>VZRF01001701.1:1131980-1286359 GCA_013396875.1 Vireo altiloquus
AAAAAAAAAAAAAGAAAAAACCCACTAGATTAATATTTTAGGTACTTTCATTATCCACTGAGCCTTTTCCTTCTGGTCTGATCCCTATAGATCCTTGTCTCACTTTATGCCTTTTTTTTTTTCTGGTGTGCAAGGCAGTTATCACAGGAATTTTAAGGAGCAAACTTTGGGACAACTGGATATGTATTTTGAAGAACTAAGCAAGTTTCTGGAGAGAGAGTCAGAGGCCACATGTCATGACAACTATATTATTTTAATGTAGTACTAAATGGCTTTTTATAAACAACAGCAGTCTTTTGCCTCACCTATTTTTCTCCTTCTTTACCTTTCAGGTTCTGTTCCTTAAAAATATTTTTCTCTGGAGAGCTTCTCTGTAGTGTCACAAACTCAACTTTTGTGACATTAAGAATGTTGCTTGAGGCCAGAGTGTAGTATGTGACTTGACTCTTCCTTTCACTTGAGATTCATCTATCAACTATCTATTGTCAGTGACCTGTAGTCCTCCGACCTGGAGAAAGCTGATCTCCACAACAAGCCTCTTGCATGATTCTTCCAGACCCAGAAACAAACTTTGTAATTTTATTATCACTGAACAGATCTCCTCCTCCTCATGCTTCAGTTTCTTCCTTCTTGTATCTTATTTCACAATCTTCAGTTTGCAGAGATCACCACCAGGGTGTGCATGCCTCATTGCACTTTTTTCTTTATATTAAAGAAATGCTCACTCTCACAAGCTCACTCTCTCTAATACCTTCAGGCCCATCAGTTTATATTGCCTGGCTGACTCTGTTATCACTTACCTAGATTTTTGGTGCATTTATTTGCATTTTCAGTGATGTGCCATGATTCTAGACTCTTTGTGACCATCCTTTTCAAAATTAATTCCTCCTTCAAACTTTGATTTTATTATTAATGAGACATTGTTGGTGTTACTTTGTAAATGGGACGGGGACACAGGCAGACATTCCACGAGATTTTTTATTATTTCGTTGAGGCATGAGCCTCATGTACACAAGAGAAGGTACATGGCTCACGCCTGCGCTGACAACCCAAAATCTCTTGGTTACAGAATATTCTTAAAAGTTTTTCAGCCTGCTTTAGCATGGCTTTGTGCTTTAGCATGCTTCTAAACTTTACTGTTTTAACCAGGCACTAAAAAGTGCATGTACACCTGTTATAAAAAATACTAGCTTGTATGTCTTGTAATAACAATGTACAATATTCCATTATTAGGCTTAAAACTTCAGTATCTTTGCTAAGCACATTTTCTGCAGCTTCAAGACTTCTCTGAGCCATACCTAGAAACACTAACCCTTGTTCTAATGTCCTTGCAGTCTAGATAAGTGTATCTTCTTCTAACTTCAGGCTTTTGCAGTTGCAGCTGAACCTAAAACCTTTGCTTTATTTCTGAAACCTGTTTTTCTCACTCAATCTGAAAGTCTTCTCACCTTTTGCATTTCCCACAAGACATGAGAATTTATTTTCCTTACTTTACCCACCCAAAAAACCCACATGCAAATCATTCTGTTGACTTTTACTTCCTCACCTTTGTATTTCGTGCCCTTTCAAACTTGCTCATTATCTATCTTCTCCTGTATATATTTTTCCTATGTATGGCAGCTGAGTGCTTGAAGAATCCAAATTTTACAGAGTTGAGACATTTGTCTAGTAAAGTAATACTGCTCTCAAATGTGGCCTCTGAAACAGAGAAGTGAAAGTGATGCATAAAAGAGAGTGCAGGGTTCTCCCAAACTTAGTAGAACACAAATCATTTGCTGGAACTCTGCTCCACCATCAGTTCAACATCTACAGAACCTTGATGGGCAAAGCAGATCAAGATTCCACCCCAAAAGCAAGATCTGTGGAAGTAATTTTTAAACTGAGTTCTTGAGGCCAAACATGAGACTGCCCAAAACATACTTTGTCACAGATGTCAACAAGCAGCATCTCATATTTTTCTACAAATAAGGAAATAATTCCTGCTCAATACATTTTTCTGCACTTTGTAGATCTTTTCCCCATGCCATGAATTCTTCAGGAAGATATCATTTAGACTGTTCTTATTCTTCACTCAAATTCATGCTTTTATCTCCTGGAAATGCTGATATATCAGGAATAATTCTTTGTCTCCATACTCAAGTCCTTCTTAGTTCCCACTTCAGTACTCACTCATATGCACTTCGTGGATGCAATGACAGAGCAAGTGACTGAATTTCCTAGGCTGCAGAAATTACATACACAAGTATTTTCATAAGGCTTGCATCTTTTCTGGCAGGGAAGCCTGTGTTTCATTACTCTCTGGATCAAAGATACATTAATCAGAAACAGATAGTGAAGATGAGGACCCCAGTAATTTATGGGGGAAAAAAAAAAACCTAACACAAAAACTTGCAACTGCTGTGACATTCAGTACTCAGATAACATCCATTGTGATGGAATACTGCAACAGACAGAGCTCTGAGATGGAAATTGGTCCTCTTTCACACTTGCAAGGTCTGCACACATCTCCATGTTTGTCCCTGCACAGTGGACCCTACCCACGCTTGCCTTGCCTGCCAGCAGGTTTAGTGGCTGCAGCTGAGCCTCCTGCACAGGTACCTCACTGAAGACTTGTTAACTCTTTCTCCTGGCAACCATGGCTATTCATCCTTCAGCTCTGTTCTCACCTGTGGCTCTTAGAAACCTGCCAGCTGTAACAGCTTCTTCCCTCCCCACACTCAACTTGCTTGATCTGGTGTCCCACACAGAACTGCCTCTTGTTCATGTGGGCACAATTTACCTCTCCCTAGAGCTGTCCCAGCATCCAGGAATGTGTTAAAAATCAGGCTTTCTTCCCATGGCTTGGACCTGCCTTTTTTTTTTTTTTTTTTTTTTTTAAACAAATGTGCAATTAAAAAATATATGAGCAGCTAAGTGAACAAGCAAATCAAATATTTATGCCATCTAATACCTAAAAAATGTTCAGAACATATATAAATTTCTGTTGCTCTTTTCAGTGGTATTAGTGATTACCTTTAAGACCATTACAGTCATCAGGTTGTCAGGGGGATTAGTAACGCTGGTAAAATGGCAGGTAGATGAAATTCTATCTCTGTGTTGTCACTGAAGGACAAATGTATTCAGGCAGTAAATCTCTGAGAGGACAGACAGTGCAAGGAATCAGTAGAGGAATAAAATTTGTCACTTCACTACAACTCATCACGGCAGAGGGAAAACAGGGTAGCCTGCCCTACCATGTCCCTAATCACTGCTTGGCAATGCCTTGCCAGAGTTTTGCTGGTGATTTATTTCGTTCACAGCACATCTGACTTTGTTTTATTCCTGGCTGAGAGAGTTGGGGTTGTTATGTCTGGATAAGAGAAGGCTCTGGGGAGACTTGAGAGCACCTTCCATACCTAAAGGGAGACTGCAAGAAAACGGGAGAGGGATTTTTAACAAGGGCATGTAGTGGCAGGATGAGGAGGAATAGCCTCAAACCGAAAGAGGGCAGGTTTAGATTAGACATTAGGAATAAATTATTCACTGTGAGGGAGGTCAGGCACTGGAACAGGTTGCCCAGAGAAGTTGTAGATGCTCCATACCTGGAAGTGTTTTAAGGCCAAGCTGGACAGGGCTCTGAGCAACTTGTTCTGGTCAATGAGATCCCTGCCCATGGCAGTAGTGTTATTTCATGTCTTAATAATAAAACTACTGCTTCAGTTGTGCTACGTGAGCTGAAGCACTGTGATACCTTGCATGGAGAGGATAGCACGACCCTCTGGTAACATTTTCAACATTGATACCAAAAAATGCTCATAAAAAGCAGTTAATTATCTGTGGAGTTTAACTGTTGTTTACAAAAACATTGATTAATTATGGTAGCCCCAGCAGTGTCCTTGTATACAAAACAAATTTTTATCCCTTTATATACTTAAAACATCATGAAAACAGGTTAATAGTGTACAAAGGAGGAAAATGATTACTTTTGCTTATTTTGTAGCCAAAAGCTGGGTCTCTTGGATCGGGTTCGTGGTACCAATACTAAAGGAAAGCTATTTACCCCTCTGAATGTAGATGCCATTGAAGAAAGTCCTTCAAAAGAGCCTAAGAATGTTGTCTTGAATAATAAGGAGCGTTTTCGCACTGCATTCCGAATGAAAGCGTACGCTTTTTGGCAAAGCTCAGAAGGTAGCCTATCTGTGTTTTCTTTCTGTGAATCCCCTCTTCTCCCCATTTTACTTTGTTCCTCTGCATATTCTGTCGAAGGTTTGTGACTTTCTGGGACAAGCATGTCTGGTACCTGGTTTTATGTGGTACGTTTAGGGAACCACAAGAAAGAGTCCTGGAGTTCAGGCAACACAGTGCTTGAAATCAAACAGCCCTTCTTAAAAACAGCAACTGATATGGGATAAAGCCAGTGCTGGATTCAGCCTATTTGACCTGGAAGAAGTGTGCACACTGGGCAGTCAGTCTATGTCCCTCAAAAAGCACACGGCATCATGGCTTGGTTTGTCAGCAAGGATGCTATGCTAAGGCAGCTCCCTCCTGGACTGCATCCAGCCCTGCAGCAGCCTGTGTCCAGGCATCTCAAATGTGCCCTCACTGCCATCTCATAAAACCTTGTTTATAGTCTTCCCTCCCCAATATCTTCTTCCTCTCTCCTCAAGCCTGCTTCCCTTCAGAGATTTCCATCTGGTCTCCATGCAACATTATAGAGCGTTTTTCCTCTCAGCTTCCCTGAGCACACATTTTCCTCTTCTTGCCCATAACATCTAAGTGGTCATTAAATAATTTTCCCCTTTCTTGTGCCAGGTGGCACCAGGGCATGCTGGACATTCTACCATGGATGTAGCCTGGGTGCCCACATTGGGAACGTGATTTTCTCCTTCACAAAGGTACATGAGCTCCAGGCAATGAGAGGAGAACTTGGCCTGTGGCTTCTACAACCTATTTTAGCCTTTATGTAAAATAATTTGGGCAAAGATCCATTGGAAAGGAAGAAGAGTTCCCAGTGGTTCAGAAATGCTGGAATCTGAGAGGAGATCCATCAAATAATGTGTCTTACAGCTGTCCCAAAATAATTAAATCCTTTGCAAGACCTGACCAGTGAAAGAAGAAGCTGTAAGAGATATTACTTTATTAAATTGCACTTACTTTATGTAGTGCTTTATTCAGCCAGACGTCCCTCTAAATATTGTGTGGTGAGATGTTCACACAGCTGGTTTTTTTGACCTGCTTTGCAGATGCAGGAACAGGGGAACCCATGGCAGAAGACAGAGGCGACAGTAGTGATTTCCCTATGGAAGATATGATCCCCACATTCAAGACAGCCATCCGAGCTGTCAGGTAAATGTCTTTTTGAATGCTTATTCTTCAGGATATAATGTTACCATGTTGCTACATGTTGATTTACTGTTTCTGTTACTGCTTTTTTTAGATGCAATAGATGAGATAATTCTAATGTTTTCAAAAACATGAGACAGATTGCTATTCAGTCTGTTGAAAGTATGCAGAAGGGAGAAAGTTTTTCAGTAACATTGGCCACATCACTTTGCAAGATACTTCATAGTGTATTTATTATAAAATAATATTGTGTACTGTTCCCTATTAAAATATTATATGAATATGGTATCTTGCTGAATTTAGTGATGAGTATTTATATAAAACTGGAATTTTTGCTTAACAAAAAACTCTGAGCTGACTCAATTCTTCTTTATGCACTTTTGTATGAGTGTGCAATCTACTTTTCAGCTGCCATATTTTAATAAATGCTGAGGTTTCCATTTCAGCAGGTTTTGGCTTGTGACACGTGTCACCTCTATTTTCATGTCACAAGAGATATTCCCTAGGTTAGAAAACTCCTAGTAATCCTTGGTCACGTGTTTAGCACATCATGCAAATAAAGTTCATTCACTGATGCTGTTACCCCTTGATGTAGTATTTTTTACTTTCCTCCCTTGAAAAATGTCCCCATGGGAGAATACTCTGCTTTCATTTCAATTTCTGTTTATTCCAGAAGTTACTAATTTTTGAGCCAGGGACTTACCACCTTCCAGGTGCAATACTGCAAGTCTGGAGTGTCTCACGTTTATCTTCAGGGAAGATGGTTATAAAAATATAACCATAAATTTATATGTATACAACTGTGATATGTACCCTCCCAGTTCTTTTCGAATTGGGTGCAGGAGTATCACTTACTAAAAATTCCAAGCTTTCTTAAGGCTGCTGAAAGCCAAGTTAGTCAGGCTTTGCTCATGTTATTCATGACTGCTTCCCTCCCATTGGAAGTTTCTTCATCCCTATGTCCTCCATAGCTTTCCTATTCTTTCCCTGATCCCTGCTTGCTTTCAAACATAGACAAGTTATTATTACTTTTGAAAAACTTCTTTCCCAAGTCCTGTCCAAATCAAATTGATTTATGCAATTTCCCATTAAACTCAATCAGTATCCGAGATTTTTTTTCTTGTATAGTGTACCCAGATCCTGAACATTAATTGGGAGTAATTCTTTCAGACAATTGGATCCACAATAGTGGATTTCAGGGTCACGGTCAAGGAGTTTTTAAATTAGAATTGCTAACATCATGATCCCTATTTTTTATTTAAGTATTTTAATGTGTAGTTTTGCTGTTACCATATATATTTTGGGTAAAATAGGCATAGATATAATTTTGAAACCTTGGAAGATTTATAAGCAACAGAGTTAAAGAATCTGCTGTCCTTAAAAGTTGTAATAGAATTATCTTTGCTAAATCAAAGTTTATACAGATTTTAAAAACATTAGAAAACCCACCAACCTTAAATAAAAAACAAGTCAGAATCTTAAGATGACAGCAATTTCCCAGTTCAGACCAACAAGTACCTGGACACTCTAGTGAGAAGTAAACTTCCAGAAACCAAGTCTAAACCAGATGAAGATTTCATTGTTTAAATATGTTTCCTCTATTTGTTTAATCTACCAAGAGATATAAATTTAAAGTAATGTATAAACAGAAAAGGATGAAAAGAAAGAATGCCAAACATTTTTCAAGTGCTCTGTCCAACAGTGTTCCTTGTTGTAAGAATTCTGTTAGTAATCACTAAGTCATTTTATAATAATAGTAACAGCAATTATATTATTATCATTAGAACAACACTAATGTGATACTGCTGTTTTCTTCAAGGACACCTGAGACTGTTCTAAAAATTTTTCATCTCTTCACAACCTGAACTGCTGCTAACTTCCTAACTTCCACATTTGTATCTATTTAGCATTTTCTATCCGAAACTTTCCCTGGTGCAAAATTAAAACCAAGATGGGAATGCTTCAGCATTGCATATACTATAAATTAGCTTTATAATAAGCTGAAACATAAAAAAGCAGCTTCAACTTCACAGCTTCAACATCTCCTGCAACTTGTGTTGTTCAAAGCAAAACTCCAACTGTGATTCTGAAGCTTTAAACCACTTATTTCAGACTATTAATTAGGAAAAGCCAACTATTATAAATTTTTAAATGTGGAATGATGTTATAGATTCTCTGTTTGTATTTTATTACCTTGTTTGGAAATAACACATTCAATTTCAAACATCCAGAGAATTCATGCATATTTTGATAAAACAGGAAATTTTCATCATGGAATTTATGCAAGAAACTAATTTTTTTTTCTGTTTATTATGCAGAATACTACAGTTTCGTCTCTATAAAAAAAAATTCAAGGAGACTTTGAGGCCTTATGATGTAAAGGATGTGATAGAGCAATATTCAGCAGGGCATCTTGATATGCTTTCCAGAATAAAATACCTTCAGGCAAGGTAAGAATCTTCTGGTAAATGGGGAAAATGTATAGCTTTGCTGGCAAAATAAAAACATACTTGGCCTATTTTTGTACAAGGCCACCCAGAAACTATGTCTTTGCATAATGTAGGTGGTCCATGAGAAAACCTTTTCCCAAGTGAGTAGCTAGCAGGGATAGCTGCAGCAAGAGACCACTGGCTCAGATTTAGAAGAAGGACATCAGAATAAAAAATTCCTGTGAATTTTCTTGGCCTTATTTGATCGGCATCAAGTTTCTCTCCTCCGCATTTTACAGATGGTACATAAAAGCAATAGTTGCTCTCCATGAGCTTTTCTGTGGGCTGGATTCTCTGCTGACCTGTACCTAGTGAAGCATACCATAGAAGTACAAAAATATGTCAGCACAGAAGGTTGCACATCCCCTTCACTCAGGTGTAATTGACTTATTTGAAAAAAAAAATTGGAATTTCAGGCCTCAGTGTTCAGGTGCAATCTGCCCCCACATCTGTTTCCACACAGAAATGGTTCATTGCAATGTGCTTTTGAGACACATCTGCAAAACTTTGTGCTGCTCGTACCATGAGCCACGAGCCCAGGTCAGAGCTTGGGGCTGTAAACTTGTGTGGGGCTGAGTGCACTTGTGTGCAGATGTCTGTGCAGGTGTGTGGAGCTGTCTGTGCTCAAGCTCTGCTCAGCACATTCCCTGAGGCCCTCAGTGACTCTGAGCAGCAAAATGCCACTCAAAACACCTTTATTTCTCTCAAGAATGGGCTGAGGGAGTGGAACTCTTGCTGCACACTTGGGCCTTGTCTGCACTTACCTTGGCTTTGTAAGGCTGCTCTGATCTTTCTGCTGAACTTTTTAATTTCTTATTTCAAAGTGATTTTCCATGCACTGGGCTATCTCATTTTCAAGTATATAACATGTCTGTCAGCAATGCCTGGGGACCAAGCCAAGATCTAGCTAGCTTCATGAGGCTTACCTGGAGCTTTTTCAAGTTACGTTCTGAAAACTCCATGGGGCACTGTGAAACCATGCAAGGTCCCTGCATGGATTGTCCAATAACACAGATAACTGGTCTGTGGACAAGTGCTGATTGATATGTGGCCATTTTGGGATGTGAATAAACAGAGATTTACTTTCATCTGAGCAGTTGGATATGACAAATGAAAGAATATTCGATGTAGCAAAAGAGTGTAATTACATGTGCTGGAGCATTCCAAACAATCTGCTTTTGTGCCAAATAAAAAATCGAGTAGGCTTCCTTGTGCAACTTCATTTTAAGTTATGTTTTTCTAGCCGAAAGAATTAGTAAAGACAAAAATGTTGCTGACAATTAGGAACAACAACTGACAGAATGTTACTGGTTTATTAAGAATGTCAGAAATTGTATCTTTTGCCAAGTTCTGATTTTCATTACCCTGCACAAAATCTGATGGGTCTCCTGACATTTTTAAAAGTGGCTGCTATTGGATATTTTTTTGCTAATCATGCTGTTTGGTTCCCTTGAAGGAAAAGAAGTCATGTGTTTCAAACATTAAAGTTTGAAAACAGTGAGCTAGAGAATTACTTAATTACCAGTAAATGACCAGGTAATTGCAATTTGGTGCATTGATTGTGTACCCAGAAGAGAGCAGATATATCTTGACCCTCAATATATTACCAAATCAACAAGTGCTTCCTTTTTGAATCTTTGCTTCAGAAATGTACAGCATATTCTGTCATGTGTTAGCATTTGGAGAAGGACTTACACAGTTGAACTTTTCTTTTTTCCAGAGTAGATATGATTTTTACACCTGGACCTCCATCTACTCCCAAGCATAAGAAATCCCAAAAGGGAGGAGCTTTTTCTTACCCTTCACAACAGTCTCCCAGGTGAATTCTTTTATACCTAGTATTTAGCGCAGCCCAATACAGAAATTAAAAGTTAATTCATTCCAATAAGCATGATCTTTGTTCATCCACTGTTTTAGTAATGACACTGAGAGAATATGTTGCTGTGAGATACATATGGATAAACATGGAGCCACAAAGTCACTAGCTTCCCTAAGAACAATGTGTGATGGAAATATGAACGATGGCTTCTCCACAGTTTGAAAATGTGGTTTTAAATTAAATGCATGCATTTGATTGCTGATGTGCTTAATTTCTAATATTCAACTTGTAAAGCCACTTAAAAGCTCAATAAAAATCACCAACAGTTTGAAAGTAAACTAGTTATCTTCCTGAAGTGAAAAAAGCCCCACCAAATGGCAAGAAGAGATTTTTAATGCTGCTGCTTTTAAGCCAATGATTGGTGAGAGATACTTAAAATAAATTGTAATACCAGGTTTCTGGGTGTGAAAGTTGCACCATAATATTGTATTGCTGCATTCCACATAGAAAAAAATCAGTAATAAATGACATTTCTCCTGTTGTTTACAACTATCAGTCTGTCAATAATATCCATCAAGAACCACACAAGACCATCAACAATCTGTCCCCAAAGCTGTTGTGGTTTCTTAGCACAAAAGCAATCTTACAGAAAATAAATTATCCCACACAGGGCAAAATCTGAAACCACATAAATGTGAAGACAGAGACCTGAGTATATGCAAGAGGCAGTGATCATTTGGAGAGGAAAGCAGATTGCAAAAATTGCCTGAGCCCATATCACCAGTAACCCAGTGTGGAAAATCTGACATATTTTAGTTATAGATTTTGCTCTAGTAAGATTTATTCACAGCTATATTTTGGATTTTATCAAAAAGAGAAGAACTGGACAGGCTAAAATTTTAGAGTCTAGTTGTTCCAAATCATGTTAAAGAGCAAGTGCTCAGAAATTGTTTTTCTAGACTTTGACATAGATTATGGGAAGACATTGATTCCTTTGAGGTTGGTTTGGAAACCATTTGATAAATGTTTAACTTGATCATTATCATGTTTTAACTAGATCCCATGAAGTCATAAATCAAAGCTCTTTAGTTAGAGATCATCTTCTTACCTAATGAATTTGGTGCATCTGATGGACAGGCAGGAGGAAATGTAATAGATGAAAATCTATTCTGGAATCAGTTTTAAATCTCCAGACCAGACTGTCTCTTTTCAGCATTTGCAATCTCTGACACTTACTGTTTGATATAATGAAATCGAGAAAAAAAACACAGTCATCCTTGAAACGCAGATTAAGTCTCCAAAGACACTAATTATAAAGACTTAGATTTAAAAACACATGGCCATCTGTAGACCCACTAACTGCACTGTCTCCATAGTTTTCACAAACCTGAAATTATTCCAACAAGCTGGAGAATTATTTAAATTTTATTTTGAACTTCTGGGGCTTTTTAATCTTTATCTTAAACTTGAACAACAAAAATATTAAATTAAAAATAAAGATTATATATTTTAGGAATGCATTAGCATCACAGAGAATAGACTTTCACTCCTGTTTGTATAAACAACTAAAAGGGCTCCAAGGATCTATATGAATTAATCAACAAGATGGTAATTCTGTTTTCTGATATAAGTTGGTTTTTGTGATGCAAAGAAATATTGAACACTAATAGAGTTATTAACTCTTTATAGAAATGAACCATATGTAGCCAAAGCATCTACAGGTGATACTGAAGACCAAAGTATGATGGGAAAATTTGTTAAAGTTGAGAGACAGGTAGGTGATTTCATGACAAGGACGGAGGCTGAGGTGCTTGTTCAGAAGTTATAGAGATGCCATGAATTCTGTATGACTCTGGCTGACCCAGGCAGGATGGTGCTGGCAGTGGTGAAGAGTCAGAGAGATCTTTTTTTAATGATCACAAAACTATGTTGCTAGTTTTTCATGGAAGAATTTACTTACCTGGGAAGTGTGCATTTTGAAACGTGTTGAATCAGTGTCACTATGTATGGCAGAAGATCCTAACCACGATGCTGAAGTGGGACTTTTTCGTTCCTATAATTTCTGTACTCCTCACATTTGGTGTTTGTTGTGAGCAAGCCCTTTTTCTGCAGGGTCTGCCTCTCAAAATGATTGTCAGCTCTTGTTCCCTATCCAAAAGAGAGAGGAAATTAGTCATGATATGTAAGTCTGATGTTGTGGGACTGTTAGATGCTGTTAGGTCATAGGTTGGATTCAATGATCTCAAAGGTCTTTTCCAACCCAGACAGTTCTGTGATTCTGTGATTAGCATTAGAGAACAGGTCCGTATGCAAAGGTAATTCCATATATTTTATTTTGGTAATAGCTTTTTACCACTGATAAAGACTTTGTCCTAATGTTATTGAGTCCTGTTGGATACTGGGCTGTTAAATATCCAGCATAAAATAAGAAAATTTTTGGCACAGTTCTTATGGATGGGTCTTCATAATCTGAGGCAGTTAGAGGATAAGCTGTCATCCATTTCAGCCCAGCTTCTGAGGGAAGGTCATGGTAATCCTGTACTTCCCTCCATGATCACTAAAGATGGCAGCACACCATTGCTGGGGACAGAGCATGTATGGAATCAGGGACTCTTTTTGAACAACTGACTTGTGGCAATATCATGACATTGGTATTTTTCAGGTTAATGACATGGGGAAGAAACTGGATTTCCTTGTTGATATGCATATGCATCATATGGAACAGCTGCAGATACAAGTTGCTGAGATCAGTCCATTGAAAGAAACTGCTTCTCCTGCAAGGGAGAAGAGAGAAGAAAACAAATATTCTGAATTAAAAACAATAATATATAAATACACTGAGCAGTGTTCTCGTGAAACTCCTTACAACTTCCAGCAGGTTCCAGTCAACAAAGTCAGCCCCTATGGTTTCTCAGCACGGGGTCATATGACTCACTCACAACCTTTATCAATGGGTGGGCAAAACTCTGGCAAACTGCAAGCCACACCTTCTTCAACTTCATATGCAGAAAGGCCAACAGTTTTGCCAATATTTACATTAATGGACTCCCAGGTTAGCTACCACTCCCAAGGGGAACTTCAAAGCCCTTACTCAGATAAGGTGTCTCCGAGGCAGAGAAGGAGCTTAACAAGAGACAGTGACACTCCATTGTCCCTTCTCTCCGTCAACCACGAGGAGCTCGAGCGCTCCCCAAGTGGCTTCAGCATCTCCCAAGAGAGAGACGACTTCCCCTTCGGCCCCAACGGGGGATCGGCGTGGATGAGAGAGAAACGCTACCTAGCCGAGGGGGAGACAGACACAGACACTGACCCCTTCACACCAAGTGGCTCCATGCCTTTGTCCTCTACAGGAGATGGGATTTCAGATTCCATATGGACCCCTTCAAACAAGCCAGCTTAAAAGTGTGGGGGGGGGCAGTCACTGGTTGACTTCTCCTTGTAATGTAAGCATACTTTGTATATCTCACTTACTCTACACCCAAAGCTTACTAGTTCAAAACACCAATGGCTGCATAAGATGCATGTGATATTAGTGGTAGTCATTCTGCACCATTTCATACAATTTACTAATGCAGTTTTTTTCATGCTACCAAAACTAAGGAGCTTAGTTTTGAGCATGGTTTGCATGACTTTGCCCTATATAAATGGTACAGCTGATTTCTTCTATGATACATATCTATCTGATACTCTTCAATACAACAATGGTGAATTGATAACAGATAAGATACAGTGGTCCTTGCTACATTTTGTAAACAGAGCAGCAAAATAAAGATATTTTCAGGAGCAATATCCCTTTGTGGAAACATAATGTCGGAATCATTTTCCAATATAAACAAATCTATCTTTAATCAACCAAACCAAGAATTTCTAATATCAAAAGCAGGGAAAAAGCTGAGTCAAAGTATGACCTTATTGAAATGTTTTTGTGAATTAAATAGTTCTCATGTGATCTCTTATATAATTATCCCTGGAATACTATGTTGAAATGAAATTAAGGGTAGGGTTTTAAATAATCAAAGCCACCTCCTGGGATTGATCATAGGTATTTATTTATTGTAAATATAAATCCCTCAAACTACTTTGAAAATCTTCACTAGTGTTTATAAAATTGCTCAAAGTAGGATTATAATGACGTTTTTCAGAAAATCTTTTGCTAAGTCTGTTTGCTACTTATGGGGCCAAATTTTCTTTCTGTTCCAAAAATAAGGTTGTTCAGTGTGGAGAACTCCAGGTTTATACACTCTACTCTTCTATTGACTTAGGTGCTGCTAAGTGAGATGCATAATGTACCTCAATGTCAGTTTCCAAATCTGCTAATTGTGATTAAGCTCACATGCTCCACATGCTCACAGGTTGAAAGGCCCAATTCTCTAATATTTGCCAAGTGCTTTGAGTTCCTTAGATTCGCAGAAAATTGCTGTTCTGTTCCCTGCAAGTCCCACAGTGTGAGATGGTGCTGAGATCTGTTTCTCTCTGTTTACCTTTTCTCTAGGAAATGGTGTGCTCCAAATCCATGAATGTGTGCCATATTTAAGATTAAGGTATGAATAAATAATCACCATTTTTTTCATGTGTCCCTGAGCAACAGAGAGATAAGTATGCTCCCTAGGCCTCAGCTGGATATTTTTTCATGGAAGTTGGAAATTATTGGGAAGGAGGAGACCAGGAAAATCACTGGACCACTGGAAGGAAATGAATCAAAGGTCTCACCACTACAGTGGGAATGTAGTACCTATAAAGCTAGTGAAACTAGCATATCCGAATATCCTATGCAGAGCTTACCTTAGCTTACTGATGTCAGTAAAGGTGTCCATGAAATAGCATCCATGTGAGGTCCAGTGTGATGGCTGTACACTCTTCACAGCTGGTGGGAAATGAAGCACTACAGTCGTGTGCACAGGGTACAGGAACCAAGGCACACATCAACTTTGAGATGAGATTAATCTCATCTTTAATTCAGTTATCTACAATGACCAAATGTCTACCAACTTCAAAGAGAGCAGAGGGTGACTTGCTTAGATGTCAGATGATAGAGATCACACAGTCAATGCTCTCACCTCTCCCCCACTGATCCAAGGAGCAGCCTCTCTGCCATGGCTCATCCCCACCTCATGTCCAGGATGACCTCGTCACTCCACACCACTTCCCCACCATGGCCAGGGCACTGACCAACACAGACACAAGGATTTGGCCCAAGTAAGATGTTAGAAAAGGGACTTTCTGTAGAGACTGCTTGTATTATACTGCAGCTGAGCATCCTTGGCACATCCAATCCGAGCACAAAAACACATTACTGGGCTTCCCAGTGCTTACTGGGTATTGCAAAGCCCTGGACAGAGATTACTCCAGTCCGTATTTTGTTGGGTTTTTCCCACCATAGTAAAATTCTTTTTTAATTCCCCAGTATTGTTGACATCTCATAACAGTCATTCCATCCAGGGAGCTTCTGTTCTTTCCCAGATGTGAGCATTGCCTTCATCTTCATTGTTTGTTCTCTATTGGAAGAGACATCTAAAGGATTAGGATCTTCTTACTTCATCTGCTTCTTCAACTAAATCATGATTCATCCTTCTCGGACGGATGTTCAGGGAAAACAAACTGCTGTTGTTACTGGATTAAATAATGCAGACCAATTACAGCCTTTGAAGGCTGGGCTGAGTCCATGCAGCTGTTCTGAAGCCAGTAACTATGATGGTATGAGGCACAATTTTGGTAATTACTTAATTAACAAAATAGTATTGACCAGAAAGATAATCTGTGTTTGGCAGAGTTTTGTGGCTACGTTTGCATGGAATAAAACTAAATGACCAAAGAGTAATTCATTACGATTTGGCATTTCGAGAAGAATTTTTTGGCCGTCAGTGATTCCTGGAAATACCTGTAATTGTACCTGATGCAGGCTTTCTGAAATAGTAATAAATGTCTGTGGCAACTTGTGAGATTTAACCCTCACATGACAAGAGAATGAAAAAGAATGAAAAATTATTTTAACATTGCTACACTTCTGAAGTTGGTGTAAGTATGTGCTAGACAAACCTGCTTCCATTTTCTTATGTCAAGAGCCTGTCATTCCTATTGATTTCATCTGAGTTTGGTCCTTCTTAAAGTGCTTTCTAAATGTGAGCAATCAAAAATCAAGGTAGCCAAAAAGCAGGTGCAGTCTCAGAAATTTGTTTGTGACTGCCTTTGACAGTGACAATGCCATGCAGTTCCCTGTCCCATTCCAGCTGAAATTCTTTAGTTCAGGTTTCTCTTCCATGTTCTCTTCCATGACAGCTCATATAAAAGGAATCTTGTCTCAGTATTAAACCTGGCTGAAAATCCGTAAATAGCCTCATTATAAAGGTATGTTATTTCCAAGAGAAAATCCAAGAGGCTTGGATGATTATTTACCTGCACACAGAGTGCAGCCCCAGAGAAAGTGGAATTTTTGCTGCCCTGCACTGTGCACACTTAGCAGCTGAACTGTCTTGAAGTTAGTGTCTTCTATGGTATGTAACCCCAATTTGAAATATGCAGCTTAAAAGCATAAGGTCAGGTATTTGTAGCCACATCATGAAATTTTAATGATGCCAGAAAAGATCCACCTCTTCTTAGAAAGAGATAAGTTTGGGGGATATACTCAGCAAGATCCTCTGCAGTGGACATCTGTGGGTCCTGTGAAGAAGATCCAAGAAATGAGAAAAGGCAGATCTAATTAGCTTATTTTAATATTTATTTTTCCTTCTTTGCACTGAAACCAGTCACTGCTGTGTTGGTATGGGTGGTGTTCTTAGCAGCTCTCTGCCCTTTACATCATCAGGATTAAAAATAGGGCATCCATCAGTTCTGCTGTCTGTGCTGACCACAGATACGTGTCAAGGTGTCACCAGCAAGGTGAGATCTGGAGACCATCCCTGATCTGGGATATGCACACAAACATCATCAGTCTCCAATCAGGGTGAGTCCAGGGAGTGCATCCACCTTGGAACTGCAGTTTATGTGCCTGCCATAGACAGTTAACAAAGCAAAATAAACTGTGTGTGACCCCAGCAACATTAAGAAGGTCAGGACCTGTTTCCACGCACAAGGAATCTCTATTCACAATTTCATTTGAGAGAGGTATCTGGGTCAATAGTAGCCTTCATAATAGGAATTTATTAGATCTATACCTCCTTCTTCTGCATGATGCTTCAGTTTAAGAGTTATCAATTCTCTTTGGGTCAGACCTTTCTAGCATCTCGACTGACACTAACACTTTGTTTACATGTAGTTAACATTCAAAAGTATTAATGACTTTGATGACTATCAACTCATTTCAGGCCTTGAAATATTTTTCATTAAGAGAAAATGTGGAGCTTTTCTCTGCTCTCCTTGAAGTTAGAAACCTCAGAGTGATGCACTGGTAGCAGGGCTGGGTTCTAATCTGCCTTTATTTATGAATTGCCTTGTGAAAGACAGCACTGATCTGGAGACATTTTTCTTGGCTTCATTTTTAGACCGATTTTCAGTCCCTAAAAAATGCCACATGTCTGGAAGTTTTCAAAAAATTGAATCTGTGTTTACATTGTGTGCCTCTCTTTGCAGCATTATTATCAATTAAGCTTCCTCACTTTAGATGCAAACTGGGAATATTTGATTAAGGCAGAAGTGAATTCTTATTTGAGGCATGAAGGTATGGTAAATGTGATTTGTTCTCTATTTAAGGAGTTGGCACTTCAAGAAAAAAAATCTAGTCAGGTAATGGCTGTTGTACTTGTCTTGGCTTTTCCCTGCACTGAATTTTTCAGTCTGGCTCCTATCAAAATAAAAGGGAATTCCACCCAAGGAGAGATTGATTAAAAAGTCCCTAAACTGATTTTGGCTATATTTGCTCTGTTTTTATCTGTAATGTTGCTGCATTGTCATGGTCCAGAGTGGAACTAGTTTAAAATTTTTCTGCTTCAAATGGTGGTCCCAGAGTAAAGCTGCAAAGTAAAGCCCACCTGAACCTGGGTGTAACAGGGCCCCTGCCTTGTGGGCTTCAGGAGAGCACCCAGGTCCTTCCAGTTTGCAAGATCACAGCCTAAAGCAATCAGAAAATGCAGAGTAAGGAGCAAACTCGTCCCTGCTGGGAGCCCAGCTGATGCAGAGGTGTCACATCTGCTTAGGTGAGAGCTAAATCTCTCCTGCTTGCTGCAGAGCATGGGAGGAAAGAGCTGGATCTTGATTCCTTGCTCCTATGGCCCCTGCCACTAAGCTCTAGGTGCCTAAGAGCTGCAAACCTGAATTTCTGACTGCACCTCATGAATTTGGTGGGATGTCACTTTCTCAGGAGCCCAGAAAAATGTGGATGTTCACTTTGAAGACTATTTTCAGAGGTGCAGAGGCAAAAGGGGCCATTTTAAAGTGTTTTTTAGTTGGGCACTCTGGGAATGAAGGTTCTGGGTATCACTTTTCCTTCTGATTATTTAGGCTGTAAGATTTGATCCTTCCCAATTCAGCTTTGAGTAGCTTCCCTCTGATGTTAAGTGAAGCAAAATACTGAAAATGGGATTCTATTTCCATCATGAAGAACACGCTGAGACTGAAGGTTACATAGCCAACTGCATTTTGTTTTCTAGTTATGGCATCTTATTATTACTAGTATTTGTGCCTTGCTCACTGAAATTTTCTCCATGCTACAAAGATGCTTTTCAGATTCTGGCTGACAAGGGAACACAACTTTTATACAAGTGGCCTTTAGTGCTCTTTATAATATTATTTATTGTAATTTTTAAACTGTATGTGTAATTTCTATTCTGGCACTGTCCAATATTTGAACAAATTTAATATGTTTATTTCAATATATTATGCAAACAATTCTTCTTAACTGATTTTTTTATGTTCTGTCTTTAAAAACCGCACCACTTATTAATAAATAGAAATTTCAATTATGATGTGGATGAATTTATTTTAAGTTGTGATGCCTTCACACATAGTCAAAGAACACATTGTCAAATGTACCCCCAGCAGAGGCATCAGCAAAGACCCTGTTGACTTCATCTAGGCAGGACTAAACTCAGCTACAGGTAGGTTTTATCTGGCTTACACAGACAGCCCTGTGGAAGATCCCAGATCCCATTATTTGTGACATCTTTTGATTTAGTGCCATGTAATTTATATGGCTTTGAGCATATGTGTGGGGAAAAATGAATGGTGGGGAAAAATACATTCATATTGGAGACACTACTGTGCTAAAATGTGATGAAATTCCAAAGAAAATATGTAGAGAACACAATAATGGCACACGCATGATCAGAATATCCCCTGGAGAGAATTTTCTTGAATTCTGCCCCTGGTTCTGCTGCTGCATTTCTTTGCAGTCCTGTATCTGAATGAGACAGGAAAGAAACAAGTGAAAAAATTTATCTGGACACAGAGAGGTATATTTAAGGTATTTTCTGTGGCTTCAGTTTCATGGCTGTCACCAAGGAATCAGCTCTGCTGAGCACTTGAAATACAACCTAAGAAAAGGGTTTTTAATTTTTTTTGGTAGGTAAAAAAATATTCAACATTTATGCCATGTCTTATCCCACTTCTAAATCACTGTAAAGATAGAATAATTAAAAGATCCTTTAGTATTGAAATATTAATTTGCAGTGCTTTTGAGTCTGTTTGTTTTAAATTATTTTATTTAAATAAAAATAGTAACTAAATAAGAAATAAGGTGGTTGCCAGGCTCTTACAGCCAAGTTCTATCTATTTTTTCCAAAGATTGACAGTTTGGTTTTTTTAAAGCTAATGCACTTAAAGTGTGGAATTCTAAACCTTTTGGGGTTCAAGGTTTTCTCAGATGTCTTCACTTTTATAGACAGCCTTACCCCACATTATCATTACTGCCTCAGCAGTGAATGTCCCAGCTTGAACAGAAAGGCTTTAACTGAGCCCTGCAGCTGCCAGGCACAGCAATGACATTTACCTGAGTATTTCACAGGCAGAATGGGTGAACCACTCCCGTTTTGTTCTCCTGCGCTGAAAGGTATTGCATTGAAATTTCCCCTTGGTGTCACCCAAATACCAGAGCCTGACGAATCACTGGATTTCAGTAAGGCACTGTGTCTGATCTTTTAAGAGATAGGAACAAGATGTGATACCTATTCTCAGGCAAAGCCCTGCTTATATCCAGGGAGGTTTTCCCTCCTGCAGCCTGTGCTTATGTCTGTATGGGACTTCTGGGATCCTATACAATTTTCCCCCACCTAAGAAGAATAAGACTTAGGCTCAGCAGTTTAGAAAGGGTAAAAATTGAGTCCAGTATGACTCAAGCAACAGTGTCAGGAGTGGAACTTTCTCAGTGTACCCTTCTGTTTCTTTGCAGGTTACTTTGATTTTTAAGATTTGCCAGGGTAAAATGGTTGCTTGATAAACATAGAGCATCCTCTTGGATCACAGATCATCCTCTTGGATCACAGAGAAGGGATGGAATAACCAAAGTCCCATGGCAGAGAGCAGCAGGAGAGCTAGACATTATTTCAAGAAATTGCCCTCTAAGATAATGGCTGGTAACCCAATGAGTTTGGGGCACCACCACAGCTTTTCTCCTGTTTCTTTGTGCCAGACACAGACGGACAGCAGAACACAGACCAGGGATCATGAAAAAAGGTGTAATATGTGCCGTGAATGTTTTGGCAGGTTTGATGGGATCAGTTACATGTCTGACACGTATCCTATCAGAAATAAAATCACTTGATAATTCCTAAAATAGTTTTCTAAGTAAGTTCTGGGCTGTTGCAACTTCCTTTTACCTAACCAAAGCTTTATGAGGTGTTATATTTACAAAAGCCAAGGGCTTGATCACAAACTAACATCTTTGGAAGCCCCCAAGGAGCAGTGCATAGTATTGTGTAAAAAACTCATGTATTGTAACCCACACACAGATAAGAAAACCACCAGGATTTCATGCCTCTCACCACTGCACATTTTCACATTCTCCATGGCTCCTTTTTTCCCAATTTCTCTCTTTTTTTCTCCCTCAAGAGCATACCTGAATTCAAAAAATGTTCTACAGTGTCAGACTTCAAAAGAAAGTGTTCCCTACTTTAGTCTAATAAATATACAAAACATTCTTACTGAAAACAGTGTGTAGATTTTAATGCTCATTCTGTTCAGGATGTTTTGTGGTGTTAATACCAATGTTAACAAAATATTGATAAGAAAAATTAAAGAAAAAATTATTTAAATGGCAGGAACTACTTGTAGTTCTAAATACATTTTCTGAAATGGGAAAGAAGTTCTAAGAATGGGAATAAATACATGTTGATATATGTAACTGTATATTTGGGGTACAACAAATCAAAGTGTTTGGTCCTGCACTTGGGTCAAAAAAACCTCCTACAGTGGTCCAGGCTGGAGGCAAAGTGGCTGGAAAGCTCCCAGTGGGAAAGGCTCTGAGGATGCTGGTTGACAGCAGCTGAACATGAGCCAGGGGGTGCCCAGGTGGGCAAGAAGGTCAATGGCACCTGGTCTGTATCAGCAACAGTGTCACCAGCAGGACCAGGGCAGGGATTGTCCCCCTGTGCTGGGCACTGTTGAAGCCACACCCTAAATCCTGTGTCCAGTTTTGGACCCTTCACTGTGAAAAAGGCATTGAGAGGGTGGAGAGTGTTCAGAGAAGGGCAATGGAGCTGGGGAAGGGTCTGGAGCACAAGTCCTGTGAGCAGCAGGAGGGAGCTCCTGAGGGAGCTGGGGGTGTTCAACCTGGAGAAAAGTAGGCTCAGGAGTGACCTTATTGCTCTCTACAACTCCCTGAAAGGAGGCTGGAGCCAGGTGGGGGTCAGCCTCTTCTCCCAGGTAAGAAACAGGAAGGGAGAAAATAGCCTCAGGTTGTGCCAGGGTAGGTTTAGATTGGATATTTGGAACAATTTCTTCAATGGAAAGGTTGTCAAGCACTGGAACAGGCTGTCCAGGGAAGTGGTGGAACCACCCTACCTAGAGCTATGTAAAAATTGAGTAGATGTGGCCCTTGGGGATGTGGTTTAGTGGTGGACTTGGCAGTGCTGGGTTAGTGGTTGAACTCAATGATCTTAGAGGTCTTTTCCAAACATCATAATTCTGTGGTTCTATATATTATTTTTCTTTTAGGAGAGGAAATGTTATTATTCTGAAAAAGAATTGACAGAATATTACATTTAGAGAATTATCCTTAATAGAACTTGTGCAAAAATAAATAAAATAGAAGGATATTGGTAAAATCTGAAATTAAATTCGGATGAAAGTAAACTTTATAGAGCTAGTACATTTCTTAATAAAATAAACTAAATATCTTTTAAAACTTTAATGGTAGAGGACTAACAGAAAACTTTTGAAGTGCAATCAGGATTTTTCAGAACAAACGGAATTTATGCAATTGATACTTTTCTAAACAAAGTTTGTTAAACAACCACTCAAAAATGCTTTTGTGGAAATGTTTGCCACAGTAAAATGCAGTGTAACTGAAAATAAAGCTTCAATGTTCTGGAGTAAACTTGGGTTAAGTTTGCTTCTTTGTTCTCTATTTAAAAACACCATTTCCTTCTCTCTTGTTTGTCAGCATCTGATAAGAGGGAGGCACAGCTGGATATGTGTTTTCCAGGCAGGCTAATCAGAGAGGTTTTCAAGGTGCTTTAGGTACTGTGTACTCCAGGTGCCACAGCTCACCTTTAAGGGCAGAGAGGGTTCATAGCCCGGGCAGGGCAGAGGGTGTCCCCGAGGGCACTGTCACACCAGGACACAGCAGGTGGGAGGGGAAGCTCGTGGGTGCTGCTGGCTGAGGTCACAGCAACGTATGGCTGGAGCTCTTGCAGTCACTCACACATATTGCAATTGCTATAGAGAAATGTGTGCTTTTTATCACATCTAAGGGTCTAAGAAAAAGCCAGAAGGAAGAAGCAGTGCATTGATTTCACACTGTGCTCTCAGCCCACAGAGACATAGAGCTCCAACAGCCAGACCTCATTTTCTCCCTCCTTACCAGAATGTCACATCACACTGTCCTCTCTCTTACAGATAAATCACAGGCATTTCCTTCAATTGGTGTTTATTTAAATTGCATTAGCAGGGCCTTACCCTGTGCAACCTTCAGCAAATGAAACCTACTGGGTAATTTATATGAATTATGTGCCTATACTGAGGTGCTAAAAATGTCTTCTTTTCCTGTTCTGGATTTTGGGATGGTAGTTATAGACACAGTGCTGCCACACAAAGGGATGCCAGAAAAAGGCATGTAAAGACTATACTCCTGAGAAAGCTACTTGCTCAGAGGGATGTTCTGAGTGAGAACACAGCATTGTCCCCGAGAGTCAAAGTTGGGGGCTGAACAAAAGCCCCCTCCCGGGTCACCTGAGCATTGCTCGGCAGCTCAGGAAAGTTAAAATTACAGAGTCCCAGGGTAAAACACAGCATGAGGCAAAACCTGCTGAAAGTCTAATTATCCTCATAGGCAAACATCAAACGGCTGGAACTGGTCCCAGTGCACACATTTTCCTGGCTATACCTGGTTTTGTCAGCTGTTACAGAGAGGACTTTCATCCCAGCCTTCTTGATGTGATATTGAGCAACTGGTAATTAAGTCAGTAAAAGTAAGTCTTGTCAAAGAAAAGGTGTTTCCATGTTCCTCAAGCTGCAACATTCAGTCATGAGTCATGAAATTTTTCCTTTCTTCACACCAGTAAATTCCATATAGAATTAAATAATATTAAGTGCAGTGACACCTCACCACATAGTGGTTTTTTGTGAAAGGCAGAATAAAAGAAAACAAAGGTGAGATTGTGCATGCATGTGCACAGATGGGTGGGCATCTTATTTACCAGCTACAGCTCTGTTAAATGTGGCTGCAGTTGCCTTGCAGCTTCTGAAGCAAGGTGAAGGGAGGAGTGTTAGACAGACAGACAGACACACAGCCCAACCATACACATAACATGGTCACTGAAGCTCTTTTTACTTCATAAACTGAATATGAATCTACTTAGCTTTCCTTTATTCATTGTTACAATGTTTTGAGTGATTTCACAAATTGAAATGTTCATTGGATTATGGTAAAATTACTGAATGAATGATCACTGGCTTTTTACTCTGCTGCATTTAAACTCATTGATTTCAGAGGAATAATTTCCAGCTGACTGGAGCAAATGGGAGCAGAATTTCACCCACCGTTTCCAGCAGTGATCATCTCTTGGATACTACTAAACATCACTCAGCATCACTGAAATTGCCTTATGTCGTTGCTCTGACCAGACCTCTCTCTCTTCCTCACCACTTCACCCTGATTCCAGGCAATTTTTCCTGTTTTAACTGCCATTTTATTCCTTTCGAGGTTCCACACTTAAGATACACGTCAGGCTTTATCTTTGCCCTCTTGACAATGTCCCTAATCTGAACCGAAGGATGGCTAAAACTTTACCAAAGGGGCTCGCCCTTGCCTACCTCTCACCATCAAAGGTGGCATTGGTCTAATTGCAGTAAGCTGAGCTGTTCCTTTAAAAGGTAAAAAAAACCCTCCACAATTCAATTCTACTGCCAAAAGGAGTTTCCAATCCCCACCTGACCTGCCACAGAGCCTTTCCATGCGGGATTCAACAGGCACTTTGTGTGCTTATGGTTGTGTTACCTCTAGTTAGTCCTTCAGGGATTAGGATAACAATTTTCACAGGGTTTTAAGGACAGATTATCAAGCCTGTCTACTCAAAGCTTTTCACAAAGTGTTTATTAAGACCTGGCTATAACCTCCAGTTTTATATAGGGTCTGAAGATAATAATCTTTATCAAGAGAAATCAGGTAAGTTGATATTAACTATTCCAGATCTTGGTGGTTTTGCTTGTACCTGGAGGGACCCATTTCATCTGTGCTATTAATGCTCAATGGAAATGTAGCAAATTAAATGTATTTTTATTAAATGTACATTTATTGCATTTTATTGCATTCTCACACAAATAAATCTGAACTTAAGAAGGAATTGTTTCAATGTAATGAAGCATGCTGTTTTAACACGGGCATATTTTCACATTAACTTGAAATATTTCTTTAGACTTGGTGGATGATGATGTGCTTAAAATGAGAGACGACCTTTAGATGTTGCAACTGAATGAAGGTAAGGAAATTCATACTCAAGGACTTTTCTCTTTTATTTCTTTGTTCTCTTAATATCTGTTCCGCTCTGTTAAGCGTGAAGACATGAGGAAACTGCTTGATATTGGAGTGCACTACATTTGTACAGGAAAAATGAAAACAATTCAAACTTCATGGTTACCTGCCACGTTAAAATGAGTTCTACTGAAGCATAGCTAATAAACACATTGGTTTAAGATTGCTGTTAACCCAGAGTAACAGACAGGGATTCAATAAGATTCATGCATGTATTAAGGTAATCTGAACTGGATTAAAATCTCCAATTCAGCAGTTCAGGGAACTCTGGATCAACAGTTCTAAATAGAACAGATACTACCAATATCATTCTGTCGGCATTACCTTGCAAACAGGACGGGGGCCCAGGCAGACATTCCACAAGCTTTTTTATTATTTCATTCAGCTTCATGTACACAAGAGAAGGTACATGGCTCATGCCTGCGCTGACAACCCGAAATCTCTTGGTTACAGAACATTCTTAAAAGGTTTTCAGCCAATAGCATGCTTCTAAAGTTTACAGATAACTGTTTTAATCAGTCTCTAAAAAGCACATGTACACCTGTTACAAACAGTATTCACTTGTGTGTCTTCTAATAACAATGTACAATATTCCATTATTAAGCTTAAAACTTCAGTATCTTTGCTACGCACATTTTCTGCAGCTTCAAGACTTCTCTGAGCCAAACTTAGAAACACTAACCCTTGTTTCAACATCCTTGCTGTCTAGACAATTGTATCTTCCAAGAAATCCTAACAAAAGGATCATAATATCCAGCAGAGCTGAAGGAGAATTTATAACCAAAGTCTTGACCCTCAGCCTTTATCAGATAAATGTTTGGAAGAAAAACCTTCTCTGAGTCAGTTTATGGGATTTGTCTGCCTGCTCAGGGCTGTGAAGCACCTGTGCCTTCACTGCCTGTGAATCTCAGTATAGTCTGAAATGGAAACCATGATTTTGATCTGGAGGACAATGCAGGTTTCATATTTGCTATCTGGACATGTATTTCAGTCATCGCAGTGGTGTCACTTCAAGAGAGATACCATTACAAAGTAATAAAGACTTGTGCCTGATAAATAAAAACTGGGTATCGGATAACCATAGTAACGCAAATGTGACGTTTATTACGAGAGTTAATATTACCAATATTCACATTGCTGAGAGATAAGGTATTTCAGGCAGCAGTTCTAGGAATATTTGTCAGAGCTGGTTTTGAAATTTATTTGGGTAGCATAAATTTCAGGGAGTTAATGCTGGAAAAAGATTTGGGGAAGCAGCTAAAAGCTAATGCTTTAAATTTAAATCGAAATCTCCACCGAATGAGGAGCAAGTGTAGTCCATTGCAGAGTGATATCCCTAGTAATAAGATTTATCTGAAATTTCTTTTTAATTATCTTGTGCTTAAACACACCAGGAAACACACCAGTGCTAAATCTGGCATTCAGGCAAAACAAGCACTCCCACCAATGGAGGATTTTCCATCATTTTATACGAACAATAACCAATATTTCTTTGCTAGAAGTAGAACAGGATTTGTCTTACAAATCCATCCTTCCAGATTATGTTTGCCTGTTGTCCCTATTGTTAGACGTTTTGCTTGGTTGAGTCTGTAGTGTGATAAGGCCAGGTTAATGCCTTCTCTGAATTCCTGCTGGAAATCAGCCCTGTGTGTGGAGAAAATTGTGTTGATTAGCACAGAGAGGCAGCTCAGTGGGGAGTACAGCAGGGAACTGACGATTCAGGTGAGCAAGAAAGCATCACTCTGTGTGTGGGGAATGCTTCCAAGCACAGCTTTGTATCTTGCTCTATTTTTGTGTACTTTTACAGCTTTTCTCTCTCTCTTAAAATACGTCCCTTCATGTGTCAATCCTCCTGCCTCTTCTGTGTCTTTTAGGAATGTGCTCTGTCTAGATCCTGCTCTTACTTGCTACACCAAGTCCTCTCTCAAATGATTTTTCCCTGTCCTGCTGACATGAACAACTCTCGGCCAGTTTAAGTAGATCAAATAAGTTAGATCTCCGATAGGAAATTATCTGTTATCTACCCTTTTACTTTTGAACCTTTGTAAAACAGTTGTGCTTTCACATCACTCTCTGAAATGCTCTTACCAAGTATTTCAGTGTTAGTGTGATTCACTGGTGACCCAGGAGAGCCCACATTCCTCAAAGCAGGTCCTGGAAATCAAGTTTCCTCACTGTAGATGAGCACTGGCCATCGATCTGTAGGGACAGACTGAAAATGGGGCAGAGGATGTCCTCTTCTCCCACCGACTAGGTCTGGGTTTTTCACCTGCCATGCAGCCAAAATCCTTGTGAAGGGCACAGGTGTGGGGACTTCCACCAGTCAGGGCTGCAGAGACCTTCCAGCTGACCAGCCTTGCACCTCAGGGACAGCTCAGCGGCAGCACTTCTGTTGTCCATGTTTCCTGCTATGTCCCTTGGATCAGTGTGGACAGGGACAGCACTGTCTGTGCAGCCTGGTCACTCCTGTGTGCATGGAACAGGTCATGGGGAACGTGGTCTCAGAAGGTCTGTGGCCCATAAACACTGAACCATCATCACGAAGCATGACTCATCCTAATAGAGATTTTGCAGAGCTAAGGTGATGCTCACTTCTCATAGTACAATCAAAATTCATAATGTTCTGTTAAAAAAGCAGCAAATCACCCCACTTCTCACCTCAAACAAAGACACAACTCAATAGTTCCCCTTTAATAGGACACTTGATTATCTAGATGCTCCATCCACCACAGACCACCTGCTCCAAAACACATGTAGGTACAAACCTTACTTTAAATGATCACCTAACTCTACACCTACCAAAAGCTGCTCTCCCCAACAGCCACGTCCCTGCACCTTTGCAAAGCACCAGTTCCTCATACTCAGCTTCACTGAGGAACATCTCTCACTAACTCCTCTCTATTTAATTGAACCAAACCAAAGATGACAAAAAATGAGCAGAATCCAGGGATGTGGATTGGTTTTATACCCACCTCCATGCAGACTACACCTCCACTGCTTCCATGACATCAGCCTGTGAGCAGGCTTGAGCTAACACATTGGTCTCCCCTAATTACAGAGTCCAGAGATCCATGAAAAAAAGCTGTTACAAGTCCCAGCAAGCTTCATAACACCAGAGTGGAAGTGGGGATAGCCTTGCCAGGAAGTCAGGCCCTGTGATTTTCGTGCCAGCAATACTTTCATGGTCTGTAGCCTAGCAGTTTGCCAGATCCCAAATATTGTTGCAAGAAAAGCCAGGTTTAGGATTTTTGGTGCTAGGCTTGTCCATGGGATACTGGACTGTGTCCATGCATAATTACTCCATAGAAAGGTGATGGAGTATGAAGTCTGGGAAAGAGATTTGGCCAACACTTTCTGCCTCAGTTCTGTTCTGCACATGCTGTGCAGAAACTGTGGATGCGTCCAGGCTTGGGGCTGAGTAAAAAGGATTGGGCAGATGGACTGAATAGGTAGGATGAACTTCTTGAAAACTCTCAGAGCTTTGCTTGAATTAGCAGAACTGGCCCCTACACATTTTTGACTCATCAGACCAGCTAACAATGACATTTCAAACACAGAAATACTGTTTCACTGTCCCAAAGAAGAATCTCTTTAGAGCCACTAAATACAGATAAACTGTCTTCTGAATGTGATAATCCTCTAGTGACTTTAATATGAAAAATAGTTTAAATATGATGATAATAATTTCCTAATCAAACAGTATTATCTTCAAGCTAATTATTTGCTGCATACTTGAAAGATTAGCTACTCCAAGAGGATATTAAAAAATTTTTGATTTTTTTTTTCTGATTTTCACATTGTTCCTCATTTTCTGACAACTACTGAGTTATTTGGCATGTTCTGATATTGGAAAAACAGGGGAAACATGAAAAGAAACTGGTTTTTTTTCCTCCCTAACCACCTCTAATTAAATCTTTGAAATCTGGAAAGGAGCTCATGGTCTGAAAGGCAGACTGCTGTTAATCCTTCCCAAGCAGGCAGACGAGGCAGCACAGGATACAACCTGGTGATAGTAACTACAAAAATACAAGACCAGGAATGATCAGACAAGCAGCATTTCTGTGGAAAAGAACCTCAGTTGACATTTCTGGTTTGAAATTAAACATAAGCAAATTTTACCTTGTCTTAACAGAAAGGCTTTAAGCACTTGATATGTCAGGTGCTTTTTAGGCACAGGTCATCCTGCCAGAGAAGAAGGTTGTGCTGACAACCTTACAAAGCCCCCAGCAAAGCCCATTAGGAGGACTCAGAAATCAAGAGTTATGAGCTAAACTCCTGACATCCACAGGCACAGAGGAAATACTGACGGTGGGATTTCTGTTTCTTTGACATTTCCATCACTAATCTTTCTCTGCATCACAGAGATCTGATAATTCTCCTGTGATCAAGTCATTCTGGGACAAGGGCTGGACAAAATCACTCAATGCTACAAACTTTAACACCACCAAAAGAGCATTTCTCTCTCCTAGACCAGCCAAACCTGCTGGAAGTCAGCATCCATAATGCAGGGGTTCTGCTGGCATGTGGCAGTGAAGATGAGCCTGGGATTTTTATGTCTCTTTCTGGTTTTCAGCACAGGTAAGGACAATGTTTTGGTGCTCCCCAGGGAATAATCCAGCTGCCTCTTTCCCAATTGCTCCCATGGCCCCATTCCCACCATTAGTTCTTTCATCCTGTGTAGCTAAGATAGATGGGCTGCAGCTACAGGGCTTACATTCAGCAGGGCAGACCAGGTGATGTCTATTCCTGGATCCCATGCCAAAAATCTGAAATCAGAAGGGTTTATAAGGAAGAGAGAGAAGGGTTGGAATAGCTCCTACCGCCTAGACTGTAAGTCCAAATCTGGCTCTGACTAATTGAGGGTTGTTAATACATCTGATTAACACTGCATCACAATTTATAAGCCCTGGATTATACATTGCCTACTAAAGGTATTTCTCCTTTATAAACATATATAAAGGGGAGCTTGAATGGCCTGAGAAGCTGAAGCTTCATAGGAACATGAGAGATTTGCATTTTCTAGCACTGACTCCTTTGGAGAACTTTTAGGATTACTCTTTGGAGGCACTCAGCTCTCCTCTGGTGGGATAGGAAACCTAAATCCCAAACACATATCTTCAACTTGTCCTGCCATCTCTAAATCATTGCTCTGAACTCAGTCGGTCTCCGAGTGAATCCCAGAAAGCCAGTCCTGTCTCCTGAGCCCAGCTTCAGCCCATTCCTCCTGCAACACAGCTCTGGAGGACAGTCCTCAATTGCATGACTGCTCTGAATAATAAATATGCACAGAGAAGGGAAGATTTGTTTGGATTTGGCCTTATTTACTCTGTACCTTGCAGCAAATGCTGTGTGCAAACGTAGTGAAGATCTCTACAGATATTTACTATTATATTTTTCTTTTGATTATTGAGGGGCAAGCTCAACAGGGGAAACTGTTTCTCAGTCTCTTTCTTCACTTTCCAGCTTCGTGCATAAAAAAAGAAAATAAGAAGGAGAAGCAGGTGGCAGTGCTGGCTACTGCAGGTAACAGGCAGCACACCAGGAGCAGCATTGGGTGTTAATGGGAGTGGGAGGTGCTGTGTTGGGCACGGAGGTGGCAGCAGATGGGCCCTGCTCCTGCAGAGTCTGTGAGCCCCATCCCACCCCTGCTGTAAGGCCACCCCACCCAACCCGGTCCCTGGCCAGGTTAACAACTGCCCTTCCCAAAATCTAATCTTCTCTTTTTCCTTTCTCTCCTTCCCAGGTCTCCATTCCCTTTTGTTTTTCCTTTCCTCTCTTCTGTGCTGTGGACAAGTGCTGCTTTCAGCCCTGGGGTGCAGCTTGGCTTCAAATTGGCTATAAATAATACTGATGTCATTGGAAAATTGCATTCCTCCCCAAATCCGATTTTGTTCTCGTCTCAGCTTTCTGTGCTTCTTTTTCTATCCTGCTCTGTTCTTCCTCTCTCTGTCATGCTTGCACACACCTTCCTCCCTCACACAGACACTGTACTGCTCTGCTTCAGCATGACTTTGTGGGAGGGAAGCAAAAAAATATCTTTGAAAATTTTGACTTGGGAAAAACAAATAAACAACATCAACAGAAATAAAACGTTAAGATAAAAAGTGTGATTTGACTACAGCAAAATTATTCTGTTGTAGCAAGCAGTATAGCCATCAATGTAGCTGGAAAACAAAAATCTGTATTTTCATGTAGATTTGGGGAAGGGGGAACATTTCCTAGGCACTTTCTGTGCCTTTTGTGACCTGCACAGAGAGATCTGCTTCTCTGTTGGCAGCAAACACCCATTGCCCAGCAGGAGAGGGCACCAGCACACCAGGGCTGGGTCCTGCAGCTGCTCAAGGGCACAGTAAAGGGCATAGCTGGCAGACCTGGATTTTGGCCCACTGTTGCCATGCCTTGCTATTTTCTAGACTCATCTCCACGGTCCTGGAATTTTATTTTCTCATCAGCATTTTTTTGGTGCACCCCAGTACACAATCTGCTCATTTTGGTTTTCCCATCCTGGCAGATTTCTAGCACTTATAAGCAGGGGATGAACAGCTGTTTCCTTGTGCTCTCATGCACCCTTTTTCTTTCAGAGCTGCCTGCAAAGTCCCTGGACCTGTCTGCTATTAACCTGACAGAGCTGGTGAATGGGATGCTGAGCACTGCTCTCAGAGGTAATGGGACACGGCTGGGCAGGTCACAGCTGCCAGCACAGCAGTGCAGGAAAAAAGACACTAACGGTGTTAGCAGGAGAAGCTGTAAACATGTGCTGTCTGCCTCCAGAATTGCTTCTAGGAGCACGTTACTTTCACACATTTATAATGCAGATGGCTGTCTGCCCCAAAGAACTTAGAAATTAGTGTGGGTTTTATATAAAGACACAATAGAATTACTTGTGGGATGTCTTTAGAAAGCACTTTATAATCCAGTGTATGTTTCAATTAAAACAAAATAAAAAGGAAGAAGCAATACGAATGATCCTTCCTTCAGTGGAAATGAGAACAGACTGAGTGTCAGGCAGCTGTATCATGCTGGCACCTCAGGAATCCTTTAGACACTGAATGAGCAGAGGCAAAACATGCTGTTCTCACAATTTGTTCCAAGCACTAATAACGTGGACATGTGTTTCTGCAGGGACCAAGAAACTCTTCTCTTTGCTGACCGTCACCTCTTACAGCTCGTTCGCCTTCCACAAAGTGTCAGTCACCATTTACAATAGTGAGTGTTGGCACTTTGCTCAGCTAAGGACAAGTTTCTCACAGCCTGTGCAACAAGACACTGATTTTTTTCTCTGTCTCTCCCTCCAGTCTCGAATGCAAAAAATATTGACCCTGGAAATTTCCCTATGCACTACTGCTACTGTCTGAACAATGTGACAAACGACTTGACAGGTGGGTACACAAAAGAGGTTGGCAATTGCTTGTGCTTAAGATGAATTATTTCCTTTGGAGATTAAGGCTGTATCCTGAATTCTGCAGACTTCATCCTTACGATTACCACCACCACACTGAGGTCAACAGCCATAACTCAGAAGGAGTGGCTATCCTGACTCTATGACCTCAGTCTCAGGTGGCTGCACCCAGCCAGCCAGTGTTGGATGGAGCCATCAGTCAAGTGCTTGGCATGGTTCGACTGACAAAAGGCCTCTCTTTCCTCCTTGGAATACAAATTGCAGCACAGGAGAGATGACCAGAAATGTTTGATACATCACCTTGGCCACTTTTTCTCTCCTGAGATAACCCACAGGAGGGGAACAAGGGCTCTGCAACAACAGACTCCAGCAACTTCAAAGAACCCAAGAGAAGACAAAAGCAAGGACTAACATAGAACTGTTTATTGGAGTACAAAATTCTGTTGGGCAAACCCTTCACCTGAAATCCTCATTCACACCCCTGATCTCACAGTATTTAACATTTCAGGATGCATCTCAGTGCCTAGATTCTGTGACTGGTTAATGTAAGGCATCAAGAGTAGCTCAGCAGCTACAGACCAGACTCCAAACCCTCTGTGCCACACGTGGTAACCCCATATGAGCCACAGTGGCTTTCATGGCTTTCTCTGGACTCACACATCTCACAGGCCTTTATGGATAATAAGTCAGTCTGCCCTGGAGAATAGCAGAGAAACTTTAATCTTTCTGCTGCAGTTGCAGAATATCTTGGTGATTGGAGCATTCTCCAAAGCAGTGAAAATTCAGGGCTCAGGTCCATCACTCCCTAAGTGAGAACACTGACCTGTCATTGCTAGGAATGTACCACAGTACCACCAGCCACTTTTTGGGCTGACAACAACATCATCAGTACATCTGAAGCAGACCCCAGAGGAAAAACTATAATGCCTCCTGGAAAATCCAACATGACAGACAAGCAATTACAGCAGACAAAGCCTGCAGGCTTCAGATCAACTTCTACATTTAAGCAGAATAAGGAGAGAATTACTTTAAAATGTTCTCTTGAACAGATAAATTTCATTTAAGTTTACTTTCAGACAAACTGATGTCGTTTTGGATATCATCTTTTAATATACTTCTGCAGAGTATTCTCGAGGCTTCTTCAGTGCACTCCAGCAAAATCTTTTTAAATTTTAAATTATTTTAAACTTTGTCATGTATGAGTATATATCCAAAATATCATCACGTATTAAAGTGAATTTTTGACTTGACATAGACGATAGGATATGTGTTTTCAATGACAAACTTTCTCTATTTGTTGTCTAGATTTTACAGCTTTACTTGTTGATATCATTGGAAACTCCACCAGTTATCTCACAGAAATTTTCAAATCCACTTCTATTCTCTCAGGTTTGCATTTCCTTTTAACATTTATCATTGTCTTATTTGTCTCATTTACTCCTGGCATGAAAACAAGCATAAAAATGTGGATAAAAGCCTATTGCTCTTACTCAAGAGCATTTTTCTTGCAACACATGGAACAAGATATAGATATATATAATGTGTATATGTGCAATACAGAGATGTATATGTTTCTATGACCAGTTCTGTTGTTTGAATTTTTTATTAATAATTACTAAAAAATGATGGGTTTGAGAATTATTATTAAATATTGATATTTGAGCAATTCTGGTTCCCAAAGAATAATTATGGACTATGCTATGTTTTTCCATATAAAAATAATTGTAATTTAGAATTTTAATTAGATAGAAGCTTTTCCACTGACAATATTAACATTTGGATTTGATGATGGTTTGAGGTTTTTGTCGAAAATTAGAAGGCAAATGTTTGGTCAGCTACCATAGACACATACCATTTTTTGTTTGTATTTTTAACTGTTTAAGATAATGCCATAGAAGGAAAACTGGTAAAAATTATCCTTTTTATGTTTTTTTGCCTTTCAGTGCGTCAGAGCAATGACTCTGATTGTATCTACATCTGTGTGATGGCAGGGAAGACAGGTAAAAGCTAAAATCATTCCACCCGAAAATATTGCCCTAGTTTTCCTCAGTGATGACCTATACTAGGAACAAGCCTTTCTTGATATTTGTAAGCATTTCTATTTGCAGGGAAAAATCTGTCTGATTTTTTGGAAATACTAGAAAAGTCTCCTGGTATTAATTACACATTTTCCAGTAACACATCATCTGACCTGGGTAAGTAAATCCTGGGGAATAAAAGGAAACAGCAACAACAGTGAAAATCACATTCAGGTATCTCTTGCAATGAGTACTCCATCCTCATTTCTACTACAATAAATATTATTTTAATTTTTATTATTGCTTATATATTTCCATAGTATTATGTATTTCATAATATTTAAAATAGAATAATATTTTATATTATGTAAAGGTTTAATACAATAACTGTATCATAAATGTAAGTAAATTTTACAAACCTTTAAATTATTTGTCACAAAGTCTTCTAGTGGAACAAACAAAACCTGCTGGGATGAGAGCTTTTACAGAATTCAACACTGGGCTGGGGAGGGTCTCTAGTGCTCTTAATATAACTGGGTGCCTTCCATAACTCTCAGCACAAATGACCTCCTACCTTTACAGGAGTTACTGTCAGAGAGGAGGAGAATACATTCAGTCATTGTATTGAGTGGTTCCTCCTGCCAAAACTGCTTTGCCAGGTTGAGCTATACTTCAGATGCTCACCTTTCACTGCTGCCCACTATTTCTCATTTTCAATAGATTAAAGCAGGCAGTCTGAAATCAGTCGCAAGTTGTGTGTGCTGAAAGATGTGGAATGTTTCCTTTTAAAAATAATAATAAAAAAAGATGACACTTGGCCAAAATCCTCTTTAATTAAAAAAGTCAATATCTGTTTCTATGGTAGAGCAGAATCTGATTTCTTTCCTTTTTCTCACACAACATGTGGTGGATAGTGAGTGCTCTAACCTTTTCTTCTCATACCTCAAAGACCTAGATTCGATATTCTCAAGTTTTGTGAAATTGCAGGAAGACCCAAACAAAACACTGGATTCATCAGCAGAACACGTGTGGACATTTAAATGTGAGCATATGTTGTCAGACCTAAATTTGTGTTCCCTTGATTAATGTCTTGACAAGTGATCATGTGTATTTGCTTCACAATTAACTGTGATGTTAACTACAAATAAAGGGTAACATAAAAGTTTCTCTGAAACAGCAAAAGCTGATGTCACTAATGCATTGAAGAATTGGAGGATAGATAAACTATTGCGAAAAGCCATTTTATGTTTAGAAAAACACATTTTCTAAAGAGACAGAGAAGAAGAGAAAAACTGGTTTTTTGTTTCAAACCAACAAATAAGATTATTTAAACTATTTCCTCTTATTTTCTATGGTCATTTTCTTTTCTGTATTCTTCTCTATCTGTTTCTTTATGTGACATTCAGTTGTACTTGAGCATTTCATAACTTTAGTACATTTGACTTTGCCACGGGGATACAAGATAGAAAATGCTGCTCTGCCCCATTTTGGAAGCCAAATAGCAAGGCTTTGTATCTGCTCACTTGTAATAAAAATCAATAAAAACTTCGACCTTGACTTCATACCTCCTTGTCATTGCATCTCTCTCCTACAAAATGTCTACATTTCCTGTAGTCAGCCTGCTGTCTTTTATAAACTTTTTAAATTTCCTTAACCACATACCAGCCTTTGTTATCTCCTCTAGCCATGAGTGTCAGTTCTCACACTGCAGTATTTTCCCTCCAGAACCTGCCTGCTCACCTTCAATCAGACAAGAGCTTTCTCTCTTCCCTCTGTAGTGAAGCAGTTTAGGAAATTAAACATAAATTATGTGAAGAAAAAAACCAAAACCCTGCAGGAACATTTCAGTTTCTTCTTTTTCTTTATGAAAACTCACACATTAAGATGTTCTCAGTTAAAATTTCAAACATTATTAGCATTCCCAGTGTTTTCATATTTAAAATGAAATGGAGAAATGGCCATTCAAGTGCCAGAGAAGCACTCAAGGGACAGATAGGATTTTCTGGGTGTATTTTAGTTATTATTGTCCCCCAGTGTGTTGCACTTGCTGCTGCTGCGGGGGCACCAGCACCCCCAGTGTGCTGGTGCCCTCTCTCTGTCTCTCTTCCTTCTCCAGCTACCAGGACCTCTCTCACTCAGAAAGGGGGGGAAATCCCCACCACGAAGTTCCCACTGTGGCCAAAGACAGCTGGAGCCAAAGGATCGTGGTTTCCATCACCCCACGTGGATGCTCCTGGGCCCCAGGGCACAGCTGGGCCCCCTGGGAGCCCTGAGGGGAGCTCGGCCCCATTGGAAGCCCCGCAGCCCAGCCCCAGTGAGTACGGCCAGGAGCCCTGGAACCTGCCCACCCCTGCTGCTGTGGGATTGGGCCAAGTGTCTCTCAGGTGGAGGTTGGAGGGCCCTTCAGGGAGATCCGCTCTGGGTTACCCATGGGTTGCGTTTGCTGGATTTTAGTTGCAAGCCACAAAGAGCAACCAGTGCCAGAGAGTGCTTCTGCCTGGCCCGGGTCGGCCCTCGTGCTCCAAACCTTCTCTCTGAAGGCATGGTCACAGGGCCCTGGTGCTCCAAACCTTCTCTCTGAAGGTATGGTCACAGGGCCCTGGTGCTCCAAACCTCTCTGAAGGCATGGTCACAGGGCCCTCATGCTCCAAACCTTCTCTCTGAAGGCATGGTCACAGGGCCCACACCGGCCGGGGAAGCCTCATGGCCAGCTCTGGCATCTTTTGCTCTCCACAACAACACAAAGGAGATGAGAAGAGGCCTCTGCATGGGGAACCTGGAAGGTCTTTATTCTCGTGGTGGCACACAGGTCCTCAGGAGTAAAGGCAAAGAGAGGCAGAGGGTCTGGAGTTTTATGGGGATCAGGGGAGGGGTGAAGCTGGGAGTCTCCCAAAGACCAATAGGAGGAGCTGGAGGGAATGGCCAGGATTTAACAGGGAAGAGGGGGAAATGGGGGGTAGGGGAACACCATACCCATGGATTGATTACTTTATTGCAGAACTAATAAAATCAGCTATAGGTTCCATCCTGCAGTTTCTTATCTTTTGGGAAAAACTCAGTCTTGCTTCCCACAAACACTTCTGCCACTTGGGTCTTCCCTCTCATTTTTCAACTAATTTGGTGAGCAGACCTGAAATAAAGTATATAGAGATGCTTCCCCTGGCGCCCCCTAAACATGCCTTCTTGAAATCCTGCCCTTCTCTAGTCCACAGGCTTTTCAAGATCTAGTCAAGTACAGCTTTCCTCCTTCTTATTTCATGCTGGCATTTTTATATGCTGCTGGCAGTACTGGGTGAAGGACTCTGTCTCATACAAAGCAATTCTTCTCAGTAGACAGATAAATAATACACAGAGTGTCTCTCTGTGTGTCTCTCTGTTCTCATAGGTAATGTGTCCATGTTTTGGATGCAGACATTGTCTCCACAAGAAGCCAGCAAACTGGTGCAAACAGAGCCAGGTAAGACTGATCTAGGATAGCAACAAAGTGTGTCAGTTGGCACATTTATGAAATAGAAAATAATAGATACAATATATAGACTGATAGAATATATTTTTACATCAATGTCTATGTAAGTGCTTATTAATGAACTATGAATTCAGGATTCATTTTTTATTCTTTTCTATTGCTCCTTCAATCAACCTTCCTTTTTGTTTTAAGGTATCAAAGCAAGTTCTATTATTTTCCCTCCCCTTAGATTTGCCTTCCTCCGTACTGTCTATGCCACCTTCCTACAGACCTGGTGTGACATTGAAACTTTATTCAGCTACCAGTAAGTAAATGCACCTCATGCAGCAAAAATAGCAGTGTATTTGAAAGTAATGTGAGATAGAAACGTTCTCATGCAGAAAAAACTTACATGGCTAATTTGCTTATGATAGTTTATGTATGTAAGCCACCCAAAATGTCCAAGGGAGTGCTTCCTATTTGTTTGTGAATTGTAAATAATTGCACATTCAAAACGTAGATCATACTGTGGTGGTAGAGTTAACATAGGTACTCTCTGTGTCAATTTTTGCATTGATTAGTTATTGTAGAATTCATTCTTAAAAATAATTCCAAAAGAAAGTATAAGGCTTTAAATCTCCTCATTGGTATAAATAAAATGATGAAACCAAACTCAATTTCTTAGGAAAGAGCATGCTTAGAAAAGAAAGTTGTGAAGTATGTTCCTGCTTTAATTTAGCTGTATGAACTTATGCACTGAATACAAAAAGTACATTTCACGGTAGAAATTTATCACAGAAGAGGTATAAAACATTAATATGAATGGGTGGATATTTAAATTTCAATGATATGATGTGAATATACTATGCAATCAAAAAATTAAATAGAAAACTAATTGAAAAAGAATTTCATCATTAAACAAATATATTATTATGCAAATACAATGTTAATTTAAATTTAAGTGACTGTCAAAAATTATAACCAAATCAATTTCTTTAGCTTTCAGCTTTTTTGTTTGACTTCTCTTTCCTACATTGATGACTCTAAATTGAAATTGTTGTCATTCAATTTGCAGCTAGATAAAAGTGAATTTCTGCTGGCAAAACACATAACTTGAGTAAAGCATTTAACACCTGGCTGGCAGGATAGCAACATCCACTTCAGCATAGGCTGAAATTTGTAGGAGGGTGGCCTTCAGCAAGTTTTAATTATTCATCAACTTTATTATTTCTCATCAACTTTAACGTTACTTTTCAGGGATATCTTATATTAAAACCTCATTGCCCCATGCTCTGATGTTTGGTTATTAATGTGAAGTGTGTTTACATAAGCAAGGAATCATTAATTTTTAATTGATGTGGGAAAATACCAAGGTGTGTCAAATGCTATTAAGTGGACAAAGCCTAATGACATTTACGTGAAATTGCTGAGGTGAAGAGAAATGGGGCTCCCTCTTACCCATCTCTGACTAATTACACCTGATATTTGTGTAGTGCCTTTGACACACGACTTGTTTTCAGAGCAGCCTGTGATTTTGGGAGCTGCCAGTATATGTCCCTTACTCCTCATGTACTCCTGCTACCTTGAGCAAGCACTGCCAGGAGAGAAATAGTTTCATAGCAATCTCTTTCAGGTTGGCAGAGCCTTGATTTTCCCCCTGCCCAAGAATGCCATTTTATATTAAACTTTTTGTCAGCACTAGATGACTCAAGCTTATTTCAACAGAACTTCATTAGTCCAAATTTAACCTTCATAACCTCTACTATCACATAACATAGCATTGCCCAGAGCTATAAAGTGTGTGAGACATGCGAACCTGGAAATGCAATCACACTGTCTGAGGGGATTATACTCAGCAGGTAAGGCACTTCATCCACACATGGCCAAAGCTAGCTGCTGGTTACACAAATGGAAAAATAATTGAGAATCACACTGCTGCCCTCATTTTGCTTTCTTTTTTCTTTTTTTTTTTTGTTCCTTCCTTCCTTCCTTCCTTCCTTCCTTCCTTCCTTCCTTCCTTCCTTTCTCCTTTCTTCCTTCCCTCCTTCCTTCCTTCCTTCCCTCCTTCCTTCCTTTTCAGAGCCCCAGGATGGCATTTGCAGGGATATCCCTTATTTGTTGGAGGAGGGAAGACATTGCTGTGGAGCTCATAGCCCAGATAAATTATAGCAAGAAATTTAGTGGGACAAGTCAGAATTGTGTTTTTTCCCCAGGGTGCCCACAGGCGATGCTGAGAGAGCCCCGTGTGACCTCACCTCCTGTCACTCTCATAGTGCAGAAGATAAACCCCTGTGTGATGGAGCTCTGTAGGTTCTTCCAGCTGTGCCTCTGTGTTGGTCAGAGAAGATATTCCAGAAAGGACGCCATGAGGTAAAACCTGGCACTGAAAGAAAAGTTTTTCTGTCTGCTTAAAATACTCCTTCAGGCTTTTTTTTCCCAAATGAAAAGTTTCAATCACAAATGATTATTTTTGAGGGTCTATGGCCCAACTCTGCTGCCATGGGCAGGGACCTTCCATTATCCCAGGTTGCTCCAAGTCCCATCCAACCTGGCCTTGAATACTTCCAGGTTTGGGGCATCCACAGGTTCTCTGGGCAACCTGTGCCTCACCACCCTCAAAGTAAAGAATTTCTGCCTAATATTCAATCTAAACCTGCCCTCTTTCAGCCTGAAACCATTCCTCCTTGTCTTATCACTACACGACCTTGTCCAAAGTCCCTCTCCTTATGAAAGATAACAAGCCTCTTATCTTTAACTACATCTCCTATCTGTAAATACATCTTCAGGTACTGTGTTGAATACTATTCCTGGTTTGTGAAAAATGCAAGTTATGTCTGTGAAAGAGTCAAAAGAGTTGCTTACTCCCACAGTAAGTACATTTTCATTTTATATCTCCATATCACTATATATCTTATTATGAAGATATAACAAAGATTTTTATATATTCACACAACATTTGCTGTCTTTCATCAGATAGCTATTTTATCTGATAATTATTTTTTAGGGATTAAAAAAAATATTATTTGACCTTCATGTATGTTTTAGTATTTCCCCTTAAAACCTCTTCTAACTAATATTTTCTTGTGTTATTCCAGCATTAAAGCAAAAATGCCTTAAAAACATCTGTACATCAGTTTAGAGCACTGAGAAATTTTACTGCAAGTTGGAAGACTGATGGCAGTTTGTTGTCTTTTTGATTTCTCAGTGTAAAAATCAGAAGGCAACTTGTTATTTGCAAATATTTGAAATAAGACAAGCTATTAACCAGATGTTAACCTAGAAATGTCTCCTTCTCCAAGGCATTGTAAAAATAATGTGCAAAACCAGGTATATTTTATACAAGTGATGTAACTGCAATAAAACCATTGAAAGGTTTTTAGAAATCTTATTTTATGAAGGATATGAATGTAAATAGTTTCTATTCGTTTTATTGACATGTAAGACAGAGTAATCAAAATTAACAAATGCAAAATAATTTAAAAGCAATATAAAATACTGAAGACAAGAAGGATTCTCTGGTGTTAAACACATGCAGATTTTCTTCTAAATCAGGAGCTTCCATTACTTCAGCAATGCATGTAGTGAAGAGGGTTAACCCAGGAAGTGACCAGACTTCTTTTACTTTGAGATATATTTGTGTAAGCTCATCAGGATTCATGGAAACATGGAATTATAGAATGGTTTGGGTTGGAAGGGATCTTAAAAATAATCTACTTCCAACCCCACTAGATCAGGTGGCTCAGTGCCCCTTCCAGCCTGTCTTTCAAGTCCTTTATATGCAACTCTGGTGGACTGAAAAGCAGATGTAAAAAAATGAAAGAATAACCAAATCAATCGCATGATCCCATATTTTGCTATGCTGCAGCAACATTATGCTACTATCTACCATTAGTATGGTAGATACCAAATCAAGCCATTAATATTTGTTGTGATATGAAGAGACACAGATTTTTCAGGCGGGTGCAAAGGAGAGCCCTTTATTGCAACAACCTGGCATTTTTTAAGCAGTTAGCCAGTTATCAGTTTACATAGTTTTAAGGCACAACAAACATAACTCAACCAGCCACCACACACCACGATGTGCACACATGATGGTCACACAGCATGTTTTTCTACCTCTAATTCAGTTGTGTCTCTTTCCCACAGTCCTTTTCTACTTAGCCGAAGTAACAGGCCTGAGCCGTGATTTTACAAAGGCAACAAGGCCTTCATGCAACAAATAGTGTTTTTAAATAAGGAGTTTTTTGCACTAGAGCTGCTGCTGCATTGATGTTTCACTGAAGAAAGATGTGTTTGAAGGTAAAGCCAAGGAGAAAAGTGCAATGCTGACCCCAGGGAGAGGTGGGATGCAGCAGTTCTCTTCCAACATACATTTCACTGTTGTGCTCAATGAAGTGAGAGAAGCACTTCAGTCAATGAAAAGAGCAGGATTGATCGGAGTAGTACCAATTACAGCTGGTATTGAAAGTTAGGCCAATGGGATAAACAGGAATGTTGACACAGTGAGTGTATGTTGGGAATGTTAACATGGCCACAGTTCTGCAGTGCTGTGGTAGATCTCACCCTGTGGCAGCAGCTCTCAGCCTGTGCCCATTGCCTCTTGTCCTTGGGACACCACTGGACAGAGCCTGGCTCTGTCCCCTTTGCACCCTCCCCTAAGGTTTACAGGATTGATGAGATCCCCCTGGGATTCCTCTAGTGAAGAGTCCCAGCTCTCTTGTCTCCTCCTCATGGGAGGCATTCTAGTCCCTTCATCATCTCTGTGCCTCAAGTTTTTCCATGTTGGTGCTATACTGAGGAGCCCAGCACTGGACACAGCCCCACAGGTGTGGCCTCACCAGTGCAGAGCAGAGGGGCAGAACCCCCTCCCTGAATTGGCAGGCAGCACTTTGCCCAGAGCAGCCAAGGACATCCTGAGCCTTCTCTGCTGCAAGGGCACACTCCTCACTCCAGTTCAACCCCGTGTCCAGCAGGACCCCAGGTCACTTTCTACCGAGCTGCTTCCCAGCAGCAATATCTTGTTGGTGGCCCCCAACAGATATTTGTGTATGAGGCTGCACCTCTCCTGGTGCACATCCAGGGCAGATATCGACAGCTTCTCTAGGAAGATCTTACAGGTGACTGTGTCAAAGGCCTTCCTGAAAACCATGTAGGTCACAAAGAGCCTTTTGCTCATGTAAGTATTTTTTTCAATTCCCAATTGTCAGACTTCTCACTTCTCCATGCTACAATTCAGTGGACAGTTTGCCTTTGTTGATGGACTCTTTGAAGGGTAGCTGTGTCTGGCCCTAGCAGAAAGCACACCTTCCTGATGAAGAGAAGCCTTTCCAATGCTCGCTGAATCAACATTCTCCTGGATTTCACTCAGACTTGGATCGGAGCCACAGTGGATAGATGAGAGAAGACTTCCCAACCCTGAGGAATGCCAGTGTTTAAAGCTGTGTAAATTCTCACTCATCTTTCATCACTGAACACTACCTCTTGCTAAGCTATTAAAGCCATATTCACATGCCCAAGAGATTCTGTGAGTGATTAATAACAATGGGATGACTGTTATTTAATTACAGCCAAGAGTATTAGGGAAAGTTATCATATGCTGAATGCACCTGCAGAACAGATCTCATATAGATCCTTTACATGGCTGGAGCCATATTACCAGAAACACTGTGGGCATAATGACTCTAAGGAATCTCATGGAAGAATTAATTAATAAATGTTGAAGTGGGTTTGATAAAGGAAGTGATCACATGGGTGAGGTCTATATCCAAGTGGGTATAAATAACTTACTACTGGCTTTGCTGAAATCCATTTGTCCTCCATCCAACTGCTTTGGGATAATATCCCTCAAGGTAAGCCTGGATGTTCTTTACAATAAGGGAAGCAGGAAGAAAACAATGTAGGATAAGCTATTTGTGACTTAGGAGTAATAGACAAAAATATAGGTAAGAGATTTGGGAAAATAGACTATGAACGTTTAGAGCTGTTTGATTTAAAGCCTCATTTCCTGATGAAATATTACAAGTTTTTCTAATAGAAATGAATTCAATATTTAAGCTCAGAAAATCAGATAATGCTTAGTAGGCACATATTTGAAAACTGATATATATATATATATGTGTTCATTTATTTGGCTGTAAAAAGGTCTATGCCTGACTTGCTTGGAAAATCGTTCTAAACAAAGTAATTGTGACAGTAGTTAAAAACCAATCTATCATCTTCCATTTAATGAAAACTAGTGCAACACATTTAGAAGAATTCTTTGCACACATCTCTTGAAGTTCTCCAAACAGCATCATGTTTCTCATTAGGAAAATTTATGATATATTAGATCAGCCTCAATGCAGATTAGAATAAATGTTTGACAACAAATTTTTGTGATATGAAACAAATATAATGGATTGCAGATAAACCGAATTCCACAGACTTAATCTCAGAATAACTCTTCATTTACACAGTGTTTCACAATATCTTCATTTAAACATGAGAATTATTCAAACATCCTTTTAGATCAATGAAGATGTGAAAACTATTTGGAAAACAAATGACACTGTAAGTGCACCATTTTATTGCTAAATGGCACTTTCACAGAGTCTGTTGAATCACTTACAGCAATACCAGAATAAATATTGTTTGTTAGATTTATAGAGGACATTGATAAAATAAGGATATATAAGGCTCATCATTCCTGTAATATGTGCATTTACTATGATAAGGATAAAAACTGAATTGTATCAGGCAGAAATAGATCTAGGCTACAAAAGAATGATCTCCTAAAATTAGGTCTTCCCATTCCCATATTGAAGAGATAACATTCTGTCTAATATTTTACTTAACTCACCAGGCACACCAGTCTGCTGTGTGACTTTTTTCTTGTCTTTGGATTAAACAAAAAATGATTGTAATTCTGCTGGTGTCTATGTCCATGGTGGTGTATAGTGGTAAGTGACAATGTATTTTTATGATTGTTTGACATTATGTCAAAATACTATTTTAAGTATGTGCATTTGCAAACAATCCCTTAGAAACACACTTTCTCCCTCCTCAAATTTTGGTGTTCAATACCCAAATGCACTTAAAGAAGTTTATTTATGAAGTATTTATAAAATATTTTTCTCAGGACTTGTAGTGAAGCAAAGAAAACCTGTAGTGGGGTTAAAAATACAATGAAAAACTTGCAACTTCTGTTTGCCAGCACTTTGTCATTCTTTAAGTCATTTAGACTCCAAAAGTTATGTTTCACATAATGAGATTCTACTCATTAAATACATTCATATTTTCTTAATTCTCCAAACCATTCAGGTTCCTGAATGGATCCTGAATGCATCCTGAAATATAACTCATGTTCAGCCAAAACTCCTCTTTTGAATTTTACCATGAACAGGGCTTTTTCTTTGTATAACTCCCTAGATTTTATTGCTCTGGGTGAATGAACTTTCCAGCATCAGGGATGAGAAAACATCTCAAATTTCTGCAGTCTCTGCACTGTGTAGGAATGTCAGTAAGAGTTGTGATGTGCAAGTGAAGAGAAGGACCCTTAGAATTGTCTGTCATAATTTCTGGTCAATCCATAGGGTTATTTCTGAAGGGAAGAGAAAACTCAGGATCCCAGCATAGACAAATTCTGCACTGACCTACATCAACCTCACCAGTTGCATCTCTTCTGAGGGGTTGTTTGCATTGGAATTCAGAAAAGAAACAGGTCTTACACAGAACATATGGGCTAAAATGATGAAGCTGAAGTTTAAGATTCCTACTATATAGTGAGAAATCAGAGAGAATATTCACATTTACCACTGCAGTGATAGTGAATGTCAAAATACCTGCACTGTTTATTCATTTAAAAAAAAAAATATATATATGTTTTATATTGATAATGCACTCAAAAATATCTGGACACTCATAAAATTTTCTGACATAATATTTGAAGAAAAATTCCCCAAATCTTAAAAAGCTGTTCAACAGTGTTTAGATTCTTTCTCCCTAGCTAAGCACAATCTGAGCACGAAGATTTAAAGTGTTATTATGCTTAGGTTTGGGGAGGATTATTGGTTTATATTTGTATAGGTTTTATTCTGCTGATCTCTCCTTTGAGACTGAACCAAATATCTGTGCGTGAAATAGCATCTTTGAGAGGAATTGATGTGATTTACTTTGAATAAATCAAATAGTTTGGTTTTGTTGCACCCTGAATTCTCCTGGCTTTTGGCATAGTTGAGATTTTTGCTTCCCAAGGACTATAATGAGTGCATCCATGCCCTGTATTAGGACATTTTAGTGAGCCACAACTTAAAAAAAACAACTGGAGATGCAATAATGTTTTTTGATGGGCTTTTTTTAGGCAACACTTCAGAAAACTGTTATCAGGTAGGAAAATCACTGTTGCAGTCCAGAAATAATGTTATTTGTAACTGAGCGTTAAAAGAAATTCTATGGATAAGGTATACAAGAGGAAAACCCAAGAGCTGATGTATCATACAAGTCTCCTCCAAATGTGCTGAGTTTTTTAGCAGGTTTTAGAGAGAGGTGAGAGAAGTTGGCATCCGCAGGGTGTTCTGAGATTTAAAGGATTGATTTTTGCAGTGAAATCTTTCACTGTCTCTACAGGGAATGACATAGGGTAGCTCCAAAGACCTCAAAAGAGGAAAATAGAATAATTACTTTGGAAAGTATTTTCTCTTTGTTCCTCCCACCCGCAATTTAAACAAAAGTAAGCAATCTTGTTAGCAAACATTGGTTCATTGATCTTGACTTGGTGACAATTAGAAATATTTTTCTTTGTAATGAGAGGATTAGAAGAGCCAATGGTTTACCAAACTGCTGACCCTGCAGCACAGATTCCAGGGGATCTTTAAACATTTATGTGTTAATTGGGTGTACACAGTTCAGTTTGCTGAGAAGAACTAAGTGCAAATGAAGGTTAGTGGAGCAATAACAGTTTCTAGGACCCCTGGAATAGGTTTTTATCAATTTTGTCCTCTGATGCATTTCAACTCAACAGGATTTTCATGTTTTCCAAATATTTTGCTGAAAGGACCCAATGATTAATGGCTGTTCATCGAAAGGCGGTTTGAGCTGTGGTGTTATGCAATGTTTCAAACCTGGCTCTAGGTGCACTTGGCAGAACCTGGCCCAGGAGTTGTTTGTCATTGCAGAGGAAATACAGGTTTTAAGCCAGAAATAAGGGTTAGTTTTTCTTTAGCAAGTATGTGTACAAATATAGCATTCAATGCTGGTTTTTTTGCAAGCCATTATTTTGCCTGAAGCTGAATTCTTCATGGCCATGAAGCTTTCAACAGAATTGTTCCAAATCTGTGAAAAGGCCAGCCTTTATTGGGAGACCTTTTCTGGTTTGTGGAAAGCAATTTTTTCCCCTTAGTCCTGTTGCAGTGAAGGGCACTTCTGATGGATTGCTGTTTATCTAAAAGCTTCTTGTTTGTGACCAAGAATTTCAGGACAAAGAATAATACAAGAGGAAGCACCTCTCCCTGCCTCACTCAATCCTGTATCCATATTTGGCAACTGAACTTGGGAAATGAATTGCTGGGAGCATATGACTGTTATCATGAAAATCTTGTTCACACCACAAAAGTTGTGGACATCTTGAAAAAACACTTACATATGATCTAAAAAAAAAAAAAATCCTATTTTTCCTAATCCTTTGCTAAACACAGAGTGAAGCCTTATATCTAAAAACCCCTTCTCTGCTTTACTCTTTACATCTATATTTATTGCAGGAAAATGTAACAGATGAGCAAGACAACTGTCAGCTCTTTTCAGGAATATTTTCTAGAGAAGAAGGACAGCTTTCCTAATGCCAGTTATTCTGAGATATAAGTTATGCCATGAATTTAACATTATGGGATTTTTCTGTTTTAAATATTTCAATTCTTGAGACAGTAAATATCCTTTACTTACTACATTTTTTAGAAACCCAAGGTTAAATAAGTCTGGAGTAACACACTGTCTTCTGAAATGATGCAGAGGGAAAAAACAGGTCAAAAAATGGGAAGAGAGAGAACAAACACTAGATTTCACTCTGATTCAGCACTTGGCAAACAGAAAAAAATGAAAATGTTGAAAATATACCAATCCTACCACATCATCTTCAAAAGGAAAAAGAGATAACTAACATAAATTATAAAGAGTTATAGGAAGAGAGACAACAATCAGTAAGGCAATAGCCAAGATGGACTGAGAAAAACCAAATTAATTCAGATAACCCTGCTTCAAATTATAGCACAGGGTTACAGACTATTTGGGACATCATTGGGCAATAAAACAATTTCATATAATTCTACTGATTTGTCCCAGTAAGGGCTGCTGTTGAGATGAGCACAGGAAGACAAGGGTTAGCACATCCTCAGCAGCAACCCCTGTTTAACAGAGACTGGGTTTTGAGCTGAAGGGTTTTGAACTGTAACTTACCAGTACACACCAGTACACTTCTAGGCTTCCCAGGGTGTGGGTGCAGCTGAGCAAGTACTTCATGGCTTTGATAAATCAGCTTAGCAGTGTAGGAAGATATTCAAAATGCCTGCAGTGTATGTGTCAATATGTTGCTGGTTTACTGTGATTTTTTGGGTTTTGAGTTTTATTTTTAAATTTTTTTCTTCTCAAATTTATTTGCTGAGGTAGGTGGCCAAGAACTGGAGCCGCCAGCATTCCTGCCAGAGCTGCTTAACACACCTGAAAGAATCTTGAGTAAGAAAGGTTTGAGCTTTACTTTCTGCAATATTGCATGGCAGTGGGGAATCCCTTGAACTCCAGAAGCATCGCAGGGAAGTGTAAGCAAATAGCCAGGAACTCATCTCTAAATGGTTTAACTGAAGCAAGACCAGGGGAAGTCTGGGGACACTTATTGTCATTTACTTTTCTAAAATAAGCATGGTTTGTTTGTTTATTTTTTCATTTAGACAATGCCACGCTCTTCAATGGAGTCTTTCAAAATGTGGAAAGTGTTGCATTATTTTTTGGTAAGCACCTGCTCCAGTCATACTTGAGTACTGAATAGAAATCCTGTGGGTTTTGCTTTTATGAATTAACTAAGATGAAACAGGGATTTTTGTGGATGCAGATTTCCCCAAAGACCACTGAACCACTAGAGTGACAAGCAGTGCTCAATGTCCCTGTGTCACTGCCCTGTTTGAGCTCCATGTTCATGCAAATATCACCCATGTGTGCCCTGCCTCACCTCCCCTTACCAGGTGTTTTATGGCTGTTCTCTCTCCAGACTGCCTGGGTTCTCACTTCACCTGGTTACAGTCCATCTTCACTAACTTCCCTGCCCTTCTCAACTTTGTGAACAAGATGAAGTGTGTCACTGGGTTTTGTCCCAGGGATTTTGAAGACTATGGTTGCTCTTGCCGGTTTGAGATGGAAGGGCTCCCCGTGGATGAAGCTGATGAGTAAGTCATACCCATGAGAGGTCCTTTTCTGCCCTGACTGGCAATAAATGCCCTCATACTCTGGTTATCCAAAGCATACCACTTGTATAAATGATTTAAAGACTGTAATAAAAAAGTAGATTTATTTAGGGGTAAGTAACACCATCTGGCTCTAGTGAGAGAAAATGTAATCTCAGGCCAGGACAATCAAATTGTTGTTCACTTATATCAGCAGGAGGTGTGAAAGGAAATTCAAAGATAATCAAGATCTATCCATGTCTGTGAAAAAAAAGAGTTTTGCAACAATATAATGTATTAATTTACTGAGTGAAGACAGCAATGGCCCAGAAAGGCCTAATACTTATAGATAGATGGAAATTAATCCATCCACTCTGCAGCATGGGATGGCTGGGAAAATGGAGATCTAACACTGCTACTGGAAAAAAGCCATGGAACTTCTCTGTGAAAGGTTTTCTGAACAATTGTGATGACATCCTGAAATGGGAGCTCGGATCAGTTCAATGGGTTGATACCCAAGAGCTGAGCACCTGAGGTTTTGCTTCACTCAGCTTCATTTTAATGCAGAGCAGCACAAACCCAGAAACTGCAGAACCATCCATCAGCAGGTTTGTCCTGAGAATTGTCACCAGAGCCAGTTTGTATTTACAAATTGGTTTGCAGCCCTGGGGTGAGGTTTCCTTAGCAGCACAGAACTCCTACTGCTGTGTGCCACAAACAGAGACTGATTATTGCTTTGCCACTGACAGAGATGTGCTCTTGGTTCAAGGGAGCCTCCAAACCAGTGGCTGTTGCGTGTCTTTCCCAGAGACAGTTCCCACAGTGTTGCATTTTTTTTCACTGATGTTATTTCTTAGAAATTAGTTTTGCAAACCTTGGGACTTGTCTGCGCCATTTCTATTCCATAGAAAAGGGCTCAATGCCTAAGTGCAGGTTTTTAAGGCATTGGAAAATTTTCCCATTTCCCAGAGTAGCTCATTGTGAAATCTAAATTAGGAGACAAGTTTACCTCCACAGCCCTCATGAAAGAGAAACAGGCCCAGAGGACAATGCAAGTCTTACAATCTCCTACTTGCAAAGGGAAACTAAGTAAATTTTTGGATTCACTGTTGCAGTAAATGCTGATGTAATTGTGATTCTCCAAACGAACAAGAAGTGCAGAGAGTTTCTGTTAGACTTCTTATGCAGTTAGAGGAGCTTTTAGATGCTAACACCTCCCTAGACCTCAGGCAGAGTCAGAAGAGTGTTGAGAAATCACCAGTTAGAGGGTTAAAATCCTGCTCCTTATGGAGCACACAGATTTCAGCCTCATCTCTGCAACAAGGCATGGTAATATTTGTGGTGCAGAGGAACCATCAGGCCCCTCTGCTGAATGCTATTTCCCCTCAGTTTTCTTAGTTACATTCCTTGGACTCCTTCTCTGGTTGTGAAGGCAAATTAAATATTGCAATCATTACTTATTAATATAGTCAGTGATTAAATATGAAATGCTTTCTAAATATAGGGGATGAGAAAGTGCACGTGTGGCCCAGGAGGGAGCCTGGGAAGGGGCAGTGTTTGCTCCGTGGTCCGATGAGTGCAGGAGTGCTCCTGACCACGGGTGGGCTGTGTGCAGGGCTGTGGGGGCTGTGCAAGGACACGTTCACTGTGTCTTTTAGCAGAAACCCCACCAAAGATAACTCCTTACACTGTGATCACAAATTCACCCTTCCTGGCAGCAGATGCTGGGTTTGGGTGTTCATGTTGTCTTTGCATTCAGCATTGTCCAGGCCAAATGCAATTCAGTAACAGAGCTGTGTTCCGAGTTCATGTCTCTGAAATGAGGGTATTTCAACCTAAATCTAACAGCAAGCTCCTGTTTAATCTATATAACAATTTTACCTGGGGTAAATGATGACTGTTTTACTGGTGTTTCATTTACAGCTGATGTCAGTGCACACAGATACTGTGTAGATGATTTATCTATACAAAGAGCTGAAGCGAGGAGAGGATTGAAGAAGAGCTTGTTGGTTTAGTTGACTTTTTATTCCTATTCAAAGCTAAAGTGACCCTGCAGGCAATTTGAGGTTGGCAGGACAGCAGGGGTGCAGTGTTGTGTGGTGGCAGGATAAAGCTGGTTCACTCCAGTGTGAGAAAAATATTTCGTGGCCCTTTCCCATGGATAAATGGTGCATTTCAATTGTGGCTATTGCATGGAAGTACAAGAAATAGAGGATAAAACTGTAGGTATTTATATAATGAGACACAGGGATTGACAAGGCATTGCTGAGCCATTAACCCTCTGTGAGTGCCAGGTTCAGCATAGTTCTCCAAGTCTGTGGTGATTTGGTTAGGACAGGACTGGATCCAAGATCTCTAGAGCTGACCCACGGGGCACTGCTTGTCAGTGAGCTGGAAGTGCTGGGAATATTTGGGCACTGGTAGTGGATTTCTCGTTTAAAGTGCATGTGGAGTCCTTGCAAGCACCCAGGTACCACAGCAGGACAGAAACACTTGGTAACCCACAGCAGGCAGACCTGCTCCCAGCACTCAGTTTTGCATCCAGCTGTAGTTAGCCACCACTCTGACTCAGGGAAAGGCAGCACTTGGCCTTTCTTGTGTCTGGGGATCACACCATGGACCCCCTTTTCTCATTTGGCATCTTTTGCAGTTTTGTGTGAGAGCCACATGACACCACTACAGTCTGACCTTGAACTGAAACGAAATGGTTTGACCTCTCTGTTATTTCATTTTTAAGATGCTGTTTTCAGCACCGCAAATGCTACGAGGACGCACTGGAGATGGAGTGCACCTGGGACCCATCAAAGATATCTGCAGATGTCAGCTGCTCTACTAAAAACCTGACCTGTGGTGAGATTAACCAGGCTAAACACTGGAGCCTCTCTGGGACCAGAAGCTCGTTCTGGTTTACCTACCAAAAATCATAGACGAATTAATCAGAGACCACCTCCACTTCCCAGGGCTCCTTCTCCTGGGGTTTCCCTGACTTTGCAGGACCTTAAGCATTGCTTGAAATGTCTCCACACATCAGAAACACAGCAGATGCTGAGGAGAGACCTGAAAAACAATCTTCTTCTGAGGCATCAAGGCCTGATTTTCTGCACTTTAAGGGATCAAATTCTTTATTCAGAGGGGCATGCACACTCCCCAGCTATAGCAGTATCACCAGTGAGGGCAGAGACCATGTGTTACAACAGGAGCTGTTCCATGCAATGCTGGAATAGGCCTCACAACAGTGCAGTGGGGTTCTTTAATGCCTAATATAATTTTTCATCAAGTATTGGCTCTCAGAAAAGACTATATGATAGAACATGGTTTGAGGATACCAGCAAAGAGGGGTAGAATCCCGAAACTAATATCCTTACATCTTATTTAAGCAACAATCTGATCCAATTTCCATTTTTTGTTTCAAATTAAGACCATTTTTGCTATTTAGGCCAGTCTAAAGGTCCAAGTGCATTTAAACATTAATAATGCTTTTTAAGCTCTTTCCATATAGTCCCCATCGAAAAATATGAAATGTAAGTGTGACAGCTATGAAAAGTCAATGTTTTTTGAAACTCTGAAATGTAGAAGATTTTGAAGAGGGAAAATAGTATTTCCTGGGGAACTACTTCATATCCTTTATGTTAGGAAGAAATTCTTTACTTTGAGAGTGGTGAGGCACTAGCACAGGCTGCCCAGAGAAGTGGTAGATGCCTCATTCCTAGAAGTGTTCAAGGCCAGGTTGGATGGGGCTTTGAGCAACCTGTTCCAGCAGAAAGTGTCCCTGCCCATGGCAGGGGTGGAACAGGATGAGGTTTGATGCCTCTTCCAATCCAAGCCATTCTATGATTCTCTGATTCTTTATAAGGAGCAAATGGCAAAGATTTCGCTTGTGGATTCTTGGAGTTAGGAGGAATAAAGAAGTCTGTGAAACGTTGAGTGCAGTTTCAGCTGGAATAAGTTTTCCATAGAAAAACAAGAGCATTGCCCTGTAGTCCTCAATGCTACAGCCATGCCAGGCTGCATCGACTGGTGTTTAAAACCAGGGTTAGACTATGAAACTTCACTGTGTTTGGCATGGAGAAGCACAGTATAAGTAGGTTTACATCTGACAAAATACAGACCAAACCTTACAGGGAAGAAAAAGCAGGAGGGGGAAAAGATTTTTCAATAGAGCCTTGTTTGGATTTTTGTTTTATTTCCAGAGTCTGGGGATCCCTGTGAACAATTCCTCTGCACCTGCGACAAAGATGCCATTGAATGCTTTGTGAAAGCACAGATTAACTCCTCCTTGAATGGGCTGGATACCTCCTCCTGTCCATCTCCAGTTACAGGTAATAACAGGGATCTGATTGACTGCCCCTCCTGCCAGATTTTCTGCTGGCATCAAATGTTGCCCAATGAGAATGAAGCAGGAGCTGGGTGTTTACCTGCCATAAATCTGGTGTCTGTTTCACGTGTCCTGTCCATTTACTACTGCTGGGGAGAATAACAGGGGAGAAGGGGGTGGCAGACTAATTGCTGTCCTGGAGGAGGGCCAGGAGAGGCTTCTGAGGTGAGGAGGGGGCTGGAGCCCCTGAGGAAAGAGGAGAAGATCTTTTTTCTGTCAGTACCTAGTGGGGTGTGAAGAAAAGATGGAGCCAGACTCTTCCTGGAGGTGCACAGGGACAGGAGAAGAGGCAGGAGATAACAACTGCAACAGGGAAATTCCAGTTAGATGTGAAGAAATTTTTTCTTTGGGAAGCTCCTGTCACCTGGAATGAATGATACTTGTAATCAGGTCACTAGCAGGAATGCTAAAAATATTGCTACCCCAAATCTTCCCTTAAACCATTCAAAACCTGACTGGAAAAGCAAAAAGAGGCTTACTCCGTTCAGTTACTTGGTTTCCATTTTTGGAAAGAAAAATCCCCACTAAGGAAGAAGGGGATGTTTATCTCCATTGTCACACACTGATCCATGCTCTGCAGCTGAAATTACAGCCTTGCAAGACCAAATGCCCAGATTTAAAACTTCATTCATATGGATTGCAATCGGAGCATGGCAGGGGCAGGACCTCTGGGCTCCCAAGCTGAGAGAGATGTGAAAAAGCAGCATTAGCTTTTCTAATCCTTTGGCTCCCAGTCACAGCCCCCAGTGCTAAGGACAGACACACACACACACCTGTGTCACACACTGGATGTGTGCATACTCTCCTGAATGGGTCAAGGGGGAATAAAATTCCCCAGGAAAGTTTGCATCAAAGCCCTGCTGTTGTCTTTTTTTAAGACAGCAATATTTCACTGAGATCAGATGGCCCTAATATACAGTATGGGAGATCCAACACACTAAAAATAAGGGGGAAATTGTTCTGTGCTAACAGGAAAATCATGCTGATTTTACCACTGCTGACAAAAATAGATTCAATTTTAGTTTGCTGGATGCCTCTGTTAATTTTAGGTTCCTGATTATGTTTCTAAATGGAAAAAAATAAAGCACCTTTGAATGAAACACTTTTATTTAATGTTCACTCATGTTATGATCCTTCTGTGTAGCTGTTCTGTCCAATTCTGACTTTGCAAAAAAAAAAAAAAAACCACCAATCCTATCTAATGAATCCATAGGAAAAGGATTTTGGTAGATTCTTTATTACAAAGAAAAATTTGAGTGAAATGGGCATGTATTTGACTAAATCTTTGATTTAATAGGAATACATTCAAAGAACTCCTGATTTGTACTATTCAGATCAAACAGTGAGAAAATCCCCTTCTCACACTTTATGAGAGACTTTTCACTTTCAGAAACAACCAACAAGAGAGAGCTGACAACACATCACACAGAGGGTAGGTCATCTCTGTAATTCTGTGTCTGGAATGTATTAAACTGAGACCAACTTATACTCAGAAAAATAAGCTGCAGAAATGGGAACTTAATGCTGATTGCCAGCCAATTCCTCTTGTTTAGGTTGAAACTCTTTGGTATTATTTTTTATTATTATACTGTATGTTGCTCAGTAGAATTTAGTATCAGCAAGGTATAAATAATGAAGCAATATTTTAATACTGCTACTGTAATTATATTATTTAGAAATAAATTCCCTTCTGATAACTCTCATTGTGTTATGCCATGATACAGTCTAAGGAGCACCCTAAGCCACGAGTTTCTGGAGTAATTTTTTATTTTTTTCAGAGTTTTTTCATCAAGGCACTGATGGAACACAGGCTGTGACTGCATCTGTGGAAGAAGGTTTGCAAAAGCCCTGCTTTGAGCTCACAAGAGCTGAGAGAATACAAGATGTTTGCTTTCTTTCTGCCCTTATAAAAGGACTGATGTAAAAGTAGATGAAATGTTTTGGCTATGGAATTCAAGATTGAATGGGAAGGTGCAATTTTTCAATTTGTGAATGTAATGTGTTTAACCAGTGTTTACAGTAAGTCTCCCAAGGGCTGAGAATGAACGCTCTACAACAAAACCTCTTTTCATCAAAACAGCCTTTTTTTACCCTGGGAACACAGGCTAGAGCAGGTGAGCTGTTTGGCAGAGATGCTCTCTGTGGGTGCCAACCACAGGACCTACAGCCAATTGCATATTTCTAGTCTTTAAAAGATGTTGAATTAATTAGGATCAAGCAGTAGCACAGAAAATACTGAGCATGGTTTGTGGCAATGAGCCACCAGTTTGATGGTTTATTTACTTGCAACACAGAGATCCAGGCTTGAACCTCCTCACTCTGGAACCTCCTGGGTGAGTCTAAACCACGAGACCTGGTGGTTCTTGTGACAGTCTTGATTTTTTTTGTACTTAATTTTATTTTTTTGCTACACTCAGTGGTTGAAACTGTTCTCCTCTTGCCTGCATTGTGAGCACTGCAACACGAGAGGCCAGGGACAGAAGCACCTAAAGCACTTGGTAGCTTTGGGAGGAGACACCTTGTAAGAGAGGGCCAAGGTAAGAAGCAGAGACAGAGGCCAGTCTTGGACCATTATGCATTTAGCTGCTGCACTCTTGCTTTGTGGCTCCATCACAAGCAAAGCCACACTCTTGTTAAGGGAGGAGTGGCTTCAGAGCTGCTTGGCAAAGTGGACTGGAGGTGCTGGTCCACATCTGGCTCAATAGAAGGCCAGTGGCAGCTTGGCCTCTGTCAGCAGCAGCGTGACCAGCAGGACCAGGGCAGTGATCACCCCTCAGCATCATGAGGCTGCACCTCTAGTGCTGTGCTTAGTTCTGGGCCCCTCACTTTAAAAAAAATGTTGAGGTGCTGGAGTGTGTCCAGAGAAGGGCAACAAGGCTCGTGGAAGGACTAGAGAACATGAACATTTCTTATGAGGAGTGGCTGAGGCAGATGAGTTTGTTCAGTCTCAAGGAGGCTCAGGGTGACCTCACTGCTCTCTACAACCACCTGACAGGAGGGTGTAGTGAGGTTGGGTTGGTCTCTTCTGCTGTGCCTGCAGTGAGAGAACCAGAGGAAATGGCCTTAAACTGAGACAGGGGAGATTCAGATTAGATATCAGAAGGCATTTTTTCACTGTTTGGGTTCTCAGACATTGGAATAAGCTGCCCATGAAGGTGGTGGAGTCACCATCCCTGGAGGTGTTTAAGAGATGTCTGGACCTGGCGCTGGGTGATGTGGTTTAGTGGTTGAGGGGTTACAGGAGTAGTGCTGGGCTGACAGTTGGACTGGGTGATCTGAAGGTCTCTTCCAGCCTTGACAATTCCATGATTCTCTTTTCAGACACCCTGTATGTGCCAAGCATGCAATGTGCACTGGATTTCTGCAACCAGGCCACTGCTTAACTCAGAAAATCACAGAGTGGTTTGGGTTGGAAGGGATCTCAAAGTTCATCCCATTCCAATCCCCCTGCTGTGCGTGGGGACACCTTCCACTAGACCAGGTTGCCTAGGAAGAGGTGGGAAGCTGGATTGTTTTGAGAATTTAAGAACCTGGTTACAAGCTGCAGTGTGCTTCTCTGTGTGAGCCATTGCCCTAAGTGTGAATCTGGAATAATGAAAACCACATGGAACTCCGTGTTTTTTTAAGTAAAAATGTTTCTGATATTTAAAGGTTTTTGGGTTTGTTTGCTTTTTATTTTTTTAAATAGCAGCACAGACACAAGTCTAGGTAGCAGAAAAGGCTTTATGCTAATGTAAGTGCTGGCTGTTCCTTCATATCTCTCCTGTATTATCAAAGTAGTTTTTTTCCAGATATTTTTCATCCTAGCAACATCTCCAGTGTTGATTCATGTTTTTCTATCTGCTTCTGGAAGACTTTGTAATAGAAAACAGAGCTCCTGAAGGAGTGAGACCACCTGTACTTGCACTTCTGTAGCAATATTTTACTTCCTGAAAAAACAACTACTTGTGCTCTCTAATGAGGCACAGTCCATCAAAAGGCTCCAAGTATTATCAAGTAATAGAAACCTGTATCAGGAATTTTAGAAAGCTGGAAACTGTTGCACAGGAAACAACATAGATAATATATCTAATCAGTCTTTGAAGGAAACATTTGTAGAACTACTTCCTATTTAACCAGTTGTGTCCCCATTTAAGCCCAAAGAAGCTTCAACATTGACAGCTGTGGAAGCTGCATTAAACCATATCTAAGTATCACTGGCAAACTCATTCAAAGGCAAAGGAGTTCTTCACATCACAACATCCTAACACACAGAAAAGGATATGGAGACAGTTTTTTGGATCACTTCATAGGTATGTTTATAATTTATCAAAAGGCAGATGACAGATGAAAATCATTTTATCAGGTAAGGAAATAAGTTAGAGGTTAGGGAGGTATTTGGACTTATGTCTGCCCATCCATACCTGACTTTCAGTGCAGGCAAACACAAGGTAGAGGAACATGGCATCCTTCTGTGCACAACACTGGGATTCCAGACCTAATCCTGTTTAGTCGATTTGTCTGTCAATTGGATTTATTATTGAATTTCCCAATTCAGCCATATTTATGCTGCTTCATTCATAGAATCACAGAATCCTATGTTAGTGCAATGTACATTACTTGCATGCAATGAGATTGTTTTATCAGTATCCCTTTGTCTATAACAATTAATACACCACTGAGAAAAACAGGCAAATGTCTATCCATGATATATCTGGAACTTCTTATTCTCAGAAAACCCTTTTCTCAGCAACCTGACTATTCATAGCTGTGCTGGCAGTGTGTTTCCTGAGTTTACATTTTCTATTTTCAACAGTGGTTTCTTTTGAGCCCCGTGACATAGCCTTGGAGATTTCCAAAGCCAGAGGTAAGTGTCTGATTAAACTTTTGTTGACAAATTTGGCACTGTTGACTCCAGGTGAAGATGGATTTTTATTTATGAAGCCCTGTGGTGTAGTCAAAAATTTGCAGCACAGGATTTCTGAATAACACCTCTACTTCTTCTGCTGACTTGCACATCCTTCAGCAAAATACTTTGTTTCTCCTAATTACCATCTCTAAAAATCCAGGCTGTTTGGTTAAGCTTTATAATGCTTTAAGTAAAAGTAATTTCAGAAATGCATGACAGAAATTCAGCAGGCAGGACACTACCACAATGCCTCTGTTTTTTGAACAGTTACCACAAGGGACCACAGAGGCACAGCTCCTGCTCACCCTGTACACTCAATCAAAGGTCAGTAACCCTTAGTTTTCATCTTTCTTTGACTGACACAGCAATTGTTCATTTAAAAGCATCACAGTTAAAAACCCCGTGCATGGTAACAACAGGGCTGCTGGAAAATCAAATTTAGATCAGGGTCAGACAGCAGATACACAAACAATAAAACCTGGCTGAGAAGCATTAGCTGTTCCTTGCCTCCTGCCACTCATTTGCACTCCTCATCCAAGTATTTCTGAAAGCCTCTTCACACAAGGTTTTATGACACAATGGTTGTTTCTGTAAATTACATTCACAGCATCTGCTGCCAGAAGGGTTCATTTTGATTTTGCCTCCTTCTTTATTATAGTTAATTTCAAGGAACTCTTTACCAGCCTAAAACCTTTTTCAGCTTTTGCAGATGTCCATGCTTCAAGCATAGCCTCACCAGCAGGTACAGCTGAAAACAGAGCACTTTGGTAGATCTGGAAGTGTCCTGAGGCCCCTTACATGTAGAAAGGATTATCTAGGCAGGCTGAAATCCACCAGAGAAATGTCAGGGAAAACTGCATATGGAGAGTAGAAAGCAGTTATTTTTTTTATCTCTGATTACACTGTCTGAACAATATCCCTGTCTCCACCCCAGTGAATTAGGCCTTGCTGTACTAAGCACTAGTCAAAATCACTAAATGATCTCCTACTTGAATGTATCAGAAAATCTGTGTATTGTTTTGCAGGTCTGCATGGCTCCCAGGAGATTATTTGTAATATCTATTTTTTAGCTAAGTACAGAATTTCCCAAACTCTTGTTTTATTTTTTACATCCAGCAGAAATCACTTTCATTTCAACATTCCACTGCCAAACAAAGTGGCATAAAATGTGCACCTTGCTGTGCTATCAAACACAGTGTGTGACTATTGATCCCTTTCTGCCAGCTTTAATGGGCTTTTCTGTGTTCTTAGCAGTACTTTAATTTCTTTTAATCTATTCTCTAATCCTGTGACAGGTTATTTTCAACACACACTAAAACCAGAACATCAGGGGGACAAGTTTAATGAATGGGAGTTAAGTCTAATTAATAAATTCAGCCAAAGAATTCAAAAGGAAATCTTTAAAAATATGATAATGCATGCCCATTAGTACTTTCAAAGTATTTATTTTGTGAAATGTCACATTGTTCACACTGAGATTTAGAAAGAATGAAACCATTTGATAAGTGTTTTCATTTACAAGATAGTTTATATAAAAGGTTTTAAAAGAAAGAAAACATATTTTAACTACCTCCGAATTCAACAAAACATTCCTGATCAACAATAAAGTGTCAGATAATCTAAAAACAAATACCAATTTAATTTTCAGAATAAAGAATCTCCTGAGAACAATTATTTATCAACTTATTTTCCCCTCAATATTTCCTTGTGATTACAACCCAGGAAATCTTTCAGTCACCTAGTTCTGCATCAGTCAAATTATTTTCTCCTTTCACTGATGTTTTTCTCAGTTTTAGAAACTTCAGGTGAACAGACAATTTTTAAAAGCAATTTACTAAGAAAATGACATCTCATGACATCTCACCTGTACTTTATCTCTCAATACAGCTGACTAAGCAGCAACCAACATGATTTTCAGCACCTGGCACAGCTGTTGGTCTCAGTATATAAAGAATTTTCAAAAAACCAATCAGCAGTTAAACTGATCGTAGTTAACCACAGTCCTTTCTCCTGAAAGGCAAGAGATGTGAATAAATGACCAGTGTGGTTAGTCTGCTTTCCCAATTTTCCTCTTGGATGTTCTTTCTCTATGACCATCAATTCACACTGAGTTCTGCCTGAGGATATTACTCTCACCAGCTATCTAAAATTAAAATCTTGCTGTTTATTTTCTATGTCTTCTGCTTTCCTTTTTCTGCTTATTCAGAAGAAGATGGATTTATGGAAGCTGTGGTCCCAGTGGAAGAGATAACCACCTCCCCAGCCTTATTCCCAGGAGATAATAACTCAATGCAAGCCAAAATTGTCCCAACCGAGAGGATTCCTGCAGGCACACCTGCAAGGGCAAAAGGAAAAGGCAAGTGAAAAATGAATGACACCTTTTCTAATTCATAGCATTCCCCTATTCCTGTTCACAGCTATCTGAGGAGTCAGCATTTTTCATGGCTATGTAGAATGACACTCTTTTGTCCCTAAATCTGGAGGTTACATGCAATACAGGATGCAAAACCCTGACTGCCCTGGAAAGGGCAACTCACTGCCAGCCAACAGGGAGAACTTGACTAACCATTAATAAACAGCCTCCCACTATGAACTAACAAGTTCTAGAAGACTGCTGGTTGGTAATTGTTCAGAATATGCACTTTTGGACAGACTTCTGAAAGAAGAGTCTATTGTACCTTCACAAGTCTAATCTATGCATTTTTCTTCTCCAGAGACAAGCCCTGCAGGGGGTGGCCTGAGCACAGCCTCCTCTGGAATAGCTCTGGACCAGGGACTGTCTGACAGAGAACCTACAGGAAAAGGTAAATAAAGGTTTTTTCCCCATTACACCTGATGAAATATTCAGTTACCTCTATAATAAAAGGAGGTACATATTGCATATAAAGGTTATAGTTATTTTAAACCATTTAGATAAGCACACATGTATTGGTATTTAGAACAGGAGGTGCAGACACCTGCAAAAGCTTCTATCACTTTAACCTCTTCTGCCAATGTGCCATCAGTAACAAAAAAATTGCTTATTATTCGCTTATAAGTACAAAATGAGCTCAGGGAATGTTTCCCCCTGCTTTTGTTTGCAGAAAGTAATTTAATCACATAGTTAAGTTACTTTGTTTTACTAGCAGCAGCAGCAATTATAGGAACTTCCCTGCTCTTCATTCTGACCTTTTGCCAAAGTCTTGCCTGTCAAACTTTTTCTCACCATTTCTGATTCCGTTCCAATTCCTGCTCAGAGATCCCAGAGATCTCAATACATTTCAGACCTGTCACAGCTATAAATCCACTTTCAAGGACTCTCCCATCCATCTTGTTAGGCTTCCCAATGGAGAGAAGCTGCCCTGGAACTGGAAAAGAGCAGACATGAAGAATCAACCCCACCTTTCACCAAACTGGAAAATTTGATTTTAAAATACCAGCTTTCAGAGAGCAAAGATCAATTCATGAACCTGTGGTTCATTCTGTGAACTAATATGAATGAGTCAAGATCCAAAAAGTCACATGGGCAGAATTTCCTATTGGATACAGTAATTCAGGATTGACCCTCACAGAAGCAGGGAATAAGTATAGAGCTGCAGAGGGGAAAATGGGATTACTCATGGGAGAAAGGAGGATGCAGATGAAACAGAAGCCCTCCCTGCTTCTCCTGCAATCCAGTCATCAGCCCCTTCCATCCTTTCCCTGGAAAATCTCAGAAGAGGCCCCCTTTATGTCTTTTTCCTGATCTGGAACACTGTGTTCTTTCAAATCCTATTAATTATTCCCACAATATCAATTCTTCCTGAGTGGGGGAGCCACAGGGACATTAGGATTGGGATTTGGTGATGCCAAAACCTCAGCAGCACAGTAGCCATTACAACAGATCACTCCTGCATTTGGTTTAGCAAAGCTAAAACTGGACTATATTTCAAATGAAAACAAAAAAAAAATATTGTTTCCTCCAGCAAAACGTGGTCATTGCCCAGCACAAGAGGTTAGGACAGTATTTTCTGAATCACCAAGACAGAAACCACTGAATATTCAGCTGGGTTTGAATATTCCAAAAGAAAAATTTAGCTATGGAAGATTACAAAGGACTGTTAAGTATTCTTATTGCAATCCAATTTGACTTGTATGTTCTATCTTCATAGGGATTTCTCTCCCTTTCAGATATTGCCTTACCCTTCTGCTGTCTTGCTCAGTCAGCAGTATTCTAATAGCCATAATTCATGGACTGAAGCAATAATTTAGAGATGGTAAAATGTTGTCTTTCAAAGTTTCGGATAGCTCTGGAAATACTTCTATCTTCACAAGAGAGCTCTCAACCAGTGAAAACGTGATGTGTCAAATAACAACCTTGTTTTTAGTGTGCGAGCGACTGACCTTTCTGCAAGAGAGAGGACGTGGAAGAGTGAAGAGAGAGCTGCCCCAGCTTGGAGAAATGCTGTTCTGTTTAACTGAGAGATGCCCAGAGGAATTTGAGTCTTATGGCTGCTATTGTGGCCAAGAGGGAGGAGGTGATCCCATCGATGCACTGGACAGGTGTGGGCTCCTCTGTACATGCCATTTACTGTGGGTGTTTTTGGGGTGCTCATGGACCAAGAATGATCAGTACATCATTTTTTGGGCATTGTATAGCTAAGTATCAGTAGTCAAGTCACATTTTGGGGAAAAAAAATCCACTTCGATAAATAAAACATGAAATGCTCTAATGGGACTAAATCACATTCTATTGTTGCATCAATGTTTTGGAGAGGAGATACTAACTCAATTAAAGTAAGAAAGGAGAATGATGGGAGGTAAGCACAGCAGAAGTAGTACATCAAATGGATAAGGGTCACTGTGAAACTTGTCTAAGAGGTGGCTTGGAAAGTGATTTATGAAGAGAAGAATTAGCATCCACCTAGGGTACACTGTCCTTCAGAAGGGAGCAGAGCTGGAGCAAAGTCCTGTTGGAGCTGCAGCCAAGAGCCAGCATGGCTGACAATGAGGGGCAATGCAGAGAATCTTACAAAATAAAAGCTCTCAAAGCATTGCATTTACAGCTAAAAATCTCTTCCTCTGTGGAAGGTCATTCAACAGTTGGGGCACATCAGGTCTAAGTATAGCAAACACCTTTTTCCTGCAGTCACACACAAAACTGCCTAGATGATAGCATGATCTGGCTATAATGATGCAGTTTTCAGATTTCCAACCAAGATTTGAACACTGAAAGACACTTCTCACAGAAGATTAGGTCATGGTTACAACTTTAATTATGCGTCTTAAAATAAAAAGAACCCCCAGTTAAACTCATGATGCCACTGGAATTAGGAAGAAAGAAGTGAAAGCAGGCACAAATAGGAGGAATGTAGGAACAGTGTGGGTTGTTTTTCGTTCTTTGTAGAAAAGAAAATTCCAGAGTATGAAAACTAAAATTTATCAGTTTTAATGGGCATTGAAAGTAGAGACAGACAAACAATTGTGAGCACTCTGGGATTCAGGAAGAGTAAGTATTTTCCATTTACTTCTACTGCTTATTTTAGATGCTGCTTCTCTCATCACTGCTGTATGGAGCAAGTTAAGAAACTTGGATGTCATGCAGAAAGAAATTTGAGATCTGAAATTGTATGTTTTGATCACATGCCAAAATGTAAGTTTGTGTTAGAGGAAATCATGTCCTGATGACAGTGTATCAGCATGAATGACACTGTGACAGAGCTGCTACAGCTGAGTACAGAGACAGATAAATTTAGCTTACAAAAAATGAGCAATGTTTACTATCAACTTGAGCTTTTTTCCTAGTTGAGACAAAGGTTATTACATCGCTGTGTATGATGTGACCAGGTTAGGCTGAGAAAATTACAGACATTTTATAATTGCAGACAGAAGTCAGCTGTTTGTGTCTTTATATTCACAAATTCAACTAAAGCCAGAAGAACCTTCCACTGCCCAGCACCTTGGTGTCAGGCTTTTGTTTAGTTAATTAATAGTGACTTTGAAGACTAAAATTCATGGCAGATCTGGAAATTTTATTTTCAAAAGCTCATCTACCCGTGGCAAATTACACATTAACTAAGTATAACAGCTTTCAGACATTAATTGTGAAACTTCTCTTTCAGGCATTGGCTGGAGCACATGTGAGAAGCTCCTCTGTGCTTGCAACGAGGCTGCGGCCAAGTGCATGGCTTCTGCCTTCTTCAACGAGAGCCTCAAACTTCCCCACGGGCAGGAATGCCAAGAGAAGGTCTCCTGCCACAGCAGCCCTGCTGAAAGGCCTCCCACAGGCACAGGAGTAGGCACAGGGGGCTCCAGCTCTGAGGAGAGCAGTGAGGAGGAAGCTGCCCTGCGGAGCGGATTCCGAAGAGCCAAGAGAGGGACACAGCATCCCACGGGGCACTCCAGAACTGTGGGACACGAGGGCAGATAAGCACCCACCCCCACGGGCTGGGGAAGGGGCATGCCAGCAGTCACCCACTGAGTACCTGCCTCCTTAACCTCCCCAGGCTGCTCACACTCTCCAGCACACAAATGACATAGACTAGGATTAGGTGTTAGGCTGTACTAACTCCTCACCATAGGGAGGTCAGCACTATGGACCATCTATCTAGGTCAGATATTACCTTAAATAATTAATGTTCTGCATAATTTCACTTGATTTCTATGTAAAACCTGTTATGCTCAGACTGATCTTTGTGTGCACTTGGTTCAGACTGGATCTTACTGATGGTGGCCAAGTATTTTACATTTTTAATTAAACCAACCTGCAACTAGTACAACTCCTTTTGCAGAAATTCTTCCTTTACTGAGCTTAGCAGGAAACATCCAGAAGAAAAGCTAAAGTAATTACATGAAAATTAGTTCCTTCTTTCATTCCTGTCTACAGCTGTGTGTGACTCCCTTCTGAAGGCAACAGAAGGTCCAAAATGCTGGACAGAGCCTCCTCTTAGGGAAGCCTCTTGCCTCCCTGGGGCACAAGTTAAGGACATGACCAGGAAACTTACCTGGTACAGCCCTTGGACTGTTAACTCATTATTGCTCTTCCATGTAGGGAACAATGAAATCCCAATGTACAGTCCAAGGGTGATCAAAAGAGACTTCAGCACCTTAGAATGGCTGATCAGGAAATGTGAAGAACAGGTCAGTTTTTCCCCTATCCTTGCAGGAACAGACAGATCCAGTCTATCAATATCTGTCTCCATGCCTGATGTCACAGCCAGACTTTGGGGTTTTTTTATAATGGGATGATCAGCACAACACCAGACCTGTTTGTGTCAAGTGGGGCAAGGGGGTCTTTGATCAAGAGCTATCAGGGCTGACTGACAGGCTTCAAAACAGACTTGAAGGGAGAGAGGGGTAATATCAGGCCATGTCAAACCTTTAAAGATCTCTTCCAACCCAACCCATTCTATGATTCTATGACTCACCAACATTTCCTAGAACAAAAAATGTTGCTACAAACTTCCCAGCGATTCAGCCGCACTGAAAGGTCTGGATTTCTTCTCCATCATCTTGTTCTACAGGGCTGAACTTTGTCACCGAAGTATTCCTTACAAACCAGTGACTGTATCCTCGCATCCTCACGTGGATGCAGAGATGCTGCCTGTGTTCTTCCAGATCCTGCAGCCTTCACTAAACCCCATCATTCCTGTATGAACTGAACAGTGTAAGGACAGCAGGTGAAAATGCCTGTGACTGTTCTTGGAAAAGCAGTTTATATTCTATAAACTTCTGGTAGTGGTATTCCCCCTTCAGTATTTTTCCTACATTAAAAGTACAAAGGATTTAGTACAGCATAAAAAAAAAAAAAAACCAACCAAAAAAACAACCCACAAAACCCTAAACAAACAAGCAAAAAACCAAACACCACCATGCCCCCAAGTGCAAACAAACAAAAAATTTCTACCACACAAACTCCCAAAATAAACCCCAAAGGTGTTTAGTCACATGAATCCCTCTGGATCTCAGTGGCTACACCATCAGCACTACTGAAAAAAACCCAACAGAACAAAAAGACTTTTTTTGAGGGAAGGCAGAGAGGTCAGCTAAATGATGTGAGAAATTCTATTTGCAGACAAGATTTTAATTAACTCACCCCTTATGCTGTACAGCAAAAGGGCATCTCAGTACTGAAGCAAAATGCTAGAACTGCAAAATGAGATCTGCATTACACTGCAGCTTTTATCAGCCTTTTATTATAGGGATGAAAAGTTTTACATTTCACAGCATTTATAAATAAATATTGCAATGAGAAAGTGAGATAATGAGCTGAAATGGGGAAAACTGGCCTGTAAACACATTAATGAAGTGCACTGCAGAGTAACAATGACACCAGTTCATCTGACAAGAGCAGTGCTGCTGCTCTGAACACTACACCTTAAAAGAAATCCCCATTCCTTTCTGCTAATTATGACTACCTTCATGGTTATGCAAGCATTCACTCAATGATGCTGAATTTTCTGACTGCAGAGATAGGGATGGATCATGTGATCAATCAGGTAGAAGAGAAATAACAAAATAAATATGCTGTTATTCAGGCAATGTTGTCATTAATTCCTTTGGCTTTTTTTCCAAGTATCTCTTAGTTCAGGAAGAATTTAATATCCAAGTTGTGCCCTAATTACTACCACACAAATTGTGCTGATAAAGAGAAGTCTTAAATAATCTAATTATGATTAGCTAAATTTATTTGTAATCAGAGATCAGAGCTAAAATATTTAAAAAATGACAAGCAGATCAAGAAGAAAGATTTAGCATAGCTTTTTTCTCTCTCATTCTCATAGTCACTTTACACTATATTTTTCATAGATTTGGGGCACAGATGGCCACCACCTAGCTGTTTCCCAAAAGCAAACAACTATTTATTAACTACTAATCCAAAAATATTTCCTACTTCAGTACTTTAACTTTTTAAGCATTGAATTCTTTGCCTGTCTCATGGGCAAGGACACCTTTCATTAGACCAGGCTGCTCAAAGCCCCTTCCAACCTGGCCATGAACACTTTCAGAGATGGGGCATCCACAGCTTCTCTGGGCAGCCTGGTCCAGTGCCTCACCACCCTCACAGGAAAGAATTTCTTCTTAATAACCAATCTAAACCTACTATTTCAGTTTGAAGCCATTCCTCCTTGTCTTATCACAGGCCCTTGTCCAAAGTCCCTCTTCAGCTCTCCTGAATCCTCTTTAGGTACTACAAAGTGCTGTAAGGTCTCCCCAGAGACAGGAGAAATCATGTTCCTCCAGGATGAACAGCCCCAGCTCAGTCTGTCTCCTAGTAGAGATGCTCCAGCCCTTTGATCCACTTTGTGGCCTCCTCTGGACAAGTCAACATGTTTCTTGTTTTGGGGGCTCCAGAGCTGGATGCAGTACCCCAGGTGGGTCCCACAAAGGCAGAGTAGAGGGGGACAATCCCCTCCCTCATCTGCTGTCCACACCGCTATGGATGCAGCCCCTGCAGGACACGTTTGGTTTCTGGGCCGCCAGAGCACGTGGCTGGGTCATGTTGGGCTGCTCACCCACCAACACCCCCAAGTCCTTCCCAAGACTGCTCTCGACCCATTCTTCTCCCAGCCTGTGTTTGTTCTTGGGATTGCCCTGGCCCCAGTGCAGGACCTTGCATTTGGCCTTGTGGAACCTCATGAGATTCTCACAGCCCCACCTTCCAAGCCTGCCCAGGTTTAATAGCAAATAAATGCAGTGGTTTAATAATGATGCAATGCTGTAATATCTGCAAAACAAAATGGGTGTGTGTGGAGGCAGATAAGCTTACCAGGTCTCTCCCTTGGGAGAGAAGTCCCTCGAATGAGCTGTGATAAGTGTATCTCAACCTCCCTTGGTAAGATACCCTTGCATGAAGCAGACCTCGTGGTCATGGTGAGTTCCCATCACGCTTTTGCAGCTCTGTGTAGATTCTTTGTAACCCACTGGGTTTTCCCCCTTGATACCACCCCCTGCTTTTCCCATATAAACGCCTGCATCTTCCTCAGACGGGAGGGAGCTTTCCTCCCCAGCCTCCCCTTCACAGAGTGCTGGACAGTAAAGCTGCCTTTGTGAAACTGCCACACGAAGCTCCTGTCTCTGTGAGTCAGCCTGGGGTTACCTCACAAGGCAAGAGCTGCAATCACTCGCTGAAATCACTGCTAAGACTTAGCTGGTCACCTGATGAGGCTCCCTGGTGGCTAGAGGACTGCCACAGACTCCAAGGAAGCTGTCTCTTGTGGGATGCTCTCTCTGGGACAGTCGTGGCATCCTGGGTCTGACCAACACACCCCCAACGGCCAATAGGTGTGTAAACTGAGGGCTATTTTAAATGATAAAAAATCAGTAATTGACATCTAAATCGTAAGCAATACAAATTAACTGACACCTTAGAAAACATTTATTTTAAATTTTGGTTTATTTTATTGCTTAAATATAGATTGCACAGTGTGTTCTTACATTTATTGAAACTGGTTCATACGTACAGTACAGAATATATGACCACTGGAACAACAGACAAATTAGCCCTACTCTGATTTTGGACAACAGGCTATTTCTACCTTTTAAAATTACCATGGATTTCATTTATCTTAAAGTGACCCACTACCAGAAGCTGTATTTCTTTTTAAATTACATAATAGGAAAGAGAACCCCAAGTAACAGCTGGAATACATTTAAACTGGGTACCAATTATAACCATTATGACAGTGCTCAGTGTGCTGCAGATAACACAGGGCCACTTTGCATAAGGAGCTTTTAAGTTCTGCAGCTTGTCTGAAGAACATAAAGAGATAAGTGAAACAAAGCAGCTTTGTACTGTACAACAAACAGCACTCTGAATTCTTTTGGTTTCATTCATTAGCTCATATTACAATAGCTACTGAAACAATACATTTTACAGTCACTCCCATTCCCACGTGTCTAGAAAGGCCAGAGCGAACCAATTATCAACTTACAGACTCCCTGAATTTCCATAAAGGAAGAAATTATACATCATGTGAACACGCAGAGTGTTACAAGCTCTTCACTCCCTGCACTACACCTGCACAACACCTGCACTTCCCAAACTGAACACTGGAAACAGGGAAACCTACTATCACCATAAAGGAAAAATACTTCATCAACAGAACAGAAGATGAAATGCTGAATCTAGTTTTTTCACATGCAGCATTCATGCAACAGAATTCAATCACAGAAACAATCCTGTATTTACAGCACAGTCTCCATACTGCACAAGTGCAAACAGAAGTACATTCTTTATTACTTAGACTCCTTATTTTCTTCTTGTACGAAAGTGCCGAGTGATATTCTTAAAAATTTGACAGAAGGGGTAAGCGTTTTACATTGTATCCCTATGCTGGATTTACTTTTAAAAAATTACACTCTATATAGGCCAAAAAACTATTAGTCTTACCTTAAAAAAAAAAAGGAAAGAAAAAGTGACAACTAAAAGCTAGAGTCCTATTTAAGTGTAGACTGTGGTCTGATCAGGCTGATAACGCTGCAGCAGTAAAAATCACGGAATGCTGTAGATAAGGGGCTGTTTCGTCATCCACTAACAGCTGTGATTGCACTGTTAAACTGAAAAGAAGGTCTCAATTACCTTTTGAGCTTTGTGAATGCCTTCTGAAAGTCTCAGCATGTCATCTCATAGGTTTAAGTAGCTGATATTTCTCTGATGTCACGTCACATAAGGCTTCTAAATGTAGTCCAGTAGAATATTGGACTACAGTTCAAAAAAACTTAAAATCCTTTTTACAGTGGGTTTGCAAATGCTCCAGTCAGCAAATGAGCAGGGCTAATAACCCTTCAAATCTTGAGTTATGCAATCAAAGATTAATTTAGGTTGGGACTTCTGAAAGTCATCTAAACCAAGTTCCTGCTTAAAGCAGGGCTAACTGCAGTTAGGTTACTTTGTTTGAGTTCACTGTACATCCAAACCACTAAATTAAATGTCTACATTTATTACAGATATTTGAGAGCATTCATTCATGTCTGTGATGCCCCAGTCAGATTCAGATAGATTAAGAGACTTCAAAGTTACTATTCATGGCATCAATGAATGATAGTTTCTTTTTTTGCCTAGAGAATTTACTGAGTCATAAAGAGAGCCTTGGCAATTATCATCAAATGTCCGTGATTTACTCTATAAGTTTTACTTTATTTACATTTGATTAATATATGCTCAGATACATAAACCTATGAAAGTTACCTTAAAGGTTTGAGAAATGAAACAAAAACAAACACAGAGATGCATCTCTAAAAATGCTTTTGCTTGAAAATATATGTAATAAATTCTTGATCTTTAAATGGTTTCATTGAGTTTAATTTCGATTTCTAAAATATCACTAAAAAGCTGTTATAAACTACAGAGAAATGTCTCATAGAATATAGTTTCAGTATTTATGACTAAAATGCCCTCAGTATATTTTCTGCTATACTAAATATATCTCTCCTGTATTTATACTAAAGCAGACAGTAAAATACTATAGTGTTTTCAAAAGTACAGTCTGTAAACCATACATCTTAAGACATGAAATATATTGCACAATTCCGTGCTTCAAGAGGAGATTTCTCCTCTCTTTTGCAAAGATTAACTTTTAGCAAGAAACACAGGACATACACTGGATGTATCTATCTAAAAAGCATGTTATGTGATGCATCAAAATATAGTTCACAAGTGCCCAATAATTCATTCACTGTATTTGAACACATGTAAGGTATTGTTTTTTTTCCATATATTCGAGACCAAACAAGCTGAGTAGCTATGACAGCATGAACAAGAGGGAGCTCAGGTAGTGCTCCACTGGTTACATTGAATGAGACCAAGCAAGCCAAAAGCATTCTAGTTTGGCAAAGAATTGAGGTGGAGAGGAGTAAAAAAAAAAAAAAACCACAAAAAAACAACAACAACAAAAAATCAACCAAAAAGAAGAAAAACCAAACTGAAACAAAAAAAGCTTTAATAGGTTTTTCAGTTACAAGATCTCAAATTAAAGGAATTTGAAGCAATACAAATTCCTAGAGTAACTGAAATATTTACCTATATGGCAAGACAAGTTTTAAATCTGACTTTTACATGTACTCAAATATGAAAATGAAGAAACATGATCTGTGAAAAACCTAACTTAAAATATATTACAGAATAAAATAATTCAAGACAGTTTCATGAATTTGGCTCATGTCCATCATTATATTAAAGTTAGATACAATAAACAATAAAATTTGAAAACTCATCTTGTTCTTTCTATTGTACTCTACTCTAAATAATGTCCAGCAGACTTCAGAAGACACTTAATACACACAAAGATCTGGAAACTTCATCTCATAGACTGGAACAGAATGGTAATGAGCATGTCCAGCAGTAATGGTCATCGTTCCTGAGGGGCTAGGCGGAGGACTGTGTGAGAAGCACAACCAATATACAGAATTTATAGTTATAGGGATTGCTTTTTTATAACTTTACACACTAATACTTGAGAAACAAGAGTAAACTACCCCCCCATATATATATAAATAGTATACCATAAAATAATAAAATACCAACAGTATTTTATCTTAGTCCTGAAATTCTAATGAAATTATTGTGCCCTGAGGATTTTTATATTCTTGTCTATATCATCATTTCACTGATGTTACAGAACTATCCAAATGCATCTTACTGCTAATAACTATTATCTATCCTGCATAATGATGTGCACAACTCTCTATAATAACACCATGTACTACTTGGGGTGCTCAGTATCTCATTACTTTCTCAACCAGATGTAGCAATGGGAAAACAAGAACATCCTGCAATACTACTGATAGACACAGAGATACTCTAAGACACAGTGACATGGTTTCTGGATATTCTCCACTATCAGTAAATATCAGTAGTGAGAAAATCAAAGTGATGGAAAGTACTCTTTTTCAGTGTGCTGGTTTTGGCTTGGGTAATTTTTTTTTACTGTAGCTGGTATAGGGCTGTGTTTTGAATTTGTTCTGACAACAGTACTGATAATACAGGAATGTCTTTGTTACTGCTGAGCAGAGCTTACACAGTGTCAAGGTCTTTCCTGCTCCTCACACTGCCGTGCCAGTGGTAGGCTGGAGCTGGGCAAGAAGCTGGGAGAGGACACGGATGGGAGAGCTGACCCCAACTCACCCATGGGATACCCCATATTATAGTGTCATGCTCAGCAGTAACAGCTTTAAGGAAAGAAGCAGGCAAAAAAGGACATTCAGGGTGATGGTATTTGCCTTCCAAAAGAGCCCAGATTTCCTGGAGATGGCTGAACACCTGACTGCCCACGGGAAGTGAGTGAATTTCCTATTTTGCTTTGAGAGCATGTGTGACTTTTGCTTTACCTAGTGAACTGTGCTTATCTTAACCCATGGTTTTTCCTCACTTTTACCCTTCCAATTCTCTTCCTCCCTCTGAGGAGGGTTAAGCCAGTGACTACATGAGGCTGAAATGCCTATCAGGATTAGAATACAGCATTCAGTTAAGGCAATTACTTTCTCCCTATTATATGTGTTTGAGATCACTATGACATAACCATCTGAAAATAGCCACAATTGCTTTATACATCATTTTTCAGTCACAATATTCTTCTTGCATAAAGCCTTACCGGATGGTGAGTTCCAGTATCTGTGCCAGTCTATCATGAAGCAAGTTTGCCTAGGGGAAAAAAGAAAATTAAAATTGAATTATCGACTCCTAGATATTGAACTGAGCTACAGTGGCTGTGCCAGGTCATACTCAGGTGAGTGTGTTCCGCACTGCCACATGTAAATCTAGGCCACATTTCTTCTCAATTTGTTTTCTCACTGCTGCAAGGATTCTGAGCCTTAAAGATGCATTTGAGATTGTGTGAGCCTGTCCTGGAGTGCCAGGAATTACACAGCAAATTCTGCAGTTGCAGAGAGGAGTTCAACAAACCTGAAATACATTTAGTTATTTAAAATATATAATGGGTCAAATACTGCTCCACTTATCCTGGAATTAAATAGGAATGGACTGTGAACCTGGATTTCAAAGACAGCAAGGAAAATTAAGGTCAAGAAGAATGTACAAGTTACCCATTACCTTCCAAACGGTCTAGGTACAAACAAAAACACACTTCTAATTACTGGAATCTCCCAACATTGACAGCAGTGGAGACAAAACAAAGAACTGAACTTCTAAAGAAGTAAAAGCAGCAGTGACATGACAAATCACCCCCAGTCAGCACATGCCCACTAATGCCTACACAGCCTCCTCAGGGCTAACATTTTGCAGAAACTCACTTTGGTTTCACATTGTGCCGCGATTTCTTCAAACGGTGCTTTTTGGAACTTTTCAATCACAAGACGTCTTTTTTCCTTTTCCTGTTCTTCAAGTCCATTGTTATCTTAAAAGAATAATGAAAAAAAAATAAAGACAAATGCAATCTTTGCCTATGAAGTATCAGTGATATCAAATGTGCCCTGCAGAAGCAAACAAAGACTGTGCTTGAAGTGATGCAACCATTCTCAAGCGAGCTCTCATCTGGCATTGCTCCAAAAGCAAAATGCAGATAAAATTTCAGGGAGATGGTTTGAGGACCCAATTTCCCCCCTTTCTTACTAAGCTTTTAATTATGAGTAACATCCAGGCTGCCTTTTGCTTTATTACCTGCACTTCTCACTCAATGCACACAGGTTCAGCTTCAAGAGAAGAAAGAAGGAGGTTCTTCCCTCCCAGTATCATACTCACAGGTGCCCAGGGCTTTCTATCAGAATTTGGGAAAAGCCAGTTCAACCTGCACAGGCAGACTGAACCTACAAGCAGCTGGAACTTTCCAACATTTAATGAATTGAAGTACCTCAGGGATTAGGCACACATGGAAGACTGTCAGACTAAACTGTTGTTTAGAATGTGTCTACTGTTTAAAACATCAATGTTTATTCCGTATTTTAAAAAGGATTTTGGTGGACTGCACAGCACTAATTAGCAATTACAGTAAAAAGAAATAAGGAATCTGGATAATTCTGTGTTCTCATAGCCAAGTCACTTGTCAGAAAAATATTCTTTTAAAAAAATCTTAGTGCTTTGAAGTCCACAATGTGTACTTTACAACCTATTTTTTCAATGCACTGAAGACCCAAAAATCTTCATACATAAAAAATACTCAAGTTACTTCATAAGTAATTCCTCAATTTAACTTGAATATCTCACTTTTATAGCTTTGTCTATAAAGCAAATGTAATAGATGACAGGGATTTCCAGATGCTTTTCATTCAGTCCCATTAACTTCAGAAAATTAATTCACTTACATTATCAAGATATAATTTCAGAGATTCAGAAATAAATAACTGGAGTTTTAAATAAATTTACTAGCTGAGAAGAAACAAAGTAACATTTTATGTTATTCTGGCCTCTCGTTTTTCTTTAGCAATTCCATAGTAATCGAGAACTATGCTGCACAAACACAACTGTAATAAATCTTACCAATGGCTTTCTTCAAAGCTTCAAAGGTGATTTCTTCAGTATTATCAACCTAAACACAAAGAAAAAAACTCCTAAATCATCACATACAACATACAAGCTTCTGAAAAATAAGGAATGTGATAAACACAGAAGGTCAAAACAGCCAGAACTTTTCTGCCTTACAAGTCTCTAATAACTTTATTTGGACTTTCTGTGATAGCCAATGGATTACTGAAATTAGTGAGGAAATTTTTATCTAATGAGATCAAGAAAAACTTTCTAATTTCTACTCAAGATGCTCTACGGCAACAATATTTTATGAATGGATTGGGATTTTGGCAGAACTCAGCTTTAGGTCAGGACTAAGCTGTAGTGTTTCTACACTGTAAAATCTCAGTACTGGTTCTTAGACAGCTGTTGCCAGTAACAGCAGCTGCTTCCTGAGAGTTGCTGAGTTACCAGCAATGTGATGTTAAAATAAGAGATGACGGTGGAGTGCAGAGTGGAAAATGGTTACTGCTTTAGGCTTTGTGCCATTATGGCTCCAAATAATTTGGTGCTTACATCATAAACACTGGAGTTAAAGGGATCTTTATAACCAGCTATGTCTGATGGACTAAGAAAATTTGTGCATCTAATGATAAGAATATCCATTTGCTGCTGCAGATGTACTTCACGAGTGATTGCTTTGGGATGCAAAATGACCAAAGGGTTTCCATTCGTTATATGAGACACTAGTTTTAGTGGATTTTAAGGATTTCTTCATAAAATTAAAGTTTTAGTTAAGGGGAAAGGGCTAAGTTAGAATTAATCAGGGTAGGCAGATGTACAGATAGTCTGTACTGAAAACAGTTAGAGTTAATGATTAGTTAAGACAAACTGGACTTAGATTGCAATCTCAGATTCGGAAAATTGATTACTTGTCATCTACGTTTGCTTAGCTGTGCTTGCAACTAGGAATAAGACAACTGACAAATGGACCTAAGGAAATCATAAACAATTGAGAATTAGTGCACCTAGAAGCCCATTCAAGGGTCACAGATAAAAGGAATTGGAGTTACACCAAGAATCATTAATATTAAAGGTGAAAAGTTTAACATGAGGAAGATGCATTTTATGTCATCATTTTATGCCCACTCCGCAATAAAAAGACCACTGACCCAAACCAAGGAATTCATTACCCATGCTTAGTAAGTATTCAAGCTCATTTCAACACGAAGTGGGGATGGGAGGTGTTATTGTTATGAATATGTATTTGTATTATGGATATTCAATACTTTTGTAGATAAATAGACTTTGGAGTGATCTGTAACTTCGCAGCATGCTCTGGAGGCAACTCCCGTGCTGCCTGATGTCGAATAAACACAACCACTTTCTAACTTTAACGGTTGGAGAGTTTTTGTCCAATGCGAGTTGAATATCAATATTAGATTGATATTCATATTTAATAAATCATATAGACCTAGTTTCTATACCAGTAAATATATTTACAGTGAAGCCACTTTCATGGCGTTAGGGGAGAATGTTTAGATAGCAAAACAGTGTTCACCTGAACATAACATTGGTTTCTTAGCTTGAACTTTCCCACTTCAATCCTTCCAACACGTAAACAGGCAGCACTTTTATTTTTCCTGATAAATGCTAACTGTTTAGAATGGTCTGATACAATTAAGATAGTAAAAAGTTCCTTCATCCAATTCAGAAGATTCTGAATTCTTTCAATTTTTTAATTCATTGGCTTGAACTACTGTTAAGGGATAAGGAAGTAGTGGTTTCCTTTTTATGTGAGTGTTATTTCACGAGCTGCAAATGTAAATTATGCTTTTCTAACAGGCTCTATTTTATGAGCATGTATTCTCTACCTCTGAATAAACAAAAATTAATAAGTAAACAGTGAAACACATTTTTGTCAAATATTTGTAGATATGGCTACAGATCAAGAGTATTCATGTTCTGAAATCACCTTTTATAGAATTCACATTTGGTAAATGTTAGTTGTTTACAGCTGCCTTTCATAGTTCTAGTTAACATCCACATTAGCTGCTGATATTACCCAGGACTATACTTGGTTATTAATATCACAGAAGCACTACCTGCATTTAAAAGTGCTTTCACCTTATAAATGCAGACAACTATGGAAAAACCCACCTTACTGAACAGGATTCACAAACAGACTGGCACCACAAATAACTTTGAGACCTCAGAAGAATTGCATTTGTATTGTATACAATAACAGCTACTTTATGGATAAACAGTCTTCTACCTCAGTGCAGAAATGATACCATACATTGTTAATCCTAAAACTACCATTAAGTAGGTAATCCTCTCACTCATAAAGCTTTATGCTCCTTTTTTTGCAGTTTAGCTCTGCTGACTGTTATAGATTGTTATACTTACTCATCTACACAGCAAGAAAATCAGATTTCACATATATGTATAAAGGTGCAGTCAGCTAATTGGAAAATACTGTTTTCTCCTTTGCCTTGTAAACAAACCTCATAAAGCAAATAAAGGAGGAATACTTTGCTCCTGTGTTTCTGATTAATAGAATTCTTGTTTTTCAGAGATAAAAAGTAATTAATTACCTAAGACACTGGACCACATCAAGACCACATTAAAGCTGAGAACCCTCAAAAAAGATTTTATCTACATCCACTTCAAAAAGGTCCATGTATCAATGCTTGACATAACATCAGCATAACTTGAAATCTTGAAATGGAAACTTCTCTCATTTAATTCTATTTTCAAGAGAGTTGTTCAATAACATGTAACCACACACAATGCTTGATTTTAAAAAAGAATACTGATGTCAAACAACCCCAGTCTTGTGAGGAGCATTTACTTGCTTCAGAAAGCTAGAGATCTGATTGTCTCACTTATTTTTCAAACACCTTTTTATTCTTTCTCCTAAACTTTTATCTGCATCGTTGCTAAAGCGAAAAGGAAGAAGTGAACACAAATGATCATCTGAGATATCATCAGCACGAAGTAAAAAGGAATAATAATAGTAATAATAATGTTAAACACATCACTCCTGTCTACACTGAAGCTTGCTCCTTTGCTATAGCTTAATACTGAATTTTTAACTAACACTCTGCTTGATTCAGTCCACAAATTTTGCTTCATGTCTCCAAGGCAGTTTGTGCTTGAAGATGCCAAAAGAATCATTTGTACCTCATTTGAGGTACAAACACCTCAATTTCACCAGCTAATCTCCATTGCAGCCAGCAGAAATATAGTTAATATAAATCAGCAGAACCTTGAAAAAGATTCAGTAGAAGTAGAAATTTATTTTAAGAAATACTTCAAATGAAGTATCAAACGATGTGGGATAATTTTAATTATAATGCAGTCTTCCTAAGGGATAATTAGCATCAGCTCCTGTACCCTACATATGAACTTTTTGTTGCTGCTTTATCCTTCCCATGACTTTTAAGTGCTGCATGCTTAACTCTTCAGGAGGGGAACAGTGACACCAGTGCACACACCCTGCCTAGTGTTTATCTGTCCCACTCAGAGATTGCAGGTCTCCCACTTAGCTTTTATCTTTCTAGGCTTGTATCTTACAGCCTCAGGTTGTTGAATAAGTCTCTCAAACACTTCAAATGATACAGGGATACCGATGCTGAAGTTTATTGTATCCCTCAAAAGGCAAAGAAAACATTTTAGAATATTTACTCATAAAATGCCAGTTGTTCAGCATGTAAATGTATGTATTTCTATCCCATATTCTGCAGTACTATGTGTAAAAGCTGTAGTGACAAAATATTGATTCTTCTATACCATAAGATCAGCAGGATGTCTCTGACAACACATTTCTGCAAACACACAACTTAAAAATCCAATCCCCCAAGTATTTAACACTGCTAGAATAATCAGATATTCCACTTCCTGGGAAAACTTCTCTTTAAAATAATCACCGCTTTAAAATAATCTGTGATTTTCATACCTTATCCTCTGTGTTGTGGCCAGACAGAATATCCACCTGAAGAGACACTGTGTCCACAATACTCTTCCTCCTGGAGAGTCTGTCCTCATCTAGCACAAAAACAAATCATCTCACTTTTTGCATTACACTTGAAACATGATCAGTCAAATTTCTACAGATTTGTTTCCATATGCCTGTTTAATCCAAGATCATCTATTTTATAATTTGAATAGTGAAAAATGATCAGTTACTGCTCTAAATTACTAAACATGAAGAAAAAAAACATTTTATAGTCCCTTCCCCCTCTCATTCCAGATCTTTTCAACTTTCCCTTGAATGTCCAGAATTTTAAAAATTGAGGTCTTACTCAAATGCTTTATAAGTAACATAGCACAAGTGATATATAGCTGTAACATCCTTTACAAAAAACTAAACTTATTATTTTTTTTGCTTGTGAAATTGAAATATTAAGATCTTAATTTTAAGATATTCTGAAAAAGAAAAGGGTTTCTTGGAAGATGATTTATTGACAGAAGAAACAAAGATTTCTGAATGGAAATGAACAACAATCCTTCCTTATTCTTGTTGCTACAAGTACCATATTCAGCAAGTCTAAAAATGTACTGGGTGAAAAAAGTTCTCTCCATTTCTCACTTCCCACAAATATTTTAGCAGGTCCAGCTGGCCAAAAAGTTGTCAGAGTAAGACCAACTGTGCAATACTAAAAGAAGCACAACAATTTAATTAATGCCTAAGGAGATTATGATCAAATGATCCATCAGTCGATGGAATTTCCTTCTGTGACTGCAGTCCTAAGACAATGCACCAGTAGTGTTTTCTCATTTTTGACATTTAATATATTAACATAAGATTTTAATGAACAGTAAAAATACATTTTAAGACTTGTCAAGAGGATCTTCTGACAAACAGTGGCCTGACTTTTGTGTATCTCATTTACAAAGCCATGAATGTGCAATGTCACAATTTAGGTTTTAGCCAAGATCAAGCCATTTGAACCTGGCTTTGATGACTTGCACTGCACAGTTAGAAGCACGTACAGGCACTTGATACTAAAAAAAGGAGAAGTACTCTTAAATACCCATGACAACATAATTTATGCTGGTTCTTCTGCAACCTTTGTTTAAACTACTTCTAGCAAAGCAAAGTTCTTCTGCAGTGCAAATATTGAGCATGAACAAACAGAACTCATTCCAGCAGAGCTGAACATGCTCAGCTTTTAAAAACCAAGAAATAACTTTCAGAAGCTGCATGAATGAAATGTCATTTGAAGATCAAGAGGCAGCGAAAGAACAAGATTAGTGAAAAACACATGAATTCTACTAATATTTTTCAGGTTCTCAGAGACCCTAAGCATTTGAAGTACCATTCTGAAGGATTTACTGAATTTTTAATCCCTAACTGCTCACTAGTACATGACCCAATACTTTCCAAATCTGAGGAAAGCAGTTCAGCCCCCAAGAGAAAACACCCAACAAACCCACATCTCTGCTGCCATCTTGCTGCTCTCTCTATAACTGACACACAAACACCAGAAGATATATTTTAGGGACTACTTTGGATAGAATTCATTTTTGTAATGGATGCCTCACTATACTTGCATATGAAATATGCCCATTTATCTCTAATTTCAATAAATTGAGTAAAAAAATGTGAGAATTGCCATTTTTTCTCTTCTAAGAGACAATGTTCATCCACACACATAAAGGAGCCCAGGGGTTGAGGATGGAGGCCTGTCACCCATTGCCCAGGGGCAGAGGGAGCAGCTCTCTGTGTCACCTCATTGACTGAGGTGGGATCCATCACTTCTGACAAGGGGAAATGTCTTTAAACTTAAAGAGTGTAGATTTACATTAGATATTAGGAATAAATTCTTTCCTGTGAGGGTGGTGAGGCACCAGCACAGGTTGCCCAGAGAAGCTGTGGATGCTCAGTCCCTGGAAGTGCTGAAGGCCAGGCTGGATGGGGCTCTGAGCAACCTGGTCTAGTGGAAGGTGTCCCTGCCCACGGCAGGGGGTTGGAACTAGATGACCTTTAAGGTCCCTCTTTTCCTGGGTGTGGGACTCTGTGCAGTCATTATCCTGAATGGCCAATGACTAAGATGAATTCTTTGAACAACTGAGAGCTTCTTCCAACTTTCTACAAATTTTTGCAATGTTACTCAAAGAGGTAATTAGTACCATCACAAAAATGACACCTATGGCTCTACTACCTGCTCAGGAAAACAAAACAGGAAACAACCATTTTGTAGAGTACCAAATCATGAGTAAACACAACAGCAAACCTCACAGCAGCTAACATTGCTACAGACATGTCAAGGAGAGAAACAAAAAATAAAAGCATAAGGAAACACTAAGCCCACTAAGTACAACACAATTTCTGGCCTAAAAGTCTTTAGGCCTTCTAAAAGCATTTTTTGACTGCACATCCTATAGGGACACACCACAGGCAGGAGAGCAGGCTGACCTACAGCTCATTGTTACCTTTAGACTTGTGTTTGCATTTATGAGGTTTTTTGCCTGATGGAAATAGAGTTGAATTAAATACATATATATATGTATAGACAAAAAATGATTAAAAGTCATTTAAATTATTAGTTTTCTCCCTCCCCCAAGTAAGAAAGAGAAAAATAAAAATTTGCAGATATTAATGTCTTTCAAACAGTTAAGAAGTATCAAGACATGAAACGAAGACAGGATGACAAAGTTTTAAGTCATTGTTAAGCATTATGTCACTGATATTTGGAAACATCAGAAATAATTAGGATGAAATATTTACTGGCTTTTTAGGTTCAACCCTAGATTTCATAGAAATATATAAAAAATTGATCATTTTTTACTAAGATTAATGATCTCTTTTGAAACACTACATTCTAGCATTATAACATTAATAGCAGAAATGTAACATTTTATTGCAGTAAAAAATGAGGAACTTAGGAATTCCAAAATATTCACTTGGTCCTGATTTACTTAAATGAAAACCTTGAAAGCTCAGTATTCCAAGGATCAGAACAGGAATCAGAGACTAATGAACTTAACTAGCTATGGCAACAGTCAAGGAACAAGTTTTGGTTGCTGCTCTTCACAAAAAGATTACAAAAACCCTGAGCCCATCTGATTCACATATGTTAAGTTTTAGGATTAAATATGGCAATTTCTCATCACCTGCAGAGGCAGTTAATCACACACTTGCAACTAAACTCAATTAATCTTGACGTCAGAACTTGCATCTCTTCCTGTGTGGGAATGCATTTTTAGCAAAGTATACAAAAGAAAACCTTAGCGAGGTCACTTGGGTACAAATATATCTGAGTTTCTAGGAGAGGCTCAACATAAATTTCAAAGCAGGCTGTCTTCCTCACTCCATTCTCATTTGCTCAAAGCCTGTAACATTTCCTCACTTGCTGCCCACCTCTTCTGCCAATACTAAAATATAATGTTAACTGGTTTTTTAGATGCTAGAAGAAATGAGTATAGGAACATTATTCTTTTTAGAAGAAGACAACCAGCAACAGAAAACACACTGTGGCTGTGTTGGAACATATCACTAATGTGCCTGCTCATGTTTGGGACAAACCAAACCTGCTGCCTGGAGAACTTTGTTCTTCCCACAACAACTATCCAAAAGAGATATTCAAGAGCAGGCAGCAATGTGTCTGAATCAGACTGCAAGAACAATGTATCTGGCATTCACTGTCCATATGTACTTTGGTTCTTCCTATGTGGGAGCTAAAGAACACAGAAATCACATTTTTCTGCTAGGTACTTTTAAAAGGCCATATTTTGGGCTGGGATGTCCCCTAGTCTCTAACAATAGCAACCTGTTATATACAGCCACAAAACATGCAGGGTTAAGAAAACAAATTCTTCAATCAATTTTGTTCAGCCAAAAGCACATGAATGTCACATACTAGCTAGTCCTTCTCACATTATTCACTCAGCTTGTGCAGCACAAACTCCCACAAACCTTCCTCAGGCAACACTTTATTTCCACTGTTACCTGACACTAAGCTTGCATAGACTATCTGATGGAGGAAAACATCCCATTCTTGCTTAAATTAACATCTGCTCATTAACAATTTAACTAAGGCAAATAAATCAGCACAAGACCATATGGCTAAAGGATGGAGTATCTTTCATCCAACATGTACATGAAAAGGATAAAGTAAGTTGACTTCTATATTCCTCATTTTCTAGATCAAGTTAGCACAGGTATTCTTTTGAAAGCAAAGATTTTATTAAAAAGAGTCAAAGTAGGTTCTAGGACTTTCTGCCTCACTTCCATTCTTTAAGGAAAAAAAAAATCTTAAAAGGACAAATAGTTGAAACTTCTTAGCAATAATACTAATAAAAAATTAGTAGCTAATGAAGAAAAAAAAACATCTTGAGAAGACAAAATGATCTGACTACATTTCACTGGCAAGCAACACATTAGGAAAACATCCTTAATAACTGGTACCAGGTGGTGTAGCTACTAATCACCACTTACCTGTTACCTGGGGCACATATGGAACTGACAATCTTTCCACACTGTATCCACTGCCTCCTAATGATTCTGCAATCTTGTTCGTCAGGAAAAATAAATCTGTTTCATCCTTCTCTAAGGATTTTGGAAGACTGTCAAAATACATATTGAAGTTATTGTCTACCAGTAGATATTTGTTGGTTAAGTAAAATATTTTTCCAATGTCTGTGAGCAATCAAGAAGAGTCAATGGTAATGATTTGATGGAAATAAAGCTTGGTTAGTTTTTTAGGAATGAATATACACCTAAAATTAGTCCACTGAAAACCTCTGCAGTATTTTTAGATTACTTCTTGTTTATTTGAAATACGTTCTTCATCAGCTCTGCTACATCTTGAGAGAATATGATCTCTGTTCAGGCTGAGAGAATATGATCAACCCTGCACTCCCTCAGATATTCATATCCGAGAGAATATGATCAACCCTGCACAGCAACAATAATACTAATAGTAATTTATTAATTAATAGTAATATTTGCCAGCAAAGTGCCCTTGTGGCAAAAACAGATTGAGGGTATCCTGGGCTGCATCGGGAGGAGCACTGCCAGCAGGTCGAGGGAGGAGATCCTTGTCCTGTATTCAGCTTGGGTAAGGCCACACCCAAGTGCTGGAGTGCTGAGTCAGGAGCTGGGCCCACCAGGACACAGACTTACTTTAGAGAGCTCACCACAGGGTCACTAAGGTGGATTACAGGGCCGGAGCATCTCTCCAATAAAGCCTAAGAGAGCTGGACCAGTTCAGCATGGAGAGAAGCTGGATCTTATCAGCATGTACAGATCCCTCAAGGGAGGGAGGGTGGAAAGGCCTCAGAGCCAGGCACCTTTCAGTGCTGCTCTGTGAACCAGAGGCAATGGGCACAAATTGAAACACAGAAGGTTCTGTTTCAACTTCAGGAAACACTTTTTTGTGTGAGGGTGACCAAGCACTAGCACAGGTTACCCAGAGAGGTTGTGCAGTCTCCATCCTTGGAGATATTCCAAAGCATCTGGATGGGGTCCTGCAAAGTCTGCTCTAGGTGACCCTGTTAAAGCAGGTGGCTTGGACCAGATGACATCCATAGATCCCTTCCAGCCTCACCCATTCTATGATTCAGTGAAAATTTGTTTTGCTGTGTTAGCACACTGAGCACCCTGTTGTGCATAAATGCCTCTGACTACAATAAAAAAGTCTGAAACCCTCTTTTTTTCCTTTTAAGTGGACATGATTATAATGCTTGGGTTTCTTCTGCCTATCCAGAACACCATAAAACCTCTCATTTTTTTTTCCACATATGTAGCATTTTTCAATGATGTATGATTTTTAATAGCAGAATAGGGACCTCACTGCCCACTAATTCCCATTTTGTATCTACTTACTCGCATTTGTCTTTGAAAATTGTTTCTGGTAGAAAGTAAGATGCTTCCACACTTCTGGTTTCTATGACCTGCAAAAAAACCCCAAGTCAAATAATACAAATGGAGTAGTTCCACAGATGTTTTCTTCAATACCTAACCTTCACTAACATCTACCTCAGCACAAACGAGACACTTAGGATTTCTTTTAAGTGGGGAAAGAGATTGTGGCTCTCACCCTTTAGACTAAAAATCTGGTTTTCATGGTCTTTGTGCACGTCAATACTGTTTTACCAAAGACAGTGGGGCCATAAAGTCTTACACCAAATGGGGATTTGGCCCATTATATATGGTACCCTAAGCAAAATAAAACTGCTGTAACTGGAGAGAAGACTATTTTCTTTATAATTTTAAGAATCAGCAAGTAATGCCATGAGAGACTGAAGATCAAGAACAATGTCAGTGAACACAAATATGGGAGATCACCACTACAAGTAATTACTTGACACAAGATATTTACTGATTTTACAGTAGAATGTGTACTGTTCTAAATGACCTGAATGATTTAACCATGTGTTACCTTGCTGACATGCTGACAAAAGGCAGGAACTGCAATCATCTGACTCAGGAAGTTTAGATAAGCTGCAACCAATGCCATGATACCACAACGATTAAACATTGGCAGATTATCCTCATTGATGATGGCAATGTCCTGAAATATAAGGAGTAGCATTATGTTTTTCCAAGTTAGCAGGCTGTGTTGAATATACAGAAGTCAAAATTATCATTGGTAACACTAGATGACATGAGATGTTTATCTGCTATTACTTAACATTTGATATCTCTCATCTTAAAAATCTAGTCTTTTAGCTCACTCCTGAATTAGGAATATATTGATCTGAAGTTAGAGAGCTCAAAAGATTCAACCATTATAGAGAGAAATAAATTTACTCAACCCAAAATTCTGTTTCTCAGAAAGGAAGTACAGGTTAATGACTGGTAGTCTCCTGTCCTTACCACCTGCTGATTGGAACATTTTCACAGGAAAATTAAAAAGAGTGGTTTGATAATAAAGATCACCAGTGTGAATCACAGATACAGTACAATCAACTGAATTATTTACTGCATATTAGCACTTCTGTGTTTATTCAGATTGCATTATTTTTGCTCTAGCAGAACTCCTAATGTCATTTCCATCAAGTAAAGATTTGGTTCAGTGATGTATTTTGAAATTAAGGATGCACGCTGCATTTCAGATGTTTCATAATGCAGCTGCCCATTTGGGAATAAGTTTAATGACAGGGTGAACTGGGAATACAGGGCCTGATTTCATCTGATTTCCAGGGTACATGTTAGCACTACTTTATTTCTGATTTCAACACAGATAAACTTAGTAAGTTATCCAGTTTCCCTGAGGACTGTATGCAAGTATGAGTTAATATGTGAACTTATTAAGGAAATGTTAAGGAATAAAGCCTGCTAAGACACTGACAGAATTTTACTCTAAAATGAGATTAAATAGCCTGGTTTGATAACTATTCCCAACCAACCACTTTTACAGAAGTTTTCATTCTGGGTGCAGACAGTCCATACACTTTACACAGAACATTCAAAAGACCATAGGTTGAGAGAACACCTTGTCAATCTCCTAATGAGTATCAGTGGTTCTAAGAAATGTTTCAAGAAATTTCCACATCTGCTCATTTTCCTGAATAGCACATGCTGTGGAAGTTGTTCACAAAACTGATTAGATGAAGCTTACCCATTAGTAAGTGGTAGGTACAAAGTGCACTTCATTAGTGGATCAATCCAGTTTGGACCAAATGACGAGATTTCCAATTTGAAGATCAGTATACAAAACCCCCAAGTTCTTCACATATCCAATTACAAATATAATTTGTCAGTCACTGAACCCAACATAGATTCATACCTGCAAGGCAATAGCTAATCGAATGAGGTCAATAACCACTTCTTCGTTGGCCAGTTCAATTGTGGTAAGGGCTAGAGATGTGAACAGCAGTTCAAAGTTTTTCTGGACATTGTCTTCTTCTTTGCAGCCTAAGTAGATGTGTCTGTACAACTGCTGACCATGCTATAAAAGACATAAAAGGGAAAATGCATATTAAATAATAATTTAGGTTAGGAAGGATATTTGAAGGTCGTCTAGTCCAACTCTCTACTCCAAACGGGGCCAACTTTGATGTTACATCAATTTAGGAAGGGAATTTAAAAAAAACAAAAAAGGATAAAATACATGTGTATACATACATACACAAACAGGTACATGATTAACCAAGAAGACCTCAAGTTTTTAAAAACAGATTCTTTATAAACACAGTAGTCTTCTATTTTATACAAAAATGTAGATAGGGAAGATGGTACAGAGAATTGCCCAATTACTGCACAGTGTCAGATATTGGAATTCATTTCCTGTTGAAATAATAAAGAAAAAAAAATTGTCCATTTATGAAAAGGTGAAACCAAAAAGTAATCTTGAAACATTCTCAAGAACATTCAAGTAACTGATAAGCCCCAAGTGTTATCTTTGTGAAGACATCTAATTTGTTCATTAACCAACTCCCCTCGAACAGCAAACCAAGAAAAACTTCTGCTAGAAGGTGTTTCAGAAGGTGAGCAGGGCTCTTTTACCAATGTGTGTAGAGAGGCTGCAGAAAATTGCAAACACAAGAAACACAGGATAAGCAGCAGGTGTTATATGCAACACACAACTCAGTTCTGCCCCAGCATTCTTAAATCTGAGGAGGAATACAAGTCTGTATCAGCTGACACAATTAATTTTCAAGATCTAAAGACTAACTCTAGAAGTACTAATTCAACTCTAGAAGGAGGAAAAAAAAATATTTTTAACCTCTCTTTTTGAAACAGAACATATTTACTTAAGAAATAATGATGATGTTGTTGGTTCTTCATTACTTCTAAAATCAAATAGTTGTTCCAACAAACACTGTATTTAGAAAAGAGAGAAACAAAGCTATTAGCAAAGCACAGAAGCTACTGTGAAATAAGAAGAGCAAAGGTCAGCTGCTTAAAGACCCAGTATATTTGGAAAATAAAAGTAATGACATTTTTTATCTCACTGATACAGAATTGCACTTAAATGAGAAAACTATTATGTGCATTTTCTCAAAATGTATCTTTCTAGAAGACTGGAAAATGCAAGATAAATATTTCCCTTCAAAGAAAGGATTGAAATAAATTGAGAAAGTGGTCTGAGGAGTTTTGTGCCTGTGTCTGGTTCCATTCCAGCTGGGCGTGATACACAACTGCCTCAGGGTCTCCATGTAACACTAAACAAGCCTAGATGGTCACCCAGATCTTCATGGACTTCTGGAGATGCCTCATCCCTCTCCTTTCATTATGCAAAGAATCTGGAAAGAGCAGGCTCCTAACATGAACATCTACACCAAGTGAGTAACATTACACTTATGATATGCACCTGAAACAGTATCACACAGATAATCCCTGAATGACTTCATTTCCCAGGGTTAATACATTTTTTAGAAATGTATCATCTTTTCTTGACCTGTGAAGAATCTCTTTTCCTCTTCTGCCCTTTTCTTCAGATCAATATTAACAATTCAAATATTTAGCTTGACAGCTACAACTTTCATCAAGCAAAACCAGTAAATACATCCTATCAAAACTGCTTTAAATCCTAGATATTAAATTAATGAATTAAAATTTAATTCACTTTTTAAAAGACATATTACTAATGATTGCGGAGTATTTTTTATATTTGTATTATTCCAGTTGAACATGAACTGGAAAGAATATTAACATGACTAACTTTGCAAGAACATTTATCTTGTAATGTTACTTGAATGCTGCACAACTCTAGTTTGCTATTATTACATATGTAGTATTTTTGCCTACTTCAGCAACTTCTGTTTTTTGTTTACAAACATACCTACATAGTTAAACCAGAGTCAGGAATGACAGAGCACAGTAACAGCTTTATGCATTTTTCCCACATAAAAACAAGGTGTTCACTGTAAGTAATTTAACTCTATGTATGTATCATCTAAAAAAACCCTGTTTTTCTTTAGAATCAAACATACTGAGAAGTCATCTGGCACGAAGTCCGGTGAAAACCATTTTTTAAGAAGATGGATTTTTTGTGCAAAGTAAACTTTCTTTGACATCTTTACCTAAAACATAAAACATAAGTCCCTTTACCACAGCTATAAAAAGATTTCTAAATGCAAAATTGCCTAAAAATACAGCAAAATAAAAGCCATAAAAGTGAAAAACTACTACTGAGCAAAAATTAAATGCTGCACAGGGATCTAACAACAGGGAGGTCTTTTCAGAATCATGGTTTAGACGTACACTGTTCTAATTTCATGTACATCAAGGTTTTAACTGAAGACATAAATTAAAATTTTATTGCACGGAATCATCTTTCAAGTTCTAGAGCAGCTCAGCATTGAAATCACTGTCATTTGATTACAGTAATGTGAAACTGATCTTTGTGACTTGTTGCAAAACCACAGCTGCAGAAGAAAAGCAAACCCACTGGTTCAGTTACTTTATCTTATTTCTAGACAGAAAAGTGATCTTTCATTCTATCACCTTTTTCATGAAGCTCGCGTCTTGCCTTGAAATCTTGTCTCGTTTTATCTTTAGATCAGAAACATCTGGTATTATTCTGCAGAGGAAAAAATTGTGTGGTTTTAACAACAACAAAAAAAAAAGTTGGAAAAGAAGAGAATGTGGAATACAGGAACTATTCAAACAGATCTTGACCCAATTCCCATTTTAATTATATCCATGCTTTACAAGGATATTCAAATTTCAGCTGAAGAGGGAGAACCAGAAAGAGAATTATGACAATCACATATTGTTTATCTACATAAAATAAAATATTTCATCTTCTGCAGCTAAACGAGCAGATATTTGTAATGGTCATTTAAAGGACTGGGCTCTGAGGCTTACCTGTAGAACACCTGCCATCAATAAATGACACTGAACACTGTGTATTTACCAAAACAGTACTTTAATAATTCATATTAGCAAAAACATTTAAAAATCAACAGTATTTGCCATTCAGATAATAAAATGGAATTTCCAGTAGGCCAGTAAATAAAAAGCAGTACCTTATCCCTCTGAGCTTGGCTCTGTTGTCATGCCGATCGATGAGGTTGTGCAGGATTTCCAGGACCAGCTGCCTCAGCTCAGAGTCTTCCATGAGAGAAGGAGACAGCAATGGGTCCAGAAAGGGGCCAGGAAGTGCATTATTTATTGTTGTGGCTTTGTATCCTGAAGTCACCTGTTCATTGTTGGAAGTAAAATGTCTCATTACTGCATTATAAGAATTAACTGCAGTTGTCATTCACTTTTTAGTGTGTTTGCTTTGGCATTTGCAAGGTGGATGCAAATTGAAGTATTACATTAATTTTGAAAATTCTTAACCTTAATATAAATTTGGAAGGACTTTAGCACAGTTTTAAATTCAGTCCCTCATGTCAAAAGTATTTTTCAGGATGCTTTCTTTACAAACACACCCAGAATCAAAAAATAAAAGCTATGATTTATGATTTTTTTTATATGCCCTATGAAAAGTTGCATTCATAAAATAAAGATGATAGTAATTCCAGTAGATAATTACAATAGAGATTTTTCCATTTCAGGTTATGAGCTATTCACATATGGTAGAATAAGCTCATGTGAAATAAAAAAAGAGAAATCAGGGCCTATATATACATCTGAAACATTTACAGATACTACTTTATTGCAAAACAAGAAGTAAGCAATTATCACGTTCTTAGAAATTGGGTACCATAGTGTTATTTTTGCTTTTTTTAAAAATTAATACTACCTCTGTCTCATTCAATTACTTTTAATTAAAGCAAACTCTGCAGGTACATAAAGAAAAGTAAACTTCTACCTAACTACTAGTTCAAATATTAATTAGCTAAGCATTTACAATAGTCAGAAGTATTTAAAATTTACCATCCCTTAAAATGGAGGTTACCAGAATATTACAATCCCAAAACCAAAATGGATTCAGAAACTGCAAAGTATATATAACCTGTTGATGACGAGGGGAGCAAAATTATTCAAATTTAATTATAATAAATGCAATAACTTACATAATAATTGTATCTTCTTTATATGTATTCCATACCCTTACAGCTTGTGCATGTGAACTGTGTTGTACTTGTTTTGGCTGGGATAGGTCATTTTCTTGATAGCAGCACATATGCTGCTGTGTTCTGGATTTGTGACCAAACCAGGGCCAGTAACACAGGGATGATTTAGCTACTGCTGAGCAGTGCTTATACACTTCCAGAGGGATATCCCATACTAAAATGTGTCATGCTCAGCAGCAAAACAGGAGGCACTCTGTGAGGGCTGCCACTGCTCAGGGACTGGGCTGGGTATCAGTTGGCTTGTGGTGAGCAACCAGGTTTCAGGTGGGGGGTTTGTTTTATTATTACTTCTTTTTACTTTATTATTTTTTTCTTTTCTACTTTATTTATTATTACTTCTTTTTCTTGTTTCTTGGTTTTGTTTTTCTTGGTTTCATTTCTTTACTTGCTAAACTGTCTTCATCTCAACCCACTTTTGTCACTGGTGCCATTCTGATTCCCTCCCCCACCTCCCCAGGGCAGAGTGAGTGAGTGCCTGGGTGGCCCCTGGTGCCTCTGGGTTAAACCAGGACACTGAGTAAGCACAGTGCCCACAGCTCAACTGAAGGGTTCAAAGGGATGTGGCTGGCACAGAAGCACCAGGGGACAGAAAGGTATCTGATCAATCATTCTGAAAATGGAAAATTACTGATATTACAAGCAGCAAGGCTGCAAATCTAAATGCACACTTTTAATGACGTGCCAGATTTCAACTGCCTATACAGCATTAGCTTGTTTGCCTGTGCGTGACAGCAGACTAACTGTGTTATCAACTATGATTCTTCTGGAAAGAATATATGATGAACAATGAAAAATTTCTTACACAATATTTATCTATGAGTAATTCATTAAGCATCAGAACAGTGACTTTCACACCTTTGTGCCATGATGGGATTTTACTTCCACATTCTAAAAGAGGATACGATCCAAAATTCAGTGTCCAAAATGTTAAATCCCTTCCACATGTACACTTTGACTCCTTTAAAGCATACTTACAGGATATGCAGCACCCAAAATCATTACAACAATTCTTACCTATTTAAATAAGACTGGTGAGATGAATATTGTCAGGTATGTCTAGTGAAGATAATGTGCAAAATGACCACCTGAGGTCCTTCCTAACAAGTTTTCTATCCTTAAATTGCAACTGTGAATGCCCAGCTCTTTTGAAAACCACAGCCTTAAGATTTCACGTTTGGGCAAGCCAAGAATGGTTTAACTGATTTGCCTAACACCTTACACGAGTTTCATGTCAAAGGGATAGAAACTCATTGTCTATGAGGACTTTCTTCTGCTTTACTTATGGAATCATTCTTTATGCCATTTCCTCTATTTAAATAAATCCACTAAACAGTTTTCAGTTTCTGCAGCAAAACAGGCCAGGATTCTACTGGCAAGAGCCTCCTTTACTACCCACTTTCTGATTCTTACCATCTGGGTCTATTTCCAGAAATACTCTTTGAAGGTTTACAGTTGAAAAATGCATTTGTGATAAAAAATTCAATCATACGTCACAAGAAACTTGGGAAACATCAGGAAGGAAAGAACAACAGCGTCTGAGGTTCTGATGGCTTGGAGATAGGTATCCATTCCTATGGTTTTAAAAATAATGGCCATTCTACTTATTGCCCCTTTTCCAGACTCAGAGATAAAAGTGATTTCACTCTGACATTGCCAGTATTGCTGGCAGAACTCAACCTACTCTATGTTCTTTTGGATCTGCAGATCCAATTATAACTGACATTCACTGAAGTGCTCTAAGAGATGGAGGCATATTTCTTGTGCTGTTTGTAATGTACATTGGGAAAATGCTTTCACAATAGAATTACAGTTCTATGTAATATGAATGTATGTTTATTTTCATAATCCAGAGTTGTTATACTGTACTTTTATATGTAAACATATTCATAAAGTGAAACACTGTGTGTTTATAACATAGTAGATCACAGAAGGCTTACCATAAGTAAAGATCTCAATAACATGATTTGAATCCTCCTGGTTCCCAAATCTCTATAATTGGAAAAAAAAAAAAGTTGCAAATTAGGTTTTCTTGCATATCTTTGAAATATTATTCTTCTCTAGACATCATTCTCATTTTTGACAAGTGAATACAGCAGTCTTGGAAGGGATGCTGGACGATCACAGATAAAGGGAAAATATCTCCAACTGCGCTGCAATAACAATGTTTTTGAAAGACACATTTACAGGACGGCTTAAAGAATGCAGCAGGTGAAATTGAAGAAAACAGTAAATTGTGTATGTGAAGCAGATCTAAATTTTCATGTTTTACTCAGAAATCTCTAAGACGTTCAACCACTACAAGCTTGACTATTTTCAAAAGCATCTGCACTAAAAATTTCTTCTGGATTAAAATGCAATTCAGTCTTTTAAGAAGTGAGGACACTTCTTCTTTAAGTCAAACCCCAAAATCTGAGACTGGAGAAAAGTCATCTGCAAAATCAGGAAGAAAAACTGAAAGACTCCTCAGTTTTCATATCACAGGAAAATACCTTAAACACTACTTGACCTGTTCTTCATCTGTTTTCATTTCCCTTCTGCAGGTACTAAAAGTAGCCAAACAGCTAATGATATATAGTCACTGTTCTTGAAAGACCAGAGGAGATAAAAGTGCACTTGGCATAAATTGCTTAATTCAAAGAGATTCTTTCAGGAAAGTAAGAAAGGTACAAGTCATTTTGTCCACTAAATAGTGTAAAGGAAGATCAACCTTCTTCACAAAAGCTGGCTTCTGTGTAACAGTAGAAACTTCTACCTTAATGGGCTACAATCCTGGCTATTGTATCATTCAAATGTCTTGGGTAGCTGAAACTGAAATTTTAAGTAATGCAAGACTTTATCAGCAATCAGAAAGTCTCCTTTGTTCAGAGTGACATATGTACATCATACTAACACACTGCTCAGGCACATGTTTATGCAGAATGTCATAAATGGAAAACTATTTAAAAAAAAACAGTTTAAAAAACAAACAACCACCACAACCAACTGTTAATCCAAGTAGAGAGTTTCGTAAGGATTCTTTCTGCAAATACCTCCATAATGAGTGACAACTGCCTGGCACAGACAGATTTCTATCTTCCACAGAATAGCATCCCATATTGCAGGGATACTGTATGAAGAGCTACCAAGAAGCTGGAGAATGGCAATGACTTCCTATTTAATTGAATAGGGGATCATGTATGTGGTGCAAAGAGTGCATACACATCTGGAAAAAAACAGCTGCAACCTTTTTCAGTGACTTCCCCACCTGAGGAAATGGAGCTACAGGGTATTCAGTGTAGGGTGACTTTTAAGCTGTGGGTTTATTAAGTTTGCCCACCTATAGTTTTTTCCTATTTCTAAATACAGAGGGAAAATCCAAAACTCACTGGAATTTCAGCAGTTATTTCATAATCTGAAGTCAACTTGTACAGCATTTAAAAAAACCCTTAAAAATAGTCTGTAAATTATGCAGCTATTTGAAAAAATGTATTTATAATTAAGTTCTTCTCATTCTCAAAACTCACATATAAGAAGTTAAGGAATTAACCACCATTTACTACATAATATCAGAAAAATTTGTATAGATGCAGAGAGAAAGAGTGTTCTAGTGCAAAATAAACTACATTCCAATCAGGTATTTTTTATCAGTAACATGTCTATAGGTTGATTTCATATTGCTGACACTGAGCTTGACTTGGTTCTGCATAGTATTTAATACAGCCCCTAAGGATCAGAATTTGCATTTCAATTTTCTTAATGTTTTTCACTTCTTAATTTATCGGGATTCTATAATCTGTATTTTTAATCAGAAATTTAAAAATGTACAATATACAAACCCAATGTGATTGGGATCCAGTGACTGTGAAGCTGCCCCCAAAACAGGTACTTTGCTCATAATGAACATCATAATCTCGGATCTCTGGTAATCTGGGAGATTGCTTCCAAAAAATCCTAAATAAAAAGAAAATGAAATCACAGAAGAAAAGAGATATAGGGACCTTCTCTTTATAAGAAACACCTTATAAATACAAGGAGTATTTTAACAAGGTCAAAATAGATGAAGAATAAAACTACGATTTGTTTTAGGGCATAATCTCATGTTTATTTCTGCTGAATTATTTTAGAGAGTCTTTTCATGATACTCACTTTCATCTTTGAATCCTAACACCTTCTAATTTTATCCCCCTCTAAATATACCATTTAAAAATTAAATATTGGTCATCTATTAATTTGTACCTAGTGAGGAACTGGAAGTATTTCTCATGGTACACTAATTTTAGCTGTTAAGCCTCCATTAAATATTACAAGTGAGGGGACAGAAATCCCAGAGACATACAAGTTTTTTACTGTTGATGTTCTTGGGGAGTGATGAAGTGAGCAGCTCCTGTGCCAGCATCATGGGAAGAGGAGCACTCCAGCATGAGGCACAGGCAGGATTCCTGGACCAGGGGAACCCCAGGGCAGCAGAAAGAGTCACAGTGGCTGAGGGAACCTGGGCAGGGCCAGGAGAAATGTCAGGAACACACATGCTTCTCCTGTCTTTAAAGAATCCCTCAGGGAGTGCTAGCATTAGCTGGCAGGCAGGAAGGGCACTGTACCTCCACCAGGGAGAAACGGTTTCCACTCGGAGAACATGCTCTCCTCTCCCAGCTCTGCACCCACCACAACTGAAGCAGCTGCCCAGACACAGCTCCAATGGGAACAGCTGCCATCCCAGTGCCAGCTGCAGGCTGGGCCCTGCTCTTATGGCAGCACAGCAGCTGTGGCAGTGTGCCCAGGGAACAGAGAACACTGTTATTCCCAACATTCCCCACGGAAAGAGACTGGGGGGTTTGGGTTAATGGCAAGTCCAGTGTGAATCAAGTGTGCCCTGGCAGCCTGAAGGGCCAGCTGTGCCCTGGGGTACACACCAAGCACAATGTCACCAGCTGGCTGAGGAGGTGACAGTGCCATCTACACTGCACTGCTGCAGCCCCTCCTCGGGTCCATGTTTTGGGTGCCTCTATCTAAGAACACCAAACACCTTGAAGGGGGACAGCAGAAGGGGAGGTGCTAATCTCTCTCTGGTGACCAGTGACAGGACACGAAGAAATGGAACGGAGGTCCATCAGGAGAAGTTCATTTGGGACATCAGGAAAACGTTCTTCACTGAAAGGATGGTTGGCCACTATACCAGGCTCCCCAGGAAAGTGGTCATAGCACCAAGCCTGACAGAGTTCAAGCAGTACCTAGACAATGCTCCCAGGCATGTGGTTTAGTTGAGGCAGTCCTTGGAGGAGCAGAGTTGGACTCAATGATCCTTATGGGTCCCTTCCAATTCCAGATATTCTGTTTTATTACTGTGCCATAGTATAATGCTAACTTCAATGGAAAGAAGTTTTACTTTAAAAGATTGGGTTGTGGGGTTTCTGGGATTTATTTTGGTGAAGGTTTAACATTTTAACTGGGGAGTTTTACTGCAATGGTGAGAAATAATCTACTACATACTTGTTACTGATCTAGAAAGCTTCAAGGCAAGCAAAGATACAGATAACTGAACAACATTTAAAGTACATTTGCCCTTGTTTTTCAGAAAAAGAATACATATCATAAATGCACCCCAATATACAACATATAAAGGGAAAATTTGAGAAAGGGGGAGACTCTATTTTAAGAAAATAATTTTCAGTGCTGCATATTAAAATACTTCAGTTAAGTCATGGTAGCACAACTGGCCATTAGGTGTCATTGTTGCTACTATGTTTAACATTCATTTCTATCAATTTTAAAGCAGTACCTACTAAAATATGTATTACTGTATATGACTGTTTGCAGTGATTTTCATAAAAAGACTAATATAAGTTTGTATCAAAAGCAGAGATTTTTACATTTCAAGGGCCACATAATAATATAATTTAAATTAATTTTAAGTCCACCAGCATTTTTAATTTTCATAAGCTTCTTGGCTATGTGCTCAGTTAACATTTAAAAGAACTACCTTTCAGAAATAACTTTGCAAGCCTGAGAATGAGAGGCAAACACAATCAGATACCACACTTGGTAGTATTCGTTGATGATTCAAGCTGGTGAAATATCATCTCATTGGGGAAGGGGGAAAAGGGGAGGAATTTTAAGTGAGACTGTGTCACTGTATTACTCACCAATTGTTTGAATAATTGCATTCTGGACAATCCTCTCATCACTCTCCTTGGAGCTCGTGCTCAAAGTGGCACTTCCTGTTGAACTGCGCCTGTCACCCAGCTCCAAGTCAACGCTGACGCGCAGGTGCCTCAATAAAGTATTAAAAACCTCCAGAACTGTCGGGCCTGGAAACAACAAATAACAGTGATTGCAGTGTCAAGGGGAAGATGTCTTAAGAAAATGAAAACTGGGCTTTTCAATCCCTTTTCACAAGAAATGAGAGTAAGATGAAAAGAACCAAGTGAAATTCAGTGTTCGAGGCATCAGGACTAGGGATAAACTTCTGAGGTGTGCCTACAACTTGATATTTTCGAAATTAACTTGGAATCAGGAAATACAATCAGGTATGTATGCATAATCCATTATGATCCATTACTGGGTCTGGTCAGGAAGGAGGTAACCCGATTTTCCTTGTGCATGGATATTTTGCTCCATTCATAAAACTCTTTATCTTGATCCATGAAACTTCTCACCTTCTTTCTACAATGTCCCTGTCCTGTGGGAAAGGGGAGTGCAAACAGCCCAGAGTCAACTCACCATGCAAGTTGCAGACACAAAATAGAAGTGGTTGCTGAAATTAGGCATCAGTAATGGATTAAACTGCAGGTATTTGCCCCTGAACTTCAGTTATTTCAAAACCTGCTACTAAAATCCATATCTATACACTGGATCAAATAATGAGCTCTTTTCATCATATGGTCAAAGATTTCACAAGTCTGTGCAAGTGGGTCTCATATAAAGAGGAAGGACAGGCTCAGGCTCAAGCTAATGAAGCAAAACAACAGTATTCCAGCAGGACACCAAAGAACATCAGAACAGAGCGTATGAGTGTACATCTCTTCATAAGTACTCTTATTTCAAGGAACTATCCTAAGCTTAAATGACATATTTGACCTTCTTTCAGCTGCTTCACAGTTAATAAGGTAAAATTTCTCAAAGATCACTCTACTCCCACATTACCACTCAGGCCATAGCTGTATCACAAAGCAACAGTGCTCTTGACATTTTGTAGTGACACACAGTTCTCTCAAACTTTATGATTTCTTTCCAAACAGGAATACTTGCCTTTCACAATTTTTTCACTCATTTTTTTCAATGCAAAGGATTATATAACATTCAAACAACCAAGTACATATGTTCAGAGTAACTCTAAACCAAGTAAGATTTCAAGCATTTTACCAGCACAAAGGAGAAAAAAATTAATAAATACAAAACCTTCTCAAAATATATGTTTTCAATCATACAAACCAAAGTGAAAATGAGCACAACCCTTCAAATTTATCCTTTGATCTGATGCCTTTAATTTAATACAACCTACCTATTGATCCTTTAGCTGCTATTGCAACTGCTTCCAGAAGAACCTGAATAATGCCGGCACGAACTCGTGGTGAATCCCTTTTGCGGACATCAAGGTGTCCAAGGATTTCTTGTATTACATGATGGGAATATTGTGCCTATTAAATAAACAGACAGAAGATCTTCATCTGTGACGTTAACAAGAATAAACTCATACACCACTCAGCTATGGTCACGACCACGTTCCCATTCTGCAACATTTTAATTCAGAATTTTATCAAAATTACAATCAATTAATGACTAAATACAGATTCAAAAATCTGCCACGAGAGATGAAGCCATACAGGTTCATTCAGTCAGCCCAGTGTACAAAAGCTTAGAGTCTTAAAATATCCAGGAACATGCACAAGCACAGAGGAAGCATGAAGCAGACCTTCACTCAGCTAACTACAGTTCAAGGACTTCAGCACCATTGATATAAATGCTGAGAAAACTCAGCTTTCTTCCACAAACGTGGAATTTTACACTTTTATTTTTCCGGTGTCTGCATTTGATGCAATCAAAGAATAATACCTTGACATTTACAACAGACAATCATAGAGTCGTAGAATGGCTTGAGTTGTGAGTGACCTTGAAGATCATCTCATTCCAAGCCCCCTGCCATGGGCAGGGACACCTACCACTAGACCAGGTTGCTCAAAGCCCCATTCAACTTGGCCTTGAACACTTCCAGGCATGGGGCAGTCAGAGCTTCCCTGTGCAACCTGTTGCAGTGCCTCACTGCTCTGATGGTAAAGAATTTCTTCCTAATACCCAATCTCTACCTCCCCTCCCTCAGCTTAACACCACAACACAAGTTACTCACTATTAGATAAACCTCAGCACAACACAGTTGCACGTGAAGTTGATTTCTTGGGTTGGAAAAGCAGCATAGCTGTATTGGCACAAAGAAATACCAACTTGAGAGATTTCTTTGTCACGCACAATATCACACCAGCATGGTTACCGTGCTGCTTGTTCTGGGGAAGGAGAATCCCACTACCTTCTGGATTCTTTGACTTCATCTACTGTCTACCACTAGCATGGTGAAATGAGCATTTAAAACTCTCTCATGTACTTGAAACGTATGCAAGGAAAAAAACCCCAGGAGAAAATCCTACCTGTATAGAATACATGATGATTTTAAAGCAGGAAACAGCAAATTCATTAGGATCCCATAGTTTATGATGGTCTAAATGTCTGTAAACAAAAATTAAAGAGAACTGAAATAATGACATTCCACAGATGTAATAAATGGTATCTTAGAGTTTTCTCAAAATTCAACTTAAAAGGATAATTTACTTACATAAAACTTCTATACAATGACTTATGAACTAGGTGAGACATTTAGAACTTCAGAAAAGCACTTGTTTTCTAGGTTTAGGATGTGACCTGGCTGAACAGAAATTCCTGATCTTCTAGTTCCAGAAATTTAAGGAACCTAGTTACACCAAGGATATATACTTAAGAATATACTGCTTCCACACAAAGTTCATGCATAAAAATTGCTGTAATATTAGACACTTATTTACATGACAGGGATCTGCTGAAGTGTAACACCTTGACAAACTTCTACTCTACAGAAGATAAATAAATTGTTTTGAATTACATGCTGCAAAATAATTTGGGCTGAATGCTCCATCCAGAATAGAAACTCTAAGTAATATTTTTGTTTTCATGGGGGTTTCACAAATAAAACATATGGGGAAAAAAAAAGAGCTACTCTATGTGCATATATGCCTTTACATTCTGAAGCATTTCAACACTTTCTGCAAGAAATATCAAAACCAAATCCTATTTAAATAATAAATACATCAATTTCTCTTTAAATGGGATAGGAACTGCAAGTGAAAAAAAAATTGTCAGCGTTTCAAGCAAATAGAAAAAATTCTGCTTAAGCAGAAATGCTGAAAGCTATGAATAGGGCACACAAATTTCTGCAGTCCCCAAAAAAGCATGACAAAATAACTGTGTTTTTCAATCTAGAAGATTGAAGAAAATGTAATTTTGGATGCATTTTAATTGGTATGATTTAGATTTTTTAAAAAAATCAAAAGAAATCCACAAATAAATTCACCAATGAACAGCAAACATGCTGAATCAACAAAAAAACTCAGTAACAGAAACGGAAATTAGGTTGTGTTCCTAAACAGATATCTCAGCTACTGAATCATTACTGCTTTCCCCTTCCTCAAAGCACTTAGGAAACATATAAAGATGCTTGAAACAACAAACTCGAAAGCCCTACAGGTGAAAGAAGTCAGCGCTGTGAACAGAGCAGGACAGGTTGGATGCTTTAAGTTACCCTGCCTAGAATCTGGAGATTTCAAGTCACTCACTGGCAGCTGCTCCCAGCCCAGTGACCCATCTGAGCACACAGGTCTCCTTCAAGGCTGATTAACCCAGATGACACAAACATTTCCTGTGCCATAAATTACCCTGCATTCCATTGCAGAGATTAAAAAATTTCTGCCATTTGACACATCACATACCTTTAACAGAAATCCCTACCGGAAAGAATGTCAGGAATTTTAAAGCTATTTGCCTGTCCAGATAACAGCAGATTCACATTACTAAATATCCAACTTGAACACTTGTTGGGGATAGCTGCCTTTCTTGTGCATGCTGAAAATGCACAGGTATATTTAATCCTGCCTTGGGACAGAAAACGAAACAAAATCACCTCTTCAAGGCTTAGTGGCTCATACTGTATTTATTCATGTCTTCTTCCTCTCTTAATACCATTCCAGTACAGTTCATCACATCTTGTACATGCTAGCTTATTTTAGGTAAGCTATTTTATTTTTGCCTCATAAAATAGAAAATCATACTCTCCACTATCTTCTCCTGATTGGAACTGATCCTTTAATCTTTCAGGGCAGTATGTGCTCTCTGTTACCCTTGACAGTTGCTATTCATCTGCCCCCAAGATTCATTCAGGTAGATTATGGTCAACTACATCCCATATCATGTTAAAAAAAGAAAAAAAAAAATTCTCTCTAAGCAAGACATACAGTTTTATTTTTCCAGAAAGGCCAAGTATTAGCTGCTTTAGGTAGATGAACTGTTGGGAAGACAGCAGGGGGAAGATACCAGCCTTGGTTAAAGCTTTGTGTAACAGCTCAATTGGCAGCATACTTTGTATACTGGAATTACTGTATCCTAAGGACAGCAGGATTAGATTCCTGTAAGTGATGTATTTTACTCATCGTAACAAGTGTATTCAATGTAGTTTTGTTTTTGCAAAAGACAGTAAAGGGTATTTTCACTATGGTGCATTTACTTTAGTTAAAATCATGTCACATCTTAACTCCTTTTTTTTTTTTTTTTCAAATTACATTTCTTTAAACAAAGAGTATCTAAGCAAGACTGCAAACACTCTGTTCCTGGATTAACAAATGCCAAACTCTGCCTTCCACTGAGATCTGCTGCATATATGCAGCAAATGTGCACAATTAGGTTTCTCAATTTCAAAAGAACAGCAGAACTGATGATGCAAATTTCTGGAGAGAGAGACAATAATAATCCCTAAAATCTCTCTCAGTATCATACATGCAAGCAACCCTTATCATAATAGGTGGTAAATTGATTCTGAGGATTAGAAAGCATAACTGAGGCACACAAGTACGGGAATATATAAAATATTCTGCTTGTGCATCATGTTTGCTGAAAGGATATTGAACACCAGTCTATTAATATGCCAAACCCCTGCACACGATGTGATAACTGACAAGAATGGAAATACAGTTGAGAAGTTTTACTAGATTTCTGGATCTCTCTGAATCTGCCCAATTCTATTCACCATTGCAAATCCATGCTAAGTACGTCTCAGTAGCTTCTGACTGTTGACACAACATAAAAAATTTTGTCAGGTAATGTTAATGTAAAATTTTTTGACTTTCATTAGGCAATTTGAGAGATTGATCTGCAAGATTTTATTACAAATTATTATTTGAGAGTTTCAAGCTACTCCATGTAGTATAACCATGCTTATAACCATGGAGATTTTCTGCCAAAGGCAAGAAGAATTAATGTCAATCTAAACCTATACCAGAAGACTGACTTTGGATTTCTACTATCTTCATTATATTTAAATCCCTCCATCAGTGAGTACACCCTGCCCCACAATGTAAGCAGCACTGCTCTCTCAGTTTTGCAAGGAAATGATAGCATGTTGCCTGATATTGTAGTGCCACATGAAGAAAGCCTTCAGGTGGAGAACTGAACCTGCACCTTCATGTTAACATTGTAATAAGAGGCCTTATCTCTATTTCCAGAGTTTCCTTAAAAGCTGTGAAATAGCTGAAAATTGTTAGAAGAAACTGTTTTCTAATCATAAGCTAAGTCAGCCTTTTCAATCTGATAAAGTGCAATAGACTATCTCAAACTTTCATTCTAATGGTTCTGTCATTCACAAAGTGAAGCTGATTAGATAGAGCATTCCCTTTTCATTTAGGAAAAACAGCTTGAAATTGCATTTTCTGCATCTCTTGTTCTTCAAAAATACTAAACCTTTACAGCAGTCATTTCAAAAAAGACACATTTGGCAATTTGTCCTCAACGTGGAACACAAAAATGGTGACTATGAAGACTCTATTCATAGAGGAGATAATATATTCTGAGTAACTGGTCATTATCTACTCATTTCAATGCATAAATTCAGCACATGGCACACTGAGGTGCACAGAGTGAACTGGTTCCTCACAGCCATAGCATGTAAGAAATTAAAATAGGCTGGAAATAACATTTTAGAGACACAGGCTTTATAATAGCAACAGGAAAGGCAGCTATGGCACCTTCTCAAATCCCAAACCAAGCACCACCTCTAGTCTAAGTAATCAGGAATTATTTGTAGTAAACTTCCCTGATACAAAAATGATTTGAAAGACTGAAGTCGCTGCAAATGACGACAAAGTTTTGAGACAAAACCCATAAAAAGAATTGAAAAATGGTAAGGAAGCAGATGCAGTATAGTACCAAGTAGTCCATCCAGACTGTTTAGTACCTAGGTGTTCACAGTGATCACAGGTATTTTGGAGGAATGCAAATTTTAATGAGTTTTTTTACATAAAACAACTTTGCAACAGAAACTCCTATCAGGTTGGTGTAATAGGTACACAGAGAAAGTAAGAGAATGGTACAGCTCTTTGCAGTCAATGTTTTTTCAGGACTTTTTCATGGGACTACAAAAGTTTTCTGCCTTCAACACCAAGCCTATCTTCATTTGCAATTTCTGTTCTTAACACTAGTAACTTGAAAATGGCTTTTGGTAGCTCAAAGGTCATTCAGTGTATAAATAAAATACTTAATCTTGGTGGGAAGAACTAGCCCATCTAAGAGAACATATTCCTGTACCTATTCAGATGTACCTTGAAAAATCTGCAAGAAGAAGCAAGCAGGTCTCCTCACCACCAGGAAAAGCCAGTGTTTGAAAGTGGTATCACTGAGTGTTAATACATCAAGTATAATTTGTACTCTGTGTGTTTGCGCATTATGTGCTTACTGTGTGCATATCTGCCACTCGCTACTAAATGAGCTGTTCAAGATATTCCTCACAGAATATCCAGACAGGTCCTGGAAGAAAATGGCAGGAAAATATAATTTGTAACTTTATGGGACACAGTATTCCTTTGTGCTACTTGTATTTTACTTGTTTTGCCACTGATTGTAACACTCATCTATGGGACATTAATAACTTGGATAAAGTTTCACGCTCAAAAAAAAAAAGGCCAGTTGAAGCAATAACTCATGTAAGTTATTGTATTTCACTTCTAAAAATCAGTAAAGCAGGACATGGATTCCTCCAAAATTACCTTCAAGTTTACAGACAGGCAGCAAAGAGGAGAGATTAAAAGAGGGGCAATTTTCTTTAAGAAATGTGAATGGAAACCTTTGAGTTGAAAAGTAGGAGGAAATTTAATGCAACAGAATTGAGGATGAAATAAAAAAAACCTCTTAAGATCTTCCATGAATTTTCAACTTACGCAAAAACTGGTCTGACAGCATTATTCATATTTCCATAGGTTGCTCGTCCCAGTAGTTCCCTGAAACAATTCTCAGCCAGTACAGAAGGATTTTCTTCTTTCACTCCTCCTGTAGGTGAAGACTGGGGGCCTGTTCTGCTGAAATAAGACAAAATGCATTGATTATATTACTGACTATATTTATATTTTCTTTACTGTATCCACCCTTGGTATTAAAACATTCATGAGTTGTGCTCTTGAACTAGGTAAGAACTGTATTTCAAATATGCATCAAACCAGAATTCTTCATAAAGTATTTTATTCTCTTATAGCAGGACCATAGATCATCATCTGTCCACTCAGTACTGACCACTGCATTAGTAAATATTTATATGGCAAACACAAAAGCTGCTAATACTCAATTAACTTGTTACCCACCACATTTTGACAAACCACTGTGTTGCTAACAATGAATGAAGGCTGTGAAACCATGAAAAAAATTAGACAGAATCTTAGTAATTTTGTTCAGATTAATGACGACATTCACCTGCTCACTACTGAGTCTACAGCATGGGTGAGCACCAAATGAAACTCCAATACTTCTGCACAAACAGATGGCTTGTGAGTTGAAAAAAAAGACTGAGTGAACTAATTAGAACCTTATTACCCACACAGTTACCTCTAAATAGTGAAGAAGCTGGTCACCTTTTAACTGAGCATCTTCCATCATTACTATGGACAGGGCACTGCTGAGCCCCTCGCTGTGGGCACCGTGGTGAAAACACATTTCAGAAAGAAAGCAAATACCTCCCCCTGAGGTACCTCCATCTTATCAAAAATCACTGTACAGGTGGCAACCTTTTTATTTTCTCTCACAAAACACATCACAGAAACTTAAGTGAGGATTCGTTTGCCTATATTAACATTATGCATCTTTAATTTTAGACTGCAGAAATCAATATGCTAAGTCCTTAAACATAATTTCAGTTCTGCAGCATAAGTTTGTCTGGTAAATATGTTTTAAAGTGTCCACTAAGAGCATAAGTATCATAAAACCTTAGCTTTAGAGCATTACAAAAAGTTGCAAATTGAAATATCACTAGTAAAATGAACATTTTAACATCATAGTTGAAATGTATCATCTGATGGCAAAAGATTTTCTAGTGTTTCAATACTATTGAAATCTGAAATTGGCCATATGAAAATCCTGTTGCCTCTGGAAACATCAGTGTTTCAGGAGTTACCATAACAGCGCTAGCTTGTCAGATTTTAATAACAGAGGAGCCTCGGGAGCCCTGTTAGGTAAGTAAGGAAAAATAGTTTTACAAGTGCAGCATGATTAGAATTTTAAAAGCCACGGCAATTTGTATACAATTCACCGCAAGTACCACTAAACTCCAGCTTTATCCAACTGCTGTGCCACCCTACCTCCCTGTTTATCCCTTCCCCTGTACTGCCCAGACTCTGATCTAGGGAGATGGGCACCCTTCTCAGCACAGAGAAGGTACAAGAGACAGTGCAGGACTGTCATTTCCATTGCTGCTTTGACACAGCTTCCCTAAAATAAACAGCATAGTAAAGGTGGGTGTGTGGGGAGGAAAAAGAAAGCAGACTGCATAGCACACAGAGTTAAGTCTGTCTGAAAGAATTCCAGTTAAAATAAAGTAAAAATAAGTTCTGGTTTAAGTGCTTGAATACGCAAACCTACAGAAGGCGACTTCTCAGCACTGCCTGGAGTCTTTTTTTAGATGAATCTTCCTAGTGTAAAATGTTACTCTTTGACTGCCTCAGAATGTCTAAAATTATCTTGTACTGTCTGTAGGAACAACATTTTATTTTGAACTTCAACAGCACCTACCTCAAAGTATTTCTCAGTAAGTGTTCCTTGGCATTGTCAGATAATAAGACAATGAATATTGAATACTCTAGTTTTAGAGGAAAGCTTGTACAGCCTCTTAAGTTTCTAGATTCAAATTAGCAACTCATACTCATTTTATTTCACTGATTTGGGTTTTGCAGAAATACCAGAAAACCTCTGAGAAATCCAACAGCAACAGTTAAGAAAAATATAGTAGTATTCCTCTGCATCTAGATCTTTTGTACTATCACAAGAGGGCTGAAAATATGCTTTGCAATGAAATAGGCAAGGACAACTCCCTTTAGCAGCACCCTTTTTTGTGGGCAACCTCTATCAGAAGGGGCAAGGAGGATGTGCTGAAACACAGCAGTTTCCACAGCAAACACCTAATCACAGACTTAAACTAGCTCAGAGCAACTCAGCAACTTAATGAGACTTCTTTAATGCCACAAAACCAAGATTGGCCAAAAAATATGACAAGGCATGTGAAGTAAGACTTAACCACTACTTTTGAGCAGAGTAGGTACAGGAATGTTTGACTATGATTTACTCACCCCGAGAAAGAAATAAATTCTAACCTATCTCTATAGCAGAATTTGTATGAACATTACAGATGTATAGGAAGGATTTGAAGTCAAGTTTACAATTATTGCTAGAGTGTCCTTCTGGCTGAAATAAGTCTGGCACGTTTAGCTCCATCATGAAGAATATATTACAAAGTAAGTGAATTACCAATTTCATACATCCCTTCCCTATTTTAGAGATGCACATAAATAGACACACACATCACATAATGTCTGATACACAGGTAACTAGAATGTGCATTCAGATATATAAACAAATAATGACACCACAAATACAACTGTATTTTTAAAATGTTTAAATAGTAAATTCTTAACTCTAAGAAGAGTATCATCTGCTATGTACTCAAAAGAATCTTGAATTAAGCTATTAAGCTTATATTACACTGACTTTCAAGGTAAGCTTTACCTACATTTACTTCAGCTTTAAACAAAAATGCTTTTTTTCTAAGGACTTAAGTTTGGGCTATTTTCTGGAATTTCTGCTCTTTCTCAAATAATGCTTCGATTCCATCTGCCTGAACAATATGCTTCTTACTCCTACTCTTCAAGATGTCTCTGTGCTCCACAAATATGAAGTCACACATAAAATAAAATGAGAAATTGTCTGTAACACCATTTAAGACCAGCAGGTAACAACTTAAGAACACCGTTTTCAGCTTTTCTCTCATATGCACATCATACAAGGCCCCTATTCACCACTTGGAAAATCATTGGTCTTTTTTTTCATGTTCAGTGTGCATTATAGGACAAGTTTCAAGCACAACAGTTCAAAAATTTAAGTTGCTTTTTGACAGATTTGTTTTTCTACCATTACTATTCCACTCCTCAATAGATGATATAAATCATTCTTGCAGTACATATAAACTGATCCACTTTAGGCAGTTAACCCATATCCTACTTTCACTCAGTTTTTCCATCAGTAGTTAATTTACTTCTGCTATAAAAAGGAAAGTGTACACCTGAGGGCACTGTAAAGAGCAACAAAGCCCTGTAAGAGTAAGCAAAGGCAAACCAGACTCTCCTTGTTGAAACAGCAGCTTCAGAAACCTTTGTCTTTTACTCAGATCACTCTTCAGATGTAAAATTCAAGTGGATATTTCTGTACATATAGTGTGGGCCCTCAGTTACATGCAGTAAACAGATAAAGCATGGAGAGACAGACAACTATTGATTTTAGTTACTTAGTCTGAAAATTTGCTTTAGAGATCAGACAGGTACTGGGTGGTAGAAATAATGCAATAAAAAGAAAGCTGAGGAATTGCAACATAAATGCAAAACCTCAAACGAAAAAAGAGAAACTGACAGATCTAGAAAGCTGAGTGAAAGCACGAAAAGTTTGTTGTTATAGGAAGGCTACTGAGCCTCTTAGCAGGCATATTTTGAAGCTGCTAGAGTTGGACATGGAATGAGTATTTTAATGTGCTTGCACAGCTGAAGTTGGTTTTATGACAATTTCCCAATGGTACCAATAAACAGTTGTTACACGTACACACTGTTTAACCATGGACCAAAAACCGTGACTTTTAATTGTAAGGTGACTGGCATGTCCTCAGCCCTAATTGTCACAGAGATATTTTTGAAGATCATTTTGCAAATGTAGCAAATAATATGACTAGAAGTCACTGAAAGCAAAAAAGAGAAGAAGATCTAAATAAAAATAAAACTTTAATTCCTTACTCTAAGTACTGTTTCAGCCAGGACAAACAGTTCTTACTAATGGCTAAAGGAATTAAACCCTCAATTTTTAACAAATCTAAGTAGCAAAATCATTTGAGTCACCTAAAAGCCTTTCCTTATTCATTTCTGCATCTGATCCAATAAAAACAGAGTTAACATTTTTATCAAGTCAAAATGTGGATATATAATTTCTTGACCAACTTTTAGGTCAAAAGTATCTCAAACAAGTGAAAAATAGTGGTTGAAAAGATTTTAGGACAAGAAACATTAATAACTATTATGCAGACATATACTATCAATTTCAAAGAGCCTCAGCTAGAGTAAAGTCCACTAAAAAGAAAAGATATCCATCATAAAAACTTAGCCTAGAGATTGCTTAAAAAACCACACCAGTGACAAGGAATAAAGTTACCTGTCAATATCTTCTATTTTCTGCATGTTGAACAGTAATGATGGCACTATCTTGTCCATGTGTTGAGGTTCCCATATAGTTGCTCGAAGTTCATCATTAACTGTTTTTCGAACCACTCCCTGAATGCCCCTGATTCCAGCAATTCGGATCCTGAGGAAGGAAAAGAGGAATTACTGAGGCTGAGAAACAGAGTACCTCCCACTATGGCTCTGTACCTACTGGGCAAAAGTAATTAAGTAGCATGAAATTCCAGCAGGTTCTCACAAGCAGCAATTGGGAAGTAGGCCAATCATCAAGGTTGCCCATGGTTTCTTTGAAAACCTTTAAAGCCTGTAAGGAAGCTGACAAACAAACAAGTGAAGAGAAGGTGGCCTGTAAGGAGAAAGCTGACACTGAGCAGTGAAGACTCCAACTTTGTACATCACCTCTGACAAAAGTGATGTGGATAAAATCCACCAATTCTACCCAATTTACCATTCATCAATTGAAACTTTGCACAATCTCAGCCTATTCCAGAGCTGAAGAAAAATGTGACATTACCACAACACAGCTGAAGTAATATCTAGCACAGCCACATGATCGTGTCCTTACAAGTTGTAATTAAGGCTATGGATTAGTCAGAGAAGATCTTTAAAGATTTCTAAAAAATTCACAAGACGGAAAGCAAAGGATAATTCTCTCAACTTAAGCCTAATGCACAAATGGAACCACCACTTTTATTCTATAACCATTTGAATGAAATCAACTGAGAACTGATCAACAACAACGAAATAATAGAAAGAAAAAAATAATAGAAGTTCAAAAAAATACTTTATCCAGCTGCCAGCTATTATCATTCTTTTATTAAACAAAAATAGCTTGCAGGAGAATCTGTGCAATGAAATGAATAGCAAAATATTATTTATTTAGTGATAATAGCAAATTATCCATTATAATAAATAGTAGGAAGAGAATTTACTTCCTGAAAACAATTAGAAGAAAGCTGGTACAGCTATCAAATGAAATAAGCATGAGCCTCACTAAATTCTTAAATTATTTTTATTAAAATCCATCCCTAATTTTTAAAATCTGGATGAAATACAGACAACACCTAACTATCCCTTGCTCAGTCAAAATCACTGAATTAAAACATTTCTTAGATGAACTACAGAGGTAACCAAGTTCTAGATTAATTTTTGTTTAGATTTCAATTTTTAAATATCTAAATCTGTAGCTGCTTGTATTTTAGCTATTTCAACAAAGCCTTGTGCATTCAATATAAATATAAACATCCAATATTATTCTAGACCTTTTGAGATGGTTTCAGTAGGATTACACACAAAACGGGAAAGAAGAGGGATGTACAACCAACCAGAAAAGCTGCTCGTGGGAAGGACATATCCTCCAGGGGGAGCCGCAGGAAAACAAACTGCGGCACTTACTTAAGAATGGGAAAAACTGGAATTCCCATTCATGGAGGCTCTTGAGTTTAACACACATGAGAATACTTCAGACGTCTAAGAAAACCCAGTTTTAATGAGTAATTCTCAAATAACAGACTTACTATATGATTTGCTTTTCATCTAAGTAGCCTTGTTAATATCTCAAATAAGTTATGAACTCACAAATTTACAGTAATAAATGGTGCCTTTCTGGAGAGAATCCACACAATCCATTAGGCATTACTCAGGTAAAATTACACCTAAATATCCTAGGAGTTCTACCTACCTAAGATTTGCAATATTTGGTGCTACTCAAAAAGTCAGATGGTCATTTTCTTCATGTGGAATGAACTACTCCAATAAACACCTTAATAAAAGCTCTATTACAGACAATATTAATGTGTCAACAGTTTTCAGTAATTCCTACAGAATGGCTCTTACTCAGTTTGTACTTCTGGATCCTGGTCACGGGAATGACACATGGCACTGAACCGGGACACAAAGAAGTCGTAGCGTCTGTGATATGAAGGTGTATCTTCCTCAATGTTGGCAAATTTGACAAACTGAAAATCAAACACATTAAAAAAAGCTTTTAATACCAATTTCCCAAAATAGAATAATGAGTACTAAGCTTCATTTAACAAGTAACATAAAAAAAACGGCGTTAATGTAAGAACCCAATTCTGACAACATTTTACAGCTTCAGAGAAGAAAAATTTGAATAGGAGGGTTTTTTTTAAAAGAAGTTCTTCACAAGAACTTAATTTGGATAGTTATGGAAGGGTGAAACTGCATGAAATACAACATACTATTCAATATGGAAACATCTAACACTTGAACAGTGAGTGTCATCAACTGTCAGAATCCTTTAGGTTAGGAAAGACCCTCAGGATCATCAGGGTCCAACCATTTACCTAACGCTGCCCAGTCCACCACTAAAACGTTTGACATAACTCCAGGGATGTTGACTCAGCCACCTCCCCAGGCAGCCTGTTCCAATGCTGATAACTCCTTCAGAGAAGGAATTTCCCAATATCCAGTCTAAACGTCCCCTGACACAACTTGAAGCCATTTCCTCTCATCCTATCTCTTGCAACTTGGGAGGAGAGCCTGACACCCACCTCACTACACCCTCCCTCAAGCAGTTGCAGAGAGCAGCCCAATCAATCAAATGCAACACTACCATGTTACTTAGCAACATTCTGACCTACCAAAATTGAAGGGAAATAAACTTGGAGGCATTCTGTCAATTCTGTCTTGACAAAAGGGAAAAAGGAGGAGTCAGGGAATTATAATCCAGTCAATTCTAGTCCATTCACAGAAAAACACTGGAAAAAACATGCCAATTTGCCGACACCTACAAAGTATTGAAGGGATAACTAACAGTCAACATGGATTTGTCAAGAACAAATCACATCAATCCATCTCATTCCTATGACAAGTAAATAAATTTTGTGAATCCAGATGAAGCAGCATCTGTCAAAACTTCAGTGATGCTGTTGACAAAAAAAATACACAAAATTCTCAAAGGGAAGCTAGAAAAACACTGTCAAAAGAACACTCCCCATAAAAAAGATGTGTAAGAGTTTGGAAAAAATATGGAAATACTTGTAAATCATCACAGTACAAACATTCGATTTGAGCTTCACTAAAGACAGATGGCAGACTGGGCTCATCAAATTTGCAGAGAACACCAAGATGGCCAGAGCTGTAAGCACAATTGATGCCTGGTTTTTGACCAATGGAAATATGACCTGAAAAATCAAGGAAGCAATTTGGGAACGGTTATTGCAAAACAGCATTTTAAGACAGCTGTACAAATACAAGCCAAAACCAGCTGAATGAAGGAACTTAGTCAATGCTATGAAAAAAAATGGCATGAAAAACAGAACAATAGACTGTGATAAATCTATGGTACTCATGACACCTATAAAGAAACTGCTGCCATCTAATTGGCCCAAATAAGCACTTAAATGAAGTGGTGCATCCAGTTGAAACATCACAGCTGAAAATGGTGAATAACTGATACAGTCCTCAAATTATTCAACAAATGAACAAAGCTTTAGATAACTATCTGCAAAAGAAGAATGAAATACATTAAATTACCTAGACTACAGCTGCCTAAAAGCTATCAGTCTTAAAACGTACAGAAGATAGCTATAAAAACAGAAGAAATAAATTGTTTTCTTTGTCCAATGGTAATAGGAAAAGTAATAATAGGCTCATACTGAAGCAAAGGCTAAGTTAGACATTAAAAACCCCTCCTATCTAAGGTGAGCAGAGTGCCTCAAGACCTTTTGGATTCTCCATCACTGAGAGTTCTAAGAACAGACCACAGAAGCAAATTAAAAGCAAAAAAAAACATAGTCAGGAAAGGTTGAACACAGTGCTGGTTCTGCCCTGAAGCAGAGTGATGGCCCATTAAGACCCCTCTGCTTTTACTCACACCATTTTTATCAATTCCTAAGCACAGGCTGAGGCATTTCCTTTGTGTTTTTCATGATGCAGAACCTGTTTTCATCAGCACATTACCCACAGACATCCAGATAAGCCCAAAGCACTGTAGCATAATCTACAGCACACTGATTTGTGGAGGGTTTGAGGTTTTCAAGTCGAAAGTGAAAGCTGTGTTTTTCAGAAAAAAAACCCACCATTTTTTTTCTACTCTTTTGTTTAATCATTTTCTCTGTTTTATCTAGAATACTTATCCCTTTCAGCTGCACTACCAGTTCACCTTCTAAAAGCTACAGAAACAGCTGAAAATGATACAGTTCATAAAACTACATTCTTAGCTATTACTGGAAATGGAGCAAAATCGTATAGTACAAGTCCATTTTACAAGCCTTTCTGTTAGGAATATCCTGTATTTCAGGTGGTAAGAAAGTGACTAAAGTCAAAATCTAATTTTGCATGCTTCACTGCCACAGACGGAACGATGACCCACAAACAGCACCTCTATGTTTTCTCCAACAGAGTGAGTTATAAAAATGTTTCCTTCCCTAGAGACCCTGGAAAATGCTTTATATGTATTATGGCTCCCTAGTTTGTTTCATGGAATTGTTGCTAAATTTATTTTTTTTTTGCAAACAAGAATTTCATTAGCCCTTACATCTCAATAAGGCACAAAGACCAAGAATTTAATAAAAAAGTACAAAGAACATAGAGCACTGTGGGAGTGGCTGTGAGAATGAGCATATTAATTCACGTTGCATTTCGTATCAGCATTTAATATTAGTATTATCTGAAGTACTAAATTATCTGATTGACAGGATCTCCCAACAGGAAAGCTTAATACACTCTAAAAACTGTTTTGTTAGCAGGAAGATTTATTGTATCAAGAAACTGCTTTGTAAGAATAAATGATGAATTGAGGCCAAGCAAGTGTCAAGGACTCCCTCATTCTGAGCACTTCTCCTGTATCAAGGTGCAGCTTTGCAGCAGGGACACAAACACATGAAAGTCACACCTTTCAAAACGGCATGCACAGTAAGAGATCCAGAAAGGGCAAAGGTTTTTTATGTCCTCATGTGTATAACAAAACAATTTCACCCACTGAACATAGAGTATTTCTGAAGCACAATCCAGGATTAGCATTCAGATGACTGAGCATTTAGGCCATAGGAAAAGCTGACTGTGGTAACAGTTTCGAGTTGTGCACTGTCATGCAGTAAAGTGTAAAGATCCATTTCACCATAGAAATTTTAAGTTTTTACAGCAGACATCAGTCTCTGCTTTGCAGTGGTGCTCTTGTTATTGTTGTTAAAAAATATTTTATTTTATTCCTAAGCCCATATTTTCAAACTAACTTCAAATATAAAAATTATCCAACCTAAAAAAGGCTAAAACTCTTATGAAAGTCAGAGCACTCATCTAGGAATTACATACAAAGCTTTTATAGATGTAAACATGACATTCAGTCACACCAAATGCTTCCAAGCATCCAATGGTAATTTATGGAAGTTTTAATAGTACAAGCATCTCCTATATTATATAATACAGAAGGTGCAGAAAGGAACTTATATTGGTAGTATATTTCCATTAATTGTGAAACCAATAAAATTCAATCAGTAGAAAAACATATAAATCTATCAAAAAGTGAAAAAGAAACATATTATTTATTCAGAAGATGTTTGTTCCAGACTGAGTCAAGAAGTTGGATCATATTACCAGAGAGAGAGGGAGACTGTGTGAGTCCTGTAAGTAAATCATGCAAGTGCTCAAGGACAAAGTTTCTTCTATGCATTTATGCTGTTTTATCACTGTAAAGTACATTAGAAGAAAAATCATAACTTTTAATGGTCCCTGGATGTCTTTAAAGAAGGATAGTTTTTTCAAGAACAATCACCATGCATCATTTTGAGTTTGAGTTATGTTACTCAAAAGTATCTCCCTGTAAGAACAGTAAGCTGGACCTGAGCAGTAATTTTTTCCTACATGAGCTCCCCAATCTGTCTTCTACAGCCTGCAATTTTCTCATTTCAAACAGGGAAAGAGGGTGCTGATATTGGCAGTTACCACCTTTTATAGGCCAAGGTACTGTATTTCATTATTATGAAACTGTCACATGGAAGTCATGATCTCCTATAAACATAAGACTCTTACAAACCACACACTACAGCCTGAATGGGAAGTGTGAATGTTATGTATGCACTTCAACAAACAAATGCCAAAAAGACAAGCACTTCAACCTTGCTAAAGAGAAAAGCTTCAAACACTGGATACATTAACTTTACAAATATAGTGTTAAAATGATCACAACAAATAAACACAATATAAGGTTCTTGGCAATGAAAATCAGTGATTTAGTTTCTTTATTAATACCTAGAGTCACCTGACACTTTCAGTTTTATTGGAATAGGATGGATAATTTCACATTCCACTTTACTTTGTGTCCCTTGGATAAAAATTCTCCTGACCATCACACGTACAATTATGTAACAAAATCAGCAATGGAATGTTGGCTCACAGGGCCATGCTAGTGTGGCCATGGATCTCTAAAGATCCATGAGAGCACAAGTACAACTGGGGAAGCAACACTTAACTTTGAGTGACCCTAAAGGACTCACTCAAATTCTAGTAGATGCAGACACACAATTTCTAAGATAATTTAACAACCCATAGGATGAGAAAGAGCACTGTGTGTTAATCTGTCTCCCTGAGCTTTAACTCCTATTAAAAAGACAGAGCAGCCATCCTAGAGACAGAATTGGTCATTGTGTATTAAATCACTACCAACATGGAATTCTGTATTGGTACATGAAATGAAAGAAGCATCTTGCAGTAAGGGTAAGTTTCCATTGCATACTTCCAGATTAGCAGGCTGCAGAAGAGGCAAAGAATTAAGTACTTTACTGGGAATATTAATTCTGACATTGCTTAATTTCAAAGTGTTGACATTTTATACTATTTTTACATACATATGCACTTCAATTCTGCTCAAACCAACTGCTTTTATAAGCCAACAATAACAAATATGAAAGTCTTGTCTCTGGCACTGGTTGATCGCTTTTCCACTTGGGATACAGCTTATCCTCCTTTAAATAACAAATGATGGCAATCAGCAAGAACAGCCACCTCCTCATGCACAGGAAGCTCAACACTGTCACTGATGGGATCATTATTTCACTGCTCTGACAAAGAAACTGCCTTTATAAAAGGAAGCACCCTATCAACTAAAGAAGCATTTGTGGTACATAATTAGAATGTGGTGATACTGGGTTCCACATATTATCTGCTATTTTTCGCATGAAACCCAAATATCTCACTGGCAAAATACAAAAAATTCACCCCATCAGCATTCCAAATTACCTTAAAATGTTTTGTATTTAACTGAACCTCGTAAATATGGATTAAGATGAACAGTTTTACTAAATTATGCATCCAATTGTTCTTGACCAGCAGCTGACTAAAGAAATTTTCTTTAGAAATAGACATAAATTGAATATAGATAATAGATATAAATTGGATCTCTAATTCCAAAAAATTTTGACCACAATGTCAGAGACTTTAAAGCTTGTCACTCCTATCCTAGTAATATAACACTATGGACCTAGGCAGTACTTTTAATTATTTGTACATGAGCAACGGAGATGTTTTACATGACACTCAGTTACAGAAATTCTGCAAGAAAATTAGAGAGTGAAATAGCTTACAATCATAAATTTCTAAGGAAAAGCTTATTGCAATCAGCCTTCAGATCCTGTAACACATAAGCCAAGGAGATATCACTTTTTCCCACCACATTTTCTCAGTTTCCTCACCAGCATATGCTATCTTAGCACATGGTCTACAAAAATATCTTCCATGACAGAAAAAGACATTTTGAACCTCCCAGACATTATCAACTTGAAATTTGGCCTACGTAAAAAAAACCCCAACACCTATTCAATATATCCACTCCTGAATTTTACCTGTTTTTAAGTATCTTCCTTATATAAATAGGCTTACAATTATGTTATTAAAAAAAAAACAAAACAAAACACTTCTGCTGCAGGAAATAAACTAACGTAACTTATAAATGCAACATATAAAGTCACAGGAATTAATTATATGTAACATGAAGATTGGGCTTAAAAGTACATACATAAAACCTAAACAATTATTTATCTAAAATAGCCATCATCAGGTTTGATTTTCAAAAATAAATCAACTAATATTATAAATTAAATGGAATTTAAATTCCAAAATAAATTTAAGATGACAAAAATCAAAGTGAAAGTTTCATTTTTTCCTAAAATATAGAGCACCAAGTAGAGTAAGTTCTGCACCCAAAACCAAATATTTGGAAGTCAGCAAAACACACTCAGAAGACAGTGGGAGCTTCCAATTCTTCCATAAGTATTTAAACTACTCAAAGATGTTCAGTACAGAGATTTGCTTCATTTGAAACCCTGACTTTTAAGCAACCACAACAGTTCTCACAGCTGAAGCCAAATCTGTGAGACTGAAATAACCCTACAGCTCAAGTAAAGAGGCTTGAATTTTACTTCAAAGACACCACTTCCTTTCTATCTCAGTGAAGCTTTGGGTAGAAAATAATCAAAATCTACTTAGTGCCACAATCATACTCCACATATTTAAAATGTAAGCAGACTACAAATTTGTAGAGGCCTTAAACTGAGTTTCTTAAAAATAATCTGCAAAATTTTCCAAAGGTTGCCTGACTTTTCACCAGTTGAAAGACATTTTCTTCATATACAATCCAGTCTTGTCTTCTAGACAATACCAGTTTGCACTCCAAAGTGGTACATCAGAATAGCTAAAGCACATGAAGCATTATTCAGTCACCTTACCATCTCCTCTTGCTTTTTTGTTTATTTCCCTCTGGAGGAGAGAAAAAAGGCTGAATACGATGGTAAATTTTCTTCATATTTAACAAAATTTATTTAAGAACACAGTAGGGCAGTGCCCTTGGTAACACACACACTATGTTACCCTTTGTTCCCCTTAAGTCAATACAAATGTATCTTCTGTCTTCATTAACTCTAGGAGACGCCTAGGGAAATTAGCAGTTAGGCTAAAATAAGGTTTTGGAATACTGTTGAAGAGCCATACAAATTCTCTCTCCTCACAGAATTTCACCCCTTATTTAGGAAAACCTTTTTTTTTTCCTGAGTTCTATAGGGGACAAAGACAAACGATCTCCTAATTCAGGAAGTCCATTCATCTCCTTTACTCACAAAAGATTTAGGAACTGACAGGAATATCAAACAGATTACCCCAAGGTGGAGTTCTGTTCAGTAACATGCACTTCGAAGTAACACAGGCCTTGTACATCAGAGTGGAGGTTGGCAGTAACTGTTTGCCACCAGGATTTTAAACCACTGGAAAGTGATGTACACCTTGCCATTTGGCAGCCCAGGAAACAAGTTCTAAAGCCATTTCCCTAAGAGGACTTGCCTAGGCATTATCATACAAACAAATCAAAAGAAGCAGGGTAACCTGGCTCAACAGTAAAATAAATAGGTAAAATTTTATATGTATAACGAGATATAGATCTCATTATCCTCAGTAAAGCTGCCCTGCCAGTGGGGGAATGAGGGGACACTTCTACCCTACATTACAGCAGAACTCTCTTTATTCCATCATAAATTCCGCTCTGGGGTAGTAGCATCACTTTACTACACCCTCCTGTCTTCCTGAACTGCAACTCCATCTAATTTCATCAGCTGGGAACCAAGTCCAAATGCTCAACAGTTTTACTGACTCCACAAAGAACCTCCCCACTGTTAAAAACAGCAATAATTTACATGAAATGCAAGTACTACTCTATACTCATGTAAAAGCAATCATTCTAAGTGAAAACAGCCCACATCACAATCCTGGAATTTATGAGATACCAATTTTACCAGCTGGAAAATACAATGGTTAGAAGGGAAATATGACAGAGCTATAACCCTAATTGTACCCATCACTCTAACTGGAAAACTAGATCTCTAAATCTTTATTTTGACACTTCAAGTTACACCCTTCAAGCCTAGATCTGAATCCTGAAATCTTTAAGCTTTTAAGATGGTGAGGTTGCAATAGTGAAAGCTACTTTGCAGCTAACAAGAATCTTTCCACATTGCTTAAGCTGCCAAAAACCAAAACTCTGTCTTACCTATACACTGGCTCCAGGACAGTTGCTTGAAGATTCAAAATATCAACTCACAGAACAGCTTTCCTGTTCCTTCCAGGAGTTATTTTTGGAGAGAATGAGCCCAGACACCAAAAGAATTTGGGACACCGCAGGGAAACAGTTTATTTGCCTCCAGCTGGTATCTGCTTTGTGTTTAGGCCCAAAGGATACACCCTGCTACAGACAGCATCTTTCAATTCATGTCAACTGGCAGATCCTTTAAGACTTCTCAAGCTACTTTCCCAAGCAAAGATTTACTTTGATTTGATTTAGCATCTGAGCTTACTCACAGAATTAGTCCCAAGGACTTGCAGCTTTGGTTCGCCTGATTCCAGCAGCTTGGCCACCATATGAAGGAAACTTTCCACAAATGGTTTTATGCTTTGAGAATGGCAAGCCATTAGAAGTTGGTCCAATGCCTCCATGGCAATTAAAACATAACTGAAAATTAATTAGAGAGACTCACATAAATACGTATTACATTGATCATTAACTCTATTAGATTCAATTTAGGATCTTAACACAAAAAATAAGAAAGAAAGAATGGAAGGCACATATTTACCATTGTGTAAAAATGACACTTAGGGCTATTTCCTACATCCATATTTTCTCCCTTTTTTTATTTTTTTGGGGGGAGAGGGGTGGTGTAGGAGGGAGGGAAGTACAGAATAGAGTGTTGGCCATGTCCCCTTTCTATAAAGTTACAAAAACAGCTTCGGATGCCATGAAGGCCAAAAAGTTATGGTCTGTGATGGATGTTGCCTTTCTTTGCCAATTCCTGCCACTTAGTATTTCTCACTTAAATATCTGATTCAGCTGAAAGGGCTGAGAAGAAAGATATTCCTGTTTCCCTATATCCTGACTGACATTCAAGGCATTATTTGGCTTACATAGCCAGGTTTTAGCAGCAAGGGGCTGTAAGAAAACAGGAGCTGTCCCCAAGACAGACACAGCCAGCTCCAAGACTGACTCACCAGTTCCCAAACCCGAGCCCCTCAGGGACACTGGATGTGCTCACAGGTAAGCATATATCCATAGTGCAGACCATGAAGGACTCCCTGCCAGAGCAGGTGTATGTGCCCTGAAAGAAGCTGCTGCTCATGGAAAGGCCCTGCTGGAATAGGCTCCTGGCAGGCCCCATGGAGAGCAGCCCATTGCAGGGGCTTTTCTGGCAGGATCTGTGATCCCATGGGGGGACTATGCTGAAGCAGACCTTTCCTAAAGAACTGCATCCTGAGGAAAGAAGCCATGCTAGAGCAGTTCTTGAAGGACTGTCTACAAGGACAGACCCAAGGCTAGAGAAGGGTAAGAGTGTGAGGAAGAAGGAACAGGAAGACACAAGATGGTACAAGCTGACCACAGTCCCCATTCCTAATCTGCACTGCTTGGTGGGGGTGGAGGTAAAGGACTTGGAAAGGAAGTTGAATCTGGGAAGAAAGAGGGTGGGAAGAAAGATGCTTTGAGCTTTGCTTTCATTTCTCACTATCCTACTCTGTCTTTAATCGGCAATAATTAACTCAATCCTCCCCAAGTTAAGTCTCTTTTTCCCCATGATCGAACCGACTGATTTCCCTATCCTTATCTCAACCCCTGAGCTTTCTGTTTCTCCATTGGGCTGAGCAGAAGGAGTGAGAGCAGCTGGATGGGAAGCTGGCAGCCAGACAAGGTTAACTGACCAGAAAGGGGTTGTCTTGCCCTCCAGACTTGATCAGAACAAACATGAAATTACATGAGCTGTTTGCATCTATTTTCAATGCTGTTACCCATAGCGGTGTCTGACCACATCCCTGCTCAGCCTCTCTGCCAGGTAAGCTCCAATTCGATCCAGCTTCTCTGGTGCAGAAACTGCATAGAAAGTCAGCTTCTCCATGTCAGCTTTAACAAGACCATCCTAAAAACAGAAATACAAAATAGAAAATTAAAAAGTTCATAGGAAATCTAAAGCTTTCCAAGTGTTTTTCCTTTTCTTCTAGTTAACATTTAAAGATTAGAGCCTTACAGATGGAAATAAGTTACTGAAAAAAACCTCAAACTTCTGAGCAAAACTGCCATTAGTTTAGCTGCAAAACTCAGCAACATTATACAACCAAAATATTTGTAAAGGAAATGAAGCAACTAGCTTGCTCCATAATTTTTTTTGTGAGGGAAGTGATATTCTGCAAGAAGATACATAGTGAGATATGTGACCAGTTCTAAGACACGCTTCTTTCCTACTAGCACAATGTAATTTTTTTCTGTTCCCATCCTTCCCTTTAAAGTATATTCAACGCATAATTTTGATAAAATATACAAACAAGATTGTATTTTAAATATTTTATATTGCAGTTTAAATATTTTATTTCTTCCGTGTCAGATCTTGAACAAGGCTGACCCCCAGGCACCTGAAGGCTAATTGTCAGAGCAAGATCAAAGATCAACATAATAGTTCCAACATGAACTGTAACATGGATCTGCTCAGATGAAGTTACAATAATAACTATCATGTAAGCAGGATAAGACTTTTTGTCTTTTTTATATTTTTTTTCCTGGAAGTTCATAAGAACATTTACTTTTCAGATAAATTACTTACAAGCTTTTAAAACACTCATTACTGATTAATGGATTTTATCAAGAAAATCTCATCATTTAGAGAAAGTCTGCAACTCAAGGCAAACATCATGGACTGGCCTGTGTCCTGCACTGAGCCAATGAATATTAACCAAAGCAGAGACTAAGAAGTGCCACCTCAGAGATACTGAGTAAGATTTAATCCGGAACACTATAATTGTAGCAATTTCAGGTGTTTCTAGACTTTTATCAAAAACCAGATTAGAACAAATAAACCTATAAAACCATACTGTTCCATGCATTCAATATACTGAACATACAGAAAACATTTCCTTTAAAGCCAGTAATACACACTTATATAATCACTGGCACTCAGTAACAACTCGATTTTAAAAAAACCCCCACATACTTCGTAACATTTAAGTCAAATATTATGCAAACACTGACTGTTCTGGTTACTTCTACTATGAGAAAAGATATAAAAATTCGGTAACGCACTTAAAAAAATAGAACAGCAGAAACATAAGCCCTTGATCAGTCTGAACTGTCAAATGATTATATGCAGACATAAGCATTACTAAATGGTACAGAGAAGTTATTTGTTTTCACAGAGAGTAAGACTTAGTTAGGCTTTAATATAGCTCCAAGACTGTTACAGTGAAATGAAGAAATAAAATTGCAGATGAGTACCTGGAGAAATTTAAAAAAAAACACCCACTAGAAAAACCTTTTTGAGTCACAACAGTCTGCCAAAACTACAAAAATGTTCACAGCCAAGAGTTAAAATTCTGTAGAAAACCAGAAAACGTTCGCATCTGCAACCACAAGAAAGCAAGTGTTTGTGGTTCTAAAAAGTGATTAAGTTAAGTGCTACCTTTGCAGCAGAATACCTCTCTTAACTAGATCTCTGTTTCTCTGTGCAAAACATACTAATTTTATTCTTCCGTGTGCAGCCTTGTTCTGGAAATGGAATTAGACCAGATGATCTATATGGGTCCCTCTCCAAATAAATTATTCTGCTAACCTCTCTTAAATCTATTAAGTGCTAAAGCAGAATTTGCGGTAAAATGTTAAGAGAAAAGAAAAAAGAAAATTTTAAAAAATTGCTAAAGCACTAGCAATAACCATAAATTTTCAAACAACAATCCCTAAAAATTTTTAAGTCATGACTCACTTTTGGATCTTCAGGAAATATGTTGTCTACCAGACGCTTGTAGCGAGGTCGCAGCGCAGCACAGCAGCAGCAAACTCCTGCAGAGAGATTTACCCAACGGGATTTAGGATGCAGTTCTAGGGACTCATTTGAAGGGACAAGCTGACAAGCATGGAGGAAGAAGATAACACTGAATTCAGCTTGCTATCAGCAATAAAGCAAAATCAAGGGAATTGAAAGTAAGCACAAGTAAGTCAAATAAGCAAAAATCACTACCACATTATAATACATGAGAAAATTTGCAAGCATCTCAGGTACTAGAAATGCACCTGTCATCCATACTTAAAAACATGCAGAAAAGGCATTTTCAAATTGAGTCATATTAAAACCAAAGCTATTTAATTTGTGGGTTTATCTTCATTATGAATGACTGTTTCAAAACACCCAAAAGTGCATTTTGTTCATCATTAGTAAAAAAAAAAAGAAAACAAAAATGAAATCTGTTTTAAAGGCACCCATACAAACCAATATAAGCCGTAATATATGAAACAAGCTCTGCCTTCCTTATCCCTTATCTTTCTTTTTACTGGGCATCGGTGAAAAAACAGTCACTTGAAGCAGAGAAATGAATTTGCTTGATCTCATTTCTACTCTATTACTAATCCATATAATCAAAACAATTCATGTAACTTCAATTTTATTATTTTAAAAGTCATACTGCCTGCTCTTAAAAGCTGCAAAGTATTGTTTGGTCTTCTTTTCTAGCATTTAGAACTACTAGAACTTTGGAGTTAGGTTAAAACTCAGCACAAAAAAAATAAAAAAATAAAAAAAAAGTTTCTAGGTATCTGTCCAATTCTCTACCAGGACAGACTTACTCCCTTTTTAAATTTTTTGCTTGACAAATCAGGTTTTAAATATTTCAGTGGGCATATTATCGAAGTAACTCACTGGTCAGGCCTCAGATCAACACCAAAGTAGCTCTAATGCACAAGAGTCACTGAGTAAACAATAAGACACTCAAAAATAATATATCAAGCATACAAGCAGATCATGTCTTTCAAGTCTCAACACCTGAAGGATTCAGAGTAGCTAAATGCCTTACAAATGCCTTATTAAAGGTATCCATTTACTCAAGAAAATCTTCTAACACTTTGCTAAAAACAGTAAAAAATGCTAACCAATAAAGGGTATCTTGGCAGAAACTTTTGATGATTACAATTTATCTGCAAATGCATCAATACTTGTATTTCTTTACTTAAGATGTATAAGTAATCTTAGTGCCTTGTAAACATATTTATCAGAACATCTGGAGATTCATGACAAAGACCTCCCTTGCTGTACTTGGTTTTTATTACAAGACTCTACAGGAGTAGACATTCTCCCTCTATTACACTTTTGCTGATACTATTTGTATTTGTCTTTTGGATAAAATTAGTATTCTGCTCATACTTTGACAACTTAATTCTTGCAATTTGTTTAATCAAAAACAATTACTGAAGATAGATCTATGATTTTAAAACTGTGCATTAACTCCAAGATCTCTCCAATGGTCTTGAATTCTCCCCAGCTCATGAATTAATGAGTCCTGTATCACAGTAACATCAACATTGACTTATGACTTCAATACATATTTATTATGCAAATAATACAAAAAGCACTCAAGGAATAAACAGTTGGAATACTGTTTTTTGTTAAACAGTACTTTATTACTACTGTCATGTTCTTCACACCACTCCTGCTGATGTCCTGCTCATGGAGCTTTAACTAGTGTAAAAGTCTACATTTACATAGAAGTTGCAAGTATGAAGTAACTAAAATCAAAGTTCTTTAATATACCACTGGAAACTGTAGGTATGAAAAGAGGTTAAAATCCTACTTTACTTAAGATAGAAATAATTTAGATGGTTCTATAAAAACATTCTATTGTGAGCAATGCTGTGCAACATTTTAAAAGTAAAATCATAGTAAGAAAGTAGTACAGTATTAGTGCCTAGTATATCATTATGTATTGGGAAATTCAAGTAAGACCACCAAAATCCACCAAAAAAGACATAATATTGCTAAATATTTCTTGAGTTAGGTATGCAACTCTGCAGAGTTACAGAGTTACTTGGTGTTCCTACTTGGTTTTCTGTCTTACAGTTGACCATTAACTTTGGTCCACAGTAAACAGTATGTTTGATTACTACTAAATATAGCAAAATATTCTAACAATAACTGTAGCAAAATATTTTGATACAACTATCTAAAACATAACAAGAGCAGGAAAATATTCTAAAATATTGCAAGATAGGCAGTTAAAAATACTTTTAGGATTACTGCTTCCTTTAAGTGATCAAAGAAGAAAATCTTTGCAAAGAACTGCAATTTAAATTTTAAAATGGTGTTTTAAACCCGTGCTAATTACATAAATTTAACATAAAATCTAGATACAGTTACTCCCTTGAGATGGATAAAAAAGATCAGATAACAGTACCAACTCATTTTGGAAGCCTTAGTAAATGGTTGCAGTTAATGGAAACATAATACTGTTGAAATACTGCTCTTCAAATTCATGGCGCACAGTGAATTTTGACACCAAAAAAAGGCCTAACAGTAAGTATGCATACGACTTGAAATGTTCTCATCTTGGATTTTGGGTAGTATCTCTATATTGCTATGTATTTAATTATAGAACTGTTTACATGGAAAAAACACATAAACCTGTCAAAAATTCTCTATCATCAAAGTATAAACCTAAAATTAATATGATGTTAATACCATCAAAAGAACTTCCTACATTAAACAGAACATTCAAGTACCAGAAAGTGAGATTTAATCTGCCAAAGCTTTCAGCCTCCCAGCAGAACACTAACAGAAATAAAACTGACAGGCACTCTAAACAACACAGAAAAAAATGACAATCAAAAGCAAAAACCAAAACAATTAACAGTCATTACATGGATTTTGTGGAAAAAACTACTAATCATTGCTCGGTTATACCATTTTGATATAACCATGAAAGATTAATAAAATCATAGGTTTAAAGAATGTATGAATATTAAAAAAAACGAAAATGAAACAAAATCCCAGAAAAATTAAGTCAACAACTTACATTAAAAATAATCCATAAAATTCAGGAATGTTTTACAACACAGACCACAAAGATGAATTTTGTAAAAGATGGACAGAAGCTGAGTAATTGAAAACTGATTCCCTACTTCTTGGATATCAATTTAACACAGACAAAAACTTATCCAAATAAATACATTCGTTTCACATAAATAAACTCTTTTGTAGGTCTGCACAACACAGTCAGGTAAAAAGAACCTGTTCCATTTTATGCAGGTTTATCGAGGAAAAATCCTATGACAATTCCTTTTTAGCATCAGGCAAAATTTGCATTTTAATGGCCTCCCCCTTGCAGATCTCTTTTCATCACTTTATACAAGTAAATATAAAGGTTAAAGCAATATCTACAGAGAATTCCACACTGTAACATGATAGTTAATGTAAAAGGTTTAAAAAAATACTTGTTTGCTTCTCCAATAGTGGGATTTTTATCAAGTTGAAACATTCACATTCTCTTCTGCTAAAGGAGTCCTATAATCTGCATTTCACATGTTAAAACTGTACACATTTACCAGCTGCACAGGTACTTCTTTTTACTGTATTTATTCTACACAACAACAGCAGTAAGATACAGCCCCCGCTATCAGAAAATGGTAATTTCACCTACCCAAACACATACATGGTCTCGGTTCAAAAGCAGAATTATAATCATAGGCTTTTTCTTGCTCAACAGTTGGAACTTGCACATACTGCCTCATGCTGGATATGAATTCACTCTCGGAGAACTGTCTCCTTCCCCAGAAATTTGCTCTCTCACACTCACATAGATGCGGTTACTTCCCGCGAGGGCTCTGCAACACTGTAAGCTTATCTGATCAGCTCAGTGACATCTGCACAAAGCCACCAAACACGTGAAAAACTTCAGTATCAAATTCTGTTAACAAGGCCAGGCGCAAGAAAAGAGAAAAGGATAAAAGATACATTGTCAATGTGTGATTCACAGCTCCTCGAATGAAACTGCAGACTCAACTTGCCTGGAACACAGAGTTCATTATTTCTCTGACTACAAGTAAAAAACCCATATAGTTTCAGGAGAAACTATCTTCAGTCAGCTGCCACATATCACTGTAGAGTGATAAATATTTTAGCAAAACCTACTCACTTGGTCGTCCTGGCGAACAGACAAAGAGAAAAGTATTTAAGGTAGACTACTGACCAAAAAGACTTTTTAAAATAGAAATGTTTACATCTAAGATAAAAAAAACCAATCTAAAAATAATGAAATTAACATTATATCTAATAATACTTCTGAGTTTAGGAAGCAAGGATTACAGACTTTAAATCATTAACATGATTATGACACATCAGGTAGAAAATCAATTTTGACTTAAGCAATTCTGAAGTTACTTTCTGGCTTCCCATTAATTCTCAGCATTTTATTTTTTCACTTCCTACATTACATCCACTTGGGCAACTCAAATACAGGACTTTCATACAGACATTTTAATAAACCCTGGAAATTTTAAGTACTGTTTTTAATAAAAACACAGCTAATAATTTCCACTACATGAAAATTCCATACCAATTCCAGACTTAGGAGATTAGTGCTAATAAACTCAGAGAAAACAATGAGCTGCACAGAAACTGTCACCACATAGTTTACTACAGAAAACCCTATGGTGTAAATTAGAAAAATGCATATCACAATAAAGCTGTATTTCAAATTAGTGTTTCTGAATACTTGTGCTGTATCTTACTCGTACAAAAAAAATTGCAGGAAAACAAAACCTTCAAGGTGGGTTTAAACATAAAACACTAAGTTCTGCCCATCGAGTTTAAAATTGCCACACTATTTTCTTCTTTATCAAAACATAGGAAAAAGGAAAATAAATCATGTGCTTTATCTAATACTGGAATTTCTTCCAAAGTTTTGTACTGTTGTCTAATATTGATGTCAACTGTTTACAGAGCATTAATAACCTGGAGCAAGATTTCATGTTAACTCACTGAATATTTTTGTTATGTCCCAAGCTTGGATCTGGTCACCCTTAACTTTATTTTCTATCTTCCAAGCTTTTAAAATAAAATCTTATTCTATCAAAATATGGTATAATTAACACAGAATTCTCAATCTACAGTAAAATGTATGTTTTGCTAGTATCAAGAAACAGAGTAATATTAAAATTACATCTGGTTGTTCAATGTACTTAAATATAACTATGTAAAAATTCACTTGACTTTAATACACTGAATTTTCATTTTACTTATTTTTCTGTATCTGAGATAAGATATATAAATAAAATAAAATTCTTTCAAATATCCTGATGGAAGTGCATAAAATAACACTTCAACTATAACCACTTACTATACCCGGTTCTTTCTGAACTGCTAATATCAGTTGATGCATTTAATTCAGAACTAAAATGACTTTCAAGGGCATTCCCATTCCACTATGAAAAGGAGATCAGACATTTTATAACAAGGAAATTATTCCAGCCATATAAGGGAGTTAATTAAAAATATTCTTCAACCTGCTATAAAAAGAGCAACTGCTTTAAGGAGGTGCTGATCAGCCATTGCAATGTCCCTGGAATGCACTCCCAGAGGGCACAGTGGACTCATCATTTAGACAGGATGAAGTCTCATCCCCCAGATGAGCCTCTCCTCCCCTCATCTGAGTGCTAGCTGACTTCTAAGTGGCTGGTTTCCAGCCTCTCTCCACCAAAATGCACCAAAGAAGATGTTCAACATGCAGATGAAATTTTTATCTTGAGAACACAGTATTCATCTTGATGTGAACTTCTGACCACCATGACAGCAAACCCTCAGTAACACCTAACAGGGAAAATTCCATCCATACCTAAGCTTGGCAGTCTTACATTTATTTTTAAAAATATTTTGGTGCTCAGTTTATTTGAAACAAATGAAAACAACATCCAAAAAACCAGCTTTCTCCTTAGAATTTCTTACGGTAAGCTAAAAAGTTAAAGCTAATTTTGGTGTGATGCGACTTCAACAAGAGTTCTTCTAAACTGGAATCACAGAATCATTAACATTGGAAAAGACCTCTAAGATTATCAAATTCAACCATCAACCAAGAACCAACACCATGTTGGACATTAAACAATGTCCTGAAGTGCCATATCCACACATCTTTGAACACTCCCAAGGATGTTGACTCCACCCTGAGCAGCCCATCCCAGTGCCTGACCATATTTTCTGTGAAGATTACCTTCTTAACATCCAATCTAAGCCTCCCTTGGTGCAGCCCGAGGCCATTTTCTCTTGTCCTGTTTCCTGTTACCTGGGAGAAGAGACCGACTCCCATCTGGCTCCAGCCTCCTTTCAGGGAGTTGTAGAGAGTGATCAGGTCCCCCCATAGTCTCCTTTTCTCCAGGCTGAACATCCTCAGCTGCTCCTCACAGGACTTGTGCTCCAGACCCTTCCCCAGCTTTGCTGCCCTTCTCTGAACACTCTCCAGACCCTCAATCTCTTTCTTGCAGTGAGGAGCCCAGAACAGGACACAGCATTCAAGGTGTGGCCGCACAGGGCCAAGTACAGGGGGAGAGTCACTGCCCTGGTCCTGCTGGCTATGCTATTGCTGAGACAGGCCAGGATGCCATTGGCCTTCTTGCCCACCTGGGCACACACTGGCTCACGTTCAGCAACTATTGACCAACACTCACAGGTCCTTTTCTGCCAGCTTTCCAACCACTCTTCCCCAAACCCATAGCGCTGCAAGCAGGAATCAGCATGGAGAAATGCACACATTGGTATGGGGAAAAGTATGTAAAAAAAGTTTGAATATAAACTTTTTGTGAAAGCAAGAAATGACAATGCATGTGAAGATACTAATAAGAAGTAGGAAAAAAACCCAAGCTAGTCAAATAATGCTCACCATCAAGCTTCTTCAATGAAGTATTCTTTTCAGAGCCAGTAGCAATTAAAACAAATACCCCCAAAAGATACTATCTTTGGGACAGTGCGTTTTAAAGACTCCTAATCGACAGAACACAAATAGTCAAACACCATGAACAGTTATGCCTTTCAGGATCTGTTTTAATTCCAGGGTCAGCATCACAAAAGAAGCTGGGATGGCTCCTGAAACATGGGAAAGTTGCCAAGATGTTCTACCTCCTCGGTCAACTGAAATCTGCATTACATTGTAGTCTCTCCTGCTTTGGAAGCTGTTGCTTCCCTACACCAAAAAACTGAAGGAAGAGTGTCAAACACTCTGCTTTTGGAATTTGATGAAGATTTTGTCAATACTACACATTTTCATTATTTGAAGAGAGGTGTAAGGGAGGGACTGATAAACTGACCATCACCTGCCCTACATATGGCCAAGCCTACTTCAAACCACTGAGTAACTGGTCAACAAGTGTCCAGGGTTTCAAGTCTTTTTAGGGGGTATAAACACCTGAAACATTGTGCATTGAAAAACATGACTGGAAAGACACATGAAGAATTTTCCTGATGACTGCTACTTTTTCCATTTTCTTAAGACAATGCAGTTTGCTTTCTTAATCCAATTCAGAGGGGTGGAATACAGCCCTAATGTAAGAACTTCCAGAATCTTATGCTGGTGTCCATCTTTTTCCTCAGAAAAAAGGATGCTCAGAACTGTTGTGTGACCTCCTCATTACAAATATCCTTTGACTGCAGTATGTAGGCTGGGAATATTTAATTCTCCACTCCTGTCCAATGGTGCCTTGCAGCTCATGCCGCCCAAAGACACGAGGTTAAAACAGACCAGGGAGTAGGTACCACATTATCATTTGATGAAAAACAAGGCAGGAAAAGGGTTTTTTGAGTGAAAAAATGCATGTATGTCATGATTAAAAGTCCTGATGATGAGGAAGCAAAGGTTCACAGGCATTCTCTCTGGAACCCTCAAAGCTAATGGAGAAGGTAAGCTTAGCTCAGGAAACTAGATTTTAACTAGTTCAGCATATCCCACTGACCAGTTTATAGGACATGTAAGAGAGTGTTGTTCTATAGATCCTTTCTTCTTTTAAAACATCCCAAATACCAACATAAGCATGGCCAGAGCTTCAAAAACAAGTTTTACCTTCATTTGAGCAAACCCAGCTACAGACTTGAGTACATACACGCAGATTTTGAAAACTATTTCCTAATTAAAATAAAAATGTTCTGTTCACAAGTAGTTCAGCACTACATTACATAAATTGTATTTCCTGCACACATACACAGTGTACACAGAAAGTAACGTAAGGAAGAGTGGATGAAAGTGTTTCTGTGAATCTAGAACCATACTGCGCCACCAACATTGAGAAAAGAGTGAAGCAATTCTTCTGAGGCACATACATAGAGCTCAAAACATGATAAAGCATCTGTTCCTGTTCAGCAACAAAAATGTTTAAACTGTACTGGCATTAATGAAAAATAAAATGCTAAACAAAACTGCTGTAATGTTACTTTGAAAAACAGAGTCACAGAGAATACTTTGGCTTCAGAATTCAAATTCTTGATTAAATGTCACCAATCTTCAATTAAGTACCCTGCTTGTGTCTATTCCTACCTGTCTGATTTTCCTAGAAAGCATTTATGAAATGAGATATTGCCATTTGGACATGGAAACATACATGCTTCCATTAAAAGAAAAAGAAAGTTAAAAGAATATGGAATCAAAAATTTGAAAAAATATCTCTTTACGTATTGTCAAGAACAGGTTCTTGGAGCTGCCAATACACTCCATTTTATGTTCTCCTTTCTCTGCAAACTGTTTTACCTAGTTCATCCTGCCCTCACAGAAGGGAAGCTTTTGAACAAACCAGCAACAGAAGTTTATGTAACAGCTTTTCAATTATTCACAATTGTAAACATAGACATGAAAGACACAAGTTTCCCTGAAAAAAACCCACCATCTTCTAGGTTAATCCAAATTATAAAATACCCTCATGGTTATCTTTCCCATTAGTTCTAAAGAGCACTTCATCTCTAATTCAGGTTTCCCCCAAGAACTGAAAAGCAACTCTTCTCCCAAACAGTGGGATATAAGGTTAGAATATATGCCTATCTAGAACCACATATCCTAGCTGACTAAAAAGCAGTTTCACCCCTCCTGTAATGTCTAATGAGTCAAAGAAGAACACAGACACAGTGGATTTGCTCTTCTGGGCACCTAAAGACTGTGTATGCCCCTTCACTAATACAACTTCTGTTTCCCACCAACCTGAACTGGCCAGCCTACAAGATGGTAAGGGTAGGAGACAGAGAGCTTTGTATTTATACATATACATCTTGTTAACCAGTAAATCTTGAGGTGTCTCAGCTTTCTGTAGAAACCAGACAGGACATCTGTGGGCACACAGGCTCACTGACTTCTGCAGCAATCCAGCAGTTCTTCCCCACAACCAGCACTTCTAACACACTGCAATTCCAGTACCAGACTCAATTTGCAAAAATTATGTTTTGTCACTTCTGGGGAACTTCAAGCTCACGTATAAGCCAACGTCAGTAACAAATCACAAATTCATTTAATAAAAAAACCACGAGCACATAGAAAGTCTTGAAAACAGTTTGCACTGCATTTATTACAAGACGAGAACTCTGCTAGCTCAATCATGTCAGATACAGATCAATTATAATAACTATTCAAGTTTTATTAAAGTTCATAAGTAGAGTATCAGCATCCTAGAGTCCTGTTCTATCAGTAGACAGTTACATTCTAGTTTAATGAACAAAAGAAAATTTGTTTTAATAGCATAAATTATTGAGTAGTTGTTGGTGCACTTCTAACAAAATATCCATGAAGCTTTATCTTCACCAATTTTTTTACCTATTAACAGCTTTACAAAAGTATCAGGAAGGAGTACTGATTAAGCATAATTATATAGTTAAGTGTTAGACTGGAATTCCTTACTCATTGTTGTACTAAGAAAAGAGTAAGCTTTCTCAAACCACAATTAAAGAATCAGGGTGCCCATTTCCAATCAAAGTACAGACTGTTATCAACAAAACACTGTTAACAGGTCCAAGTACAATTCAGAATCACAACTGTTCTGTTCTTGAAAAATGAAAGGACTGAGCCCTTGAAAAGATCTCAAGCTGGACATGAAAACGAAGGCTGAGTTATAGCGGGGCCAACTATTTTTTGAAGTCTTGGGGTCTACACGTTGTTAGATGAGGAATCACAGAATTGTAGAATATTCTGAGTACAAAGTGACACAAAAAGGATTGCTCCTGGCCCTGCACAGGACAGCCCCAAGAATCACACTCTGCGCCTGACAGTATTGTCCAAATGATTCTTGAACTTCTGGCAGACTTGAAAACGTCTCATTCATCTACCTACCCTATCTTTTATTCATTCCTGTCTAATTCCTGCATGATCTTGAATAATCTAACTTTCTAGAAATGATATAGCATTTTTTGAAAGCCAAGAATGGTGCACGCAGCTAACTTTCATCTTCAGCAATTCACAAGGAATGTGATTCCCTAGAGCGCCACTGAGGTTCACAGTGGCCAAGCACGGGAAGGAAAGTCCATATACCAAGGACAGGGACAACCAAAACACTTCTTTTAAAAGCAGTTCACCCTGGCTTTTCCAGAGACATGCGTTTAATCACATAATGGAAATCTTACGCCAGCTCCCCAAAATCAATTTTGCTTTGTTGTCATGCACAAAAAATAGGACACTCGCATGCATAATCAGCATGAGCCTTCTTACCCTTTCGTCCCATGATTCAGAAATCAATAGCAAACAAGGTTGCACATGAAGATTAATCGACTGATAGTTGCAAAGCGATTTCTGTAAATAACAACGATAGCCATATTTTAATAAAGCCCAAAAAAATGACTAAGCTACATTTTAACATTTGGTAAAAGGTCCACGTACAGTTTAAAAGCACACCAAAGGCTTGGATGGGCACCGAATGAAGTTCATCTCTAAAGCACTTGATTTTTTAGGGTAGATGCCCAGACTGTGTGCACGTAAGCAACAACAGCAGAAAAAATAAATTCTTCAGATTTTGACAAGGAATGGATGAAACACAGTTGTTCATTTCTCGGCCACGTTGAAGTGTGTTCCAAAACAAATGGAAGAAATGGAAGGATGAATGATGGTAGTGATGCCACTCATCACGTCTCGTCTTAATACGAGTGGTTTTGACTCTCTATGGAAGTGTTCCTACACATTAACTTTCCAAAATGGCGTTAGGATGATGTGTACACAGAAATTACAGCTAAGAGAAAACAATAAAAGGAACCCTTGCCCCAAATTAACAAGTCTTAAAGAAATCCATATATATTCATTAAATGTGGAAGCACCAATTTGATGGCACAAGAAGTTGCTTAAGGTACCACGAGTTAAATAAACAGATGTACAAAGAGCTAAAGTCTTCCATCTGCAAGTTCCTGTTTTGTTTCTTTCCTTAGCTTAATCAAGTATATATTTGGAGAAGTTACTACTTTTTCTTTTCAGTGTAGAATAGACAGTTACCTAAATATCAGCTGAAAAAGCACTGTATCTAAGTGTTTACATACTGCAGGTATTTCTTGCATATTATTATGCACAGAAGCCATAGTATTACAACAGTTACAGATATTCTGAAATATAGTTACTTTCCTTCTCTGTCCTAGGTCTAGCAAGTGGCAAACTGCTGAAGGGAGCCCAAATCACGACTTCCCCCTGGCAACTGTTCTCCAGGTTCTCGTGTCCCCAGTGTTAGGTTAGTAGTTGAAAAGGACATGATACAGGGATTCTGATGTTTCTCATCCTAAGATACCAGAATCAGGCAGCAAATAATTTTAAATACCTCCTGACGTAACTCTTCTGTAACAGTTGAAATATGAAAATGTTACAGAATTATAATCTATTTAACACGGTTTTAAGTAGTCAACAATGATGTATAGAGTTAAGAGGGTTTCTCCTGGCTATAAAATAAATTAGGCAATTACAAAAAATACTTTAGTAAGTAGCAAGTCCCATTTTAAGGTGTGAAGGCTACATGAGAAACATATTCCAGATAAGGAAAAAAGCATGCTGGATGGAAAGAGTGGAGACAGTAATAACTAATTAATAACTAAGAACTATGCCTTCATTTTCACTAAAAACATTAGAAAGCTTAGTCCCTGAAATATTTATATAGACACATTTAGGAACACATCTCCAGCCACTGGTATTTCATAATTTTATTTCACAGGGAGATAGATCTTCCTTTCCCATTACCAATCATGTTAATACTTATTTATTATATATATACAACAAAAACTAGAATCACAAAACACAAATAAATGCATTTCCCAAAATTGTTGAGAGGGGAGAAAACCAAAATGAGGAAGTTATCTGCCGCTTAAAATGTGTTAAAAATGTTAAATGCCAGTTAAGAATTCACTCATTTCAAATTCCATTTCAAGTGCTGTTTTGCCTCCTACACTTGGCAAGAAAGTTCTGTTCACATAGAAAATTTTAATTTTATAAGTTTGATGGGTATTTTTGGGTTTGAGGGAGAGGTGGGTCATTTATTTGTTTAAAGACTATGAAGTAACACAAAAAAGCAGTAGTATGCATGAATACAGAAATTAACAAGTACTACTCAATTTTTCCATCTTTTTGCACCAGCATGCTCTACCTACTGTCAGAGGAGCAGCCTCTGCACAGACAAGCAGCAAAAAGTGTCTTGGAGGCTGAGGAAACAAAATGTTATGCAGTTTAATGAGAAATAATCAGCACTGAGCATGCCTGGAGCCATTCTGAAATCACCAAAATGGCCTCTTCACTGTAACCAAGAACAGGCCAAATCATGAAGTATTTTCCACATAGCCAATATATGTACCTCTTAAATCAGAATGGTCCCTTTCTAACTGGCAAATATTTGACAGAAGAGTGTAGGAGGAGTGCTAAATTTCACAGCAGTAATTCAAAGGAAGAATGTGGGAAAATTAGATTTGGCTAAATCCTTATTCTTATTTATTTGTTCTCTTAATTTAGTCAGTCATAAGGACCTGCTAATCAGCTGCCAAAAACTATTTAACTAACAATTATTATTAACAAAACCTTGAACACCAAAGATATAATTAAGTATGTTAATGGTATAAGCCAGAAGAGAAAAGAATAAGCTAAGAAAAAGTTAAAGAAAGTCACACATAGAGCTACCACAAGTAAAATACATTCTTACAGTTAACAGGTGCTCTCACCTGCAATACACAAAATTCTTCTAGTTCAAGCAATTCCATTTTATTATAAAAGCTGCCCTTAAGTTAAACATTTAATTGAAGTCAGGGAATACATCCAGTAAGTACGTTAGCTGTTTCTAGGAAAGAGAAGCCTCATTATCTACCAAGCTGTGTTTCAAACATCTGATTAAGTGTGAATATCCAGAACATAATGTTCAAAAAGAAGAGAGACTTCAACAAATATTTTGGTATGACTTAGCTATTGCTTTTTCTCCTTAACAAAAGCATTTGTAACATTTCAATCCGAATGCAGCCAACAAAAAAAACCTACCAAAACCATCCATGTTCCAAAACAGAACTATGCTAATTGAAATTATCTGCACAAATTATTCAACAGGGAAATTGAGAGCACATGAGCCAAGTGAGAAACACATACCGCCTGTACTGCAAAGGCTATCTGCTTATAAGTTCTTTGGTTCTGCTTTAAAATAAAAGCACTGTTTAATCTTTTACTCCAGAGTTCTTTGGGATAAAGCACAGCTTAAACAGTTACTGAAACAACTGTGGTTCAAATCTACTCCTACTGTACTATAACAGAAATGAGAAAGCACATTTGCTTTCTCACCATTTCAGAATTTGCATTTCAACTTCAGCTGAAGACACCATCCATGACTGTAACCATTCACATCAACAGGCGTGTTATTTGCACAAGAGAAACTCATAACATAAACATTAAAAGTACAGGGAAAAGCTACGCCTTGGCAAGGTTGATACAAATGCTGAAGCAATGATAGAACATCAAACCTCCATTACAGATGTCAACACAAAGGCCATGTCATGGCTGGTCAAAGCCAAGCACTTTTACATCTCAAGGTTAAGAGAGCAGACTGAATATTTTCTATTTGGGCTATCACAACTGCATTGAGACTAAGATCTTAACGTTTTTTAGGACTCAATGCAGCACTAATGCCCACATTCCTAAGTGGGATAACTAAGCAGAAACATTAATAGAAAATGTGATAATCCAAATATGTAATGAACAACTCATGCAGAGCCCAGTAGCCACAGCTGAGCTGAGGTTCAATGAGAAGAGCATCCGTCACCTCTGGCTAATGACCTCTGTTCATCTCTCCCCCTCTCAGTACCAGAGCCCAGTTCTGACTACTGCCTGTTTTCTCACAGTTAATGTTGAAGGCATTAAAAAGCATATTGTCCTGTGAATGCTTCATGCACAATAATTTCAATACTGACTTTTAAAGTGTCACAAGGAACAGCTGAAGTCCCTCAGAAAGACTAAGATCTTACTCAGTCTTTATGTAATACCAGTATCTGGACTTCTCATGATATTCCAGAAACCACCTTTAGACCTCTACATTCATTCAATTACTATATTAAAAAACAAAACAAAACCCAAAAAAACGAAACAAACAAAAAAAAAAGAGGCAAAATTACCACTGGGAACACAGACCCAGAAAACAAAGAACAAAGCAGGACAATAGTGGATGAAGGAGTTAGTCAGTATGACCCAAGAACTCTAAAAAAATTTCCTGGTAACTAGGTATTATTTTTCTACTTCATTTGTAAAGAACTCATTGTAACACGACAGAAAACATTTTTGCGAAGTATCTCACTGTAACAACCTTTTCTAAGTTTTATTCCTAAAGACAGTCAATGCACTCCTTGATGTGTGGGCTGAGAGAACACCATGAGAAAATAAAATAAACACACAAAACCCCCCCAGCCTTTAGAAACAACGGAGTTTTTAAGACTTCAAGGACAAATACTTGAAGATTTCAAAGTAACACTGTAGCAGCATCCTGTTTCATCAATATGCTCTGAAAAGAATCCTATGGAACCTTTAGAGAAGCCTAAATCAGCAGACAGATTTCCTTTCCACATGCAACAGAGTTGGATTCCTGAAGGCTCTATTTCTACTGATCAAAAGTACAACCAGCCACAAAAGGACGCTTGCTTGCCTTAAAATCCAATCATACTTCTTCATGGCAATAACTTTTGGAAGTAAAATATTATGAAAATACTGCTACTAATGCAGTTAAACTCATTAATATCGGCAAAGATAAATAACTGGCTGTGTAGCTCTGAGTGTCTTGCTACAGATAAATACTGCAATCAGTTCTTTTGGTCCCCTTTAATTCCCAACTGACTGTAGTAATGCAAACTCTATGTGAATTGATATTAAAGACTCCAAACATAAGCACATCTGGTTTCAAAGAAACAAAAACAAATCTTACTTTTCCACCTCATTTGCTTAAAAAAGCTCACACACTCCTTTACATGACAAGCGTGACATATCTTACAGTAAGGTATTTTACATGACAGTGGTTCAAACAACACAACACAGAACTATTGTAAGGCACTTCTAGTACCCACGAACACAGTTGATTACAAATCACAGCAAAGAACAAATGCTCAAAGACTTCCTCATGAAATTAAACATCAATGAAATTCATTACAAAACTATACAATTAAGATGCATTCAGTATGACTGGTACTGTAACTTTATGAATACTTCTTTATCGTCTGGATAAAGAAGATTGCTTTATCCAAAGACTGATGTTAGCAATCTTAATAGAGATCATGTAGAATTTTTTCTAAATACAAAATAGAAAAAAATAATTAAAGAAATCATTAAATGCATACATTTGTAACACATTTTATAATGTGATTCTTTGCGTTAGAGAAATATGCTACTCTTGAAGGTAAATAATTTGATTCATAGAAACATTTGCCTCAAAAATCTCACTTAACTTTTAATGCCAAAAATTTTAAGTCTTATCACTTTTTATCCTAAGTTCTATCTTCTATAAACACTAGTTGTAATTTTTCAAATATAAGATTATAGCTGTATTAAAATATAGCTTTTGTATATCAAAAGTATCTTGTTTATTTTAAATTCAACTATTTCAGAACATAGTCTAAATCACAAAATTCGAAGTTATATTGTGAAGTTCTGACCAAAAAGGCAAATGCAGAGCTCATATAACATTAAGATCTTAAAACTCTTAAAAATTACAGCAAGTATAATGTTTCTTTTTCCATTTTAATTTTTTTAGAATTTTTAAACCCCAAAGAAAATACCTTAACAGTAAACATCCCTAAATATTGTCTTAATGTACTAAAGATAAGAATACTTACTGCTAGGCATTGTTAATCAGGGATCTGTCTTCGGTTTTGCAAAAACATAATAAACTATAAAGAAAACAAACAAACAAAGTCAAGACCAGGTTTAGACAATTTACATCCAAATATGCTCAGTAATTTATGCAGAATGAGCCCAAGTCACATTCTTCAGCTCCAATACCAAAGAGGCTGTTACCACAGAAACCCAGATATCCTCTTATCTGACCAGACTAGATGTAGGTTTTGTCAGTTCTTGAAATGCAGTCATTCTGTTCCTTTGATGCCAGAGTAAACATTTTTCTGTTGTGTACTGTGACCTTTCCAAGTGCCACTGTTTGGGATGCTAAATCCTGCACAGTCTCACAGGATGCTTCCACTTCAGATGTAAACCACAGCACTTCCCTGCTAAAATGCTTGTGAGAGGTTTCTATTCAACACTATGAAAAACAACTGAAAAACCTGTGTAGCACTTTCTAGGGCATTTTTCTTCCAGTATTAAAAAAACCTCCTATACACAATAGCTGTTCAAAGGATTTGTGATGCAATTAAATATATTCATAAAATTAACTGATCTGAAGTTACAACAATCTATTTTGGACATAAAAGTAGCCTAATCTACTGTTCACTTAATTAGCACTAAAATGCAAATCATTTGAAGATTTTTCTGTATTAAAGCAGTGCATTGGGGTTTTACTAATCGCCAAATGCAAACTCCCCACAAATGTATCTTTCCACAAATAAGAACAAAATCTCAGACACTGAGTGTTGCTGTCATCAAAAATAAAATAAAAATTTAAATAAAACATATTCAGCTAATAATTGGATGCATATGCACACCAAAAAATTGTAATTCCAGAGACTGATAATGTGAGAATAAACATTGCATTTGGTCCACGTATGTTTTAATGTCCACATATTAAAGAAATGCTCACAGTTGCTAAAAATAATTTTTTTCTCGTTGTGTATGTACTTCAATCAAAGGTTCCAATTTACTGACAGCAGCTGGGATTAAAAATAGTACTTCAAAGTAAGTTATTTAAAATATCCCATTTATTAGAAAGATGTAGGTCCCTCGCCAAGGACAGAGTGAGAAGCAGCATAATTTTAGAAAAGGAAACGTGCTGTGGATCGTCACGTCCAACAGACACACAGAAAAGCAAAATATCTAGTTCAGAACATACTTATGGACTTAGCTGAAACATTACAGGAAACAGCCTTACTGACATGTAAGAAAATAAAAACACAGTGAACCTGGTGAGAGTTTCAGAGAGTCAAGTGCTAGAGACTCAGAGTGTTTCACTGTCCACCACTGGCAATCAGGAATTCAATACATTTTTCTAGATCATTATCACTGCTGTTGCTAGCAAAGTCAACTCATTTTTGGAAGATTTTTAGGAGACTTTTTTGCAGAAATTACTAGACAAGTTGCATTATCAACTAAGACAAATAGAAAATAGCTGGTTCTGTTTTTAAATAGTTCACTGATTTTTAATCATTTTATGATCTGCAACAGGACCAAAAATTCTATATGGAGGTGGCCTGCCTCTACATGCAGAGCAGATGCAGAACACAATTTCCTCTCCATAGAGTCTTCAATCACTGTCTCACTTGGCCTAGGAAAAAGTTTAATCCACAGATGCTGTCACCTGTTACAGCAGAACAGAACTAAACTAAACCAAGAAGCTTTCCACCATCAGTCCGCTCAGCTTTTTGTCACTGCACTAAAATTTTACATAACAAGAGAGGGGAAAAACCCTCACAGAATTTGATGAAGTAGAACTTAACTAATTAAAAGAAAGCTACGGAAAATAATGTGATACCATTTAGTTTCCTAGTCTAACATCCATTTATGACACCTGAGAGATCATCAAATGCAACTCATGGATGTTAAGTACTACATCACATTTTCTTCACCAAAGCAACCAACTCCTGGATGTTAAAAAGATAAAATCATATCTACTTTTCCATGGAGGACTAAAAGTTATTGTTTTTCCTAAGGATATAATAATAGTTCTAAATGCAATTATAATCGAAGTGCAAAGGTAGTGAACGTACTTTAAAAGGCAGATGAACTCTTGCATGACACACAAAAGTTGTTCTTCTGAAGAAAAACTTTCAGTTTCGTTTTGAGAAGATTTTACACCATCTGGCTAGGAGAGGCTAGGAAACCCAATGTCAATTCACTGTTCATCAGGAAAAGGGTAAGAATACACTTCGCTTGACTTTTTTTTTTCCATTAACTAACCTGGGATTTAAAATTAAAGGATAGTTTATAAGCAAAATATTTCTTATTATCACAAGATTCCAGAAAAGGCGTTGAAAGCCAAACAGAAAAGCAGAGATCATTTTCCTGTCTGCCCTAGAACAATGAACCTCTTTAAAAGACCTAAAATGTAAAAATTTATATAACCTTGTGCATCAGGTAAAGAAACAGAGACAGCATACACGGGTTTTTGTATTTTCTTTCAATAAGCCCTTGTTGTGTTATCTTATTACGTAACACCATAAATGTTTAACTTGATTTTGCATCTTCAAAATGAAATTGCCAGCTGGGCTCCTATTCATTCCTCCAACTTAAGCCAAATAAGGGCAGAAGCTTAAGCACCTCTGACAGCCACACAACCCAAGCTATGCAGGCATGAACTGAAAAATTAAAAATCCACTGCATGTTAAGCTTTTACACCACTTAGTTTCCCACTCATATTTCCCCTTTGAAAAATTAATCAATGCCTTTAGCTTTGAAAGTAGGCAAATGGCCAGTGCAATGCAAGATTACTAAATCACATGTTCATTCCTAAATATAGACAGTTAAGCTCCAACTATGATTCCCAGAACCCAAAAAATGCAATATAAAATGGATTTACATATCACAGTGTAATTCTGGGTAAGTATCTGACTTTAGTCTGAATTCATTTTCTCAGGTGGAGGACCAATGCCACATATGAGGCTGGCTGAATTAATTGAGACTACCCTGCTCTCTTACCTAAGAGAGCATGCAACTACAGAAAACATTATTTGTTTTTACTTGGAAAAACTAAATATTTTTGAAGTTGTTTAAAAATTGCATGGTAACTTTAAAAGGATTACTTCCTTACAGAGTTAGGCTCGGCAGTTAAAAGCCACTGATATCAACCAAAGCAGTTCCTAACCCATGCTCTTCGTAATTTAGATTTTATAACTAGAAGCGAAATTCCTTTTCATTATACTTGAAGTTCAATTGTCAACTCTGGTGAGTGTTCTCACTCCTCCTTCAACTTGCATGGAATATAAAATTTGTTCATTCTTTTCTACTGCACAAGTTTGGGTCACAAGTAGAGAGAAGTTACTGTCACTGGTCATTATGAACTGCAAACATTTGCAATATTTAAAAGAGCTATTTAATCACAAACTGTATTCTAATTTCATTTTTGTGAGGTTTTTCCTGAATCAGTAATTAATCCCATTCTAGCAACATTTTTTAGACAAGTATTAAAAGTGTTATTTAAAGGCTTAAATAAAACTTATGGATAAGCCTTTAGGCCTATCAAGGCACTATAGTCAAGATTTCAACTCCAAACCACCAATTTCTCACAGGAATGTTACCATATGTTTAAGGGCGTCTTCCAGCAAGATGCCCTGAAGTTACTTGAGAAAACATTGCAAATTATTTAGAATGAATTACAAATGCTTTGGGAAGTAACTACCTACAAAATCCCAAAGTCTTGGCTGTTAACTCTGGTTTTAGCTTACCTACTCAGCTCGCACAGCAAACATTGATGTAGCTTCGCAAAGGATAGCATCTGGGCTGGCAAACTGGATTTTGATATAGCAACTAAAACTCTGGTTTAAAGTTATAGGCTTTTCCACAAGTTCTACAAGAGCATAGAGACAATCCACACCAGGATCTTTTCTCCCAGGATCTCAGCTCAAAGGACCACGGGATACCTTTCTGGATATATTCAAAAAGAGACGTTGCACAACTCCTGTACTAAAATTCTGTTCAGTAACAGGATTTGTGAACCCACACCTAAATTATCTAAAGCATGGCTCTGTGAGGCACAATTAACTTTAAAGACGAAGCCACGAAAGTTCACAGTGTCGTCCTCCTCTCAATTTGCATTGTGTTCGGTTAAAGTTTCGCTGTCTTAAGGTCCATTTGAGGAAAACCCGGTCAGAGAAATCCCAAAGCCACAACCCTGCCCGGTAAAAGGGGGGATCCGCTCGCTGTCCCCGGCCCCGCTGTCCCCGGAACTCCCGTGGGGAGAAGCCCCGTCCGGCGGCGGAGAGCCAGCCTGTCAGCCCTTGCCCCGGGACCGTGCACCGCAGCGCCCACAGGGACACCCCGAGCCGCTGCCACTGCGGGTCCGGGCTGAGGGANACCCCTCTGGAGCGTCCTCCTTGCTCCCAAGCGTGGAAAAGGGGAAAGAGGCGGGGGATCGCGACGAGGAGGCGACTGCGAGGGCGAACACGAGTAGAGGGAGCGCTGCCCGACTGCCCCAAACTCACCTCAACCACCGCTCCGGCTCGGTTTCGCAGCCGCCATCTTCCCTCCCCCCCGCCCCGTTGAGTTCTCCGTAGCGCAGTGCACGCCGGGAGCTGTAGTTCTATCAGGAATGGTCCGCGCCCATCCCTGCCACACAGAGGGGACGCTAACGGGTCGCGGCGGATGAAGAAGCGCCCCGACACGGCACGGGGGAAGATCTCCGGGGCACAGGGCCGACTGAGCACCCCCTGACCCCGTCCGGGCGGGCAGAGGCCGCCGAGGCGAACCACAACTCCCAGACGCCCTTGCGGTGAGGGCTCGCCGGCTCCCGGAGGGTGGTGTTCACCATGTCACGTGCCAGCCTCCCGCCGTGAGGGCGGGTGGGCGCCGCGCGCGGGAGTCGGTGCCGGTGCCCTGCGGGTCCTGCTCGGCAACGGCGCTGGCTGCGCCCCTCTCAACCATTCACTGAAGGAAGGGCCACGGGAGGGCGAGCGGTCCTGGACGGTCCCCTGAGACCGGAGTTCAAGCGCACCTACACAGACCGTGATGCCAAACGCCAGTGAAAGTCGGTGAAACCAAAGGCAGCACAATCTCTTCGTCTGTTTTCCTTGAAATAATACTGCCAGCTTCCAAATCTGATGCCTTTGATGCCTGATTTTCCAGACAGGAAAGAGGAAATCTGAAGCATTTCATAGAATCATTAAGGTTGGAAAATACCTCCAAGATCATCAAACCCAACCTATGACCCAACACCAACCACCTTGTCAGCCCGGCCATGGCACTGAGCACCACCTCCAGTGGTTGAACACCACCGCCTCCCTGGGCAGCCTTTTCCAACAATTAACTACCCTTTCAGTGGAGAAAATCTTGTTGATATCCAATCTGAACCTCCCCTGGTGCAACTTGAGGCCATTTCCTCTTGTCCTGTTGCTTTTTGCCTGCAAAAAGTGACCAACCCCCACCTGGATACAACCTACTCTCAGACAGTTGTAGAAAACAAGAAGGTGCCCCTGAGCCTCCTTTTCTCCAGGCTAAAACTCCAAGCTCCCTCAGCTGCTCCTTATCAGACTTGTGCTCCAGTCCCTTCCTCAGCACTTGTCCTTCTCTGGACATGCTCCAGCACCTCAATGTCTTTCATGTCATGAAGGGCCCAAAACTGAGCACAAGATTCGATGTGTGGCCTCACCAGTGCTGAGTACAGGGAGACAGTCAGTGCTCTCACACTGGTGCTGATACAAGCCAGATGCTGCCTTGCCCACCTGGGCACACACTGGCTCATGTTCAGCCACTGTTGACCAGCACCCCCAGGGCCTTTTCCACTAGCATCTTTCCAGCCACTCTTCCCGGAGCCTGTAGTTCTGCATGGAGCTGTTGTGACCCAAGTGCACTTTGCCTTGTTGAACCTCCTACAATTGATCTTGGCCCATCTATCCAGCCTACCATGCTAAAAGTCCATTTCCTGTTGTAGTAGTTCCTTCTAAAGGAGGACATGTCAATCCATTTGAGTTCATGTCTTTCACTGGCTTCGGGTCTGCTTTTGTTGCATCTGTTCAAAACTACCATTTCATTTTCTTACATTTTTGAAACTACTTGAAACTTTCCTTTCACCAATAATAGAAACAGGATCAGCATTTCACTTGTGTTCCTTGAAAATAATCCCTAAAAATGTGAAACTGAGGAAGTGAGATGTCTACGTCTCACAGATTTCAGCAGTATCCAAAACATGTTAATTTGCGAAAATTGGACAGACTATCACATGTGGGTGCAACTGAGCAAGTTAAAGGAGTAAACGGAAGTCCTTCTTATATGTTTATATGATTTCTGAAATATAGCTTATGGCTTTGAACTCTTGGGGCCAAACATAATGAAAGTGATAAGACACAGTGAACAGTCAGCCTTCCATAGATATGTGTATTGAGTCACTGCCTGCAAAGCAGAACATGTTTGCATTAGCGAGCAATTTATTAAGATTTCTGCTACGACAGTCAGAACTGGGATATTCCATAGATCTACATTTGCCCTTTGTCCTTTAAGTACAGCTGGTGATAATAATCTTCCTTGTTTTCTGAAACCTAGAGGATAGTTTTAATTTGTTTTCATCAGCCAAAAATCAAATGCATTATTATGGTCTTAAATCAGATGCAGCTTTAGTTTAAAGATCATCCTTCTGACCATGAGCTACAGGCAGTCTGCTCTCTTTTCTGAAGCATTTCATTACAGCTATTTGTCTCATTTTTCTATTATCTGTGCATAAGGGCATACAGGCTCCAGCATTCTCGTCATGCCATATGGTTTCAGCAGAATGCTGGCAAGAAGTGCAGTTGCTAGATCTTACTACTTGTCTAAACAAAACAATCAGCAAGCCAGGTTGGAGCCACTGCTCACATATATTAAATGTAACCCTGTGAGTAACATCCTGATTTCTCTAAAACAGTTTGAAACCAATTTCAGTTGCCTGATATTACAGTTCCTCTTTCTGTACCCTTTATTCTCTGAGGGTTTTCAAAATGTTTTCCCCCATTTTTATTGCTTTACAAAGATTTGTGTATATAGAGTAGCCCTAGAAAGCTCAGATAACAGAATAAATACAGTGTTGGGATAGATGTTTGTTTGAAGACAGCTGATATGTTTTAAACAGGCCTCCTTTATGACATTATTACATAAATCATGTGGTGCCTAATCCTCAATAAAACTCAATAAAGCCCTTAGCATAATTGTAGTGCTGTTGTTTAAAACAACTGTTTTCCTAATTCAGTTTCAAAACAGAGGAAACAGCTGTAGTCTCTGAATATGTATGTGTTGATCTCTTTGAGTTTCGTTATGTGTTACGTAATGGGTAGCAAATTTAGTTGTGAATTACAAGAATTTTTCATTTTAGTGAGGACATCAGAGGAGTATCTGGACAACTTTTTGTCCAATGCCAACTTTTCATTTACTGTCAATGAAAGATGGACATGATCCTTTGACCACATCTAGGCTGATAATCAAACTACCCAATAAGATTAAGGAAAAGTTGAATTGCATACATAAAACATTGCTGCATGGCTACTTTGCAGCCAAACTATCTTGTTCTACTCTCCGTCATCCTAAGTCCATCTAAGTGGACTGGCCATTTTTCCTTGAATATCTTCTAAATCTCGTGGAGCAACAGTTTGTGCACATATTGATCCACATATGCAAAAAACTCCATGGCCCAAGTGACCTGCTTTTACATTTCTTTAAAAAGTGATGGTCATCATTTTGGAGCAGGTCTAGCAGATGGTAACAGAAGTAGTTGGAGGTTGTCTCTTCTCAAGGTTTGGCCTTGAGAAGAGACTACCGAGAGGGGGCTTCATCAATGTCTATCAGTATCTAAAGGGAGGTATCAGAGGATGGACCAGATCAGTGGTGCCCAGCAATAGGACAAGAGGCAATGGGAAGAAACTGATGCCCAGGAAGTTCCACCTGAATACGAGGAAGAACTTCTTTCCCGTGTGGGTGACTGAGCACTGGAACAAATTGTTCAGAGAGGGTGTGGAGTCTCCCTTACTGGAGATATTCACAGTGTCACATGCTGTAGGATGACCCTGCCTAAGCAGGGAGGTTGGACCCACTGTGGTCCCTTCCAGCCTTATCCATTCTGTGACTCTATGGTTATTATATTAGCATAGCTTTTAGAGCTTTCACTTGAGTAGTATCTAAAGTGTGAGACAGAAACATCTTGTTCAGCAGCCAGTAATAAAATGTGAATTGCATGAGTAATTTGGCAGCAGCAGTTCTATGTTTTCTAATTGGATTACTAATTCACCTAAGACTGCAATCAAATGTTCAGTGTTTGCAGCAAGCAGCAAAAAGTACTTCAGTTTGAAATGTTCATGGAAGTTCAAAAGGGTATCAGGAATGATTAGTTAGCCTTAGATGATCTAGGAGAATTAGCTCTTTAAGGAGTTTTAGAGAAAAAAAAAAGAAAAGAATTCCAAAGAAATTAATGTACCTTGACAAGAATATAGTACAGGAATGTTGCAGCAGGCGGTGGTGAGGTGGCACAACCTTCCAGAAGTGTCTCTTTGACGAAGCTGCTTGGCAGTGCCACACACACACACCACAGATGGTACTAATGTACGCCGACAGCAAAGAGGCAGGAGGGATTCTTGTATGGCATTCCACAGGAGGGTTTATTGCAGCCAAGCTCGCAGAGGAATCCATGGACAAGGGCCAAGAACAAGGGTGTGCAAAGGTTTAAGTGTGGGGGGTGGAGAACATCAGGAGCCGGTGGCTGGAGGGCCAGGGGACAGTGCATGGGCAGGACCAGGGCCAGTGAACCACTAGGGAAGAGGCCGCAGAGTGCCTGGGGAGAGGGGGCCAATGGTGAGGCAGGGAAGGGAGAAGGTTCTAGCAAAAAACCAAACATATAAGGGGAAGAAAAGGGCATGGAGAGCCAACGGGCCAACCGGGGAGACAAAACTGGGGTATAGTCTTGGGGGAGGCTTTCTCAGTCACTCTAATCAGGTGTGACTCCTAAAACACAGTGGCATCCCTCCAGAGAGTTCCATTGTCTCCGTAGGCCTTAGGCCCACAGGCCTCCACACAGGAATGACAGAGTTGATACTGCTTTTATACCCATGTAAGAAGTACACTGTTAAGTTTAAAATGTTGCAGATAAAGAAAAAGAGATAAGGAAATGTACAGTACTCATTAACAGAAATGAGTAATGGCTATATTAATGAACTTCAATAATCCAATTGCTGAACAGTTATTATACAATATAACATTAATTTCAGCTTTCAATAGTGAAAAAACAGGAGTTTTCTTAGCAATGGTATGGAGGCTGGTGAGCCTGCCACACAAGAGTCCCCAGAACCCCCTGGGAGGAAAAGACCCTGAAGGTCATTCTCCAGATTAGGGAGACACAAGAGATCTCTCACAGGATCCCCTGTTCTGTTATGCTGATGTACCTCTGCTCTGCTCCCTCAGTCAGCCTTGTCCCTGTTCCAAAGTGTTCCTACTCCCCCCACAGACCTCTGTTCTTCAGCTGCCCCCCTGTATTTCCCCACTGGTTCCCACAGCCTGGCCCCACCTTTGCACTGCCCCCATGCCCCCTGAGGGTTGGTCCCTGATGCTCTCTCCACCCCTACTACCCCATACTTAACCCTTGATCTTCCCATGAGTCTTTGTCCCTGGACTGTCCACGTGTGTGGTTGGAATAAATACCTCTGTGGACCTCAGAAAAAGACCCTTCCCTACTCTTTGCCACTGACACAGATAAGCAGCTATCTGGTGTGTGTGTGATGCTTCTGGAAGGTTGTGGCACTGTATCACCCACTTCACGCTGCAACACAATGGCTCCATTGCTTGCTCAGCCACCACTAAAGAAAGCCAGTCACAGGCATGTCATGAAATGAAAATGAAATGTTTTGGCTATATAATAAGACACCAAATAATCATTTTGTTAATACGTGTTTGTTGCTGTATTTTTCCAACCTTGCATTTTTATAGTTGATTCTATAAATGGGTTGCCACTACAACATTTTATTACCGTCCAAATGTAGTTGATGGTAGAAGATGTTTCTACCAGCTCCATGTAGCCAGTGCAAAAGTCTAGTGTAGGAGGGAGGCTGACAGTTGACTATTATGGCCTAAATGAAGTCATGCTGCCTCTGGGTGCTGCATGCTGGACGTGTTGGTGCTCCAATATGAGCTGGAGTCAAAGGCAGCCAAATGGTACCACAATTGATATTACTAATGCGTTTTTCTCAGTCCCTCAGTGCAGACCACAGTTTGCTTTCACTTGTAGGGGTGTCCAGCATACCTGGAATTGATTGCCCCATGGGTGGAACACAGCCCAGCCATCTGCCATGGTCTGATCCAGACTGCCCTAGAACAGGGTGGATCTCCGGAACACCTGCAGTACATTGATGGCATCATTGTGCAGGGCAACACAGGAGAAGAAGTTTTTCAGAAAGAAAAGAAAATAACCCAAATTCTTCTGAAAGCTGGTCTTGTCATATAAAAAGCGAGGTAAAGAGACCTGCATGGGTTTAGCAGGACTCTCCCCCCCTGCCACAGAAGTGCTTATCTGTTCTGTCAGATGGTGTGGTACCTCTGGGCATTCTCCTCCTCAGTTGAATTTATGAGATGACCCAGGCTGGACATCTGTGCCAGAGGTGGAATTCCCAGCTGACAATAAATACCTGGCCTTGAGAACAAGATAGGGAGATAAACTGGAATTTCTGACTGACAGACACTTTACAAACTATAAAAGCTACACAAAACTTTCACAAAATCAGAAGTCTCCTACACACACCCTGGAAACGTGTTTGGCTTTTCCTCAAAGTTTGGACTCAAACTTTGTGGTTACTTTCCCAGAAATTGAGTAAAAGGATTCTGTGTGTACTCCATCATCAATTCGGTGGTAAACTACAATGACTCCTAATCTATACTATTTTTTCACTAGCTGTAATATAGGTACCTTTTATCATGCACTGTATTTTTTATCTACCAGTAATTCTTTTTGTTTTATCCTGTGTAGTAAGTAGTCTATTTAGAGTCTTACATCTGTTAATCTTGTGTCTATTCAATAAATAATTCATTTCATAATAGACCTAATCAGCCATTCTTAAGGACTTGAGAGCGAGAGCAGTTAATGAAAATCTGTTTGGTAAGGAGATGGTTTAGGACGTACTTTAAGTTGTATGTGTGGTTAAGAATGGATTCCAGAAATGAGAAATAAATACAATTAAACAGTTGGAAGATATATAAATTATGTGGAATTTGAATATGACTCAAATGATGTGGACTAAGGGATGGAGATTGTATTGGGTCTGACTGAGGTAGAGTTCATTTTTCCTTAGCTGGATTTAGAATGCTGTGCTTTGCATTGGTAGCTGGAGGGATGTTGATAACACACCAGTGTTTTGGCTCCTGCTGAGCAGCATCAGCGCTGTCTCCCAAACATTCCTCCCCCTGCTCCCCCATCTAGGGGCTTGGGGTGGGCGAGATCCTGGGAGGGGACACAACCAGGCCAGCTGACCCAAATTAACCAAAGGGATATTCCGTACCATATGACATCACCTTAGATAAAAAAGCTAAAGGAGGGATGAGGAAAGAGAGGCATTTGTTATTTAGCAATGTTTGCTTCCCAGGAAGTGGGTGAACATTGATCACCAATGGGAAGTAGAGATTAATTTTTGTTTCCCTTTGCTTATGCATTCACAGACCCTAAATTACCTTATCACAACCAAGTAGTTGTTTCCCATCTTATTTTTCTCTCCCTTGCCCTACTGGGGAGTGATAAAGTCGCTTGGTGAGCACCTGGCATCCAGCCAAGGTCAACCCATTGCAGCATTGTTAAACTGCAGAGATAAAATCCCCAGGACCTGTGTTAGGACTTTTACTCTGTCATTGTTAATTTTGTCAAGAGCCATGGTGGATGCAAACTGACGATATTAACCAGCCATGAAAAGCAGAGCAGAGAGCTCATGCCAGTTCTGCCCCCAGACCATCCAGTAGTTCCCAGCTGATAGCACTTTTTTTCCCCCAATCTCATCTCAAGTGAGAGTTCTCAGTGACAGCTCTGCTCACTGGGACGACAGCTGTCAGAGGAACAGCAAAAATAGATTGGAATGACTACATTTTTTTAGAAATTCCCAGGAAGTGGTGAGCAGCCACTGACAGAAAAGTCTTGCAGATGTCTCAGAGGAAAAATCTTTAAACTGCAACCCAAGTCCCCACATACCTTTCAAAACCATGGCCATATATGCTTGGAGAGTTAATTTCACATCAAAATTAAAGATGTCAGTATTACAGAATCCTCAAGGAAGTAAGAAATGTTCCCATATGATGTATATCTATACACGTATGCATTTGATAACAAATAATAGTTTATGTTTCACAGATGTTCTATTCTTAAGTCATTAATTGCCTTAAAGATGCTTTGAAACAAAATTATTCAGAGGAAATGTTCTGATTCTATTGGATTACATATTTTCCATCCTGTCATCAAGAGTGTCTATAACTATGATTTTTAGGGCAGATTGAACCAATCTTGATAGATTTTGTTTTTAGAATAGGCAGAGTTTCTATAAAGTACATTGGGTTATAGTACTGTATTCGAGTGAGGTCTGTGTTATTAAAATTTAACTCATCCAACTGAGGGCAGGAGGAGAATGAAGTAATGAAGTACAGAGCTTTCACCAAAGGCATGGATGGAAATGGCATTCCTCAAACACTCCATGTAAAACTCTGATTTCCTGAATTGTTATCTGTAAGGAGGGCTAGCCATGTGCACAGGTCCCAGCTGGTCACACTGCAGCTTTTCATGCTCCAAAATCAGTGACTTAATGTATTAGTCAAGTTCCCACTCCATTCTACTGAGCTGCTGATGTACCTTGGCATATTCTGCGGATCTTCACTTGAAGTGTTCTCTGCCCTTTGCTGTAAAATAGAAAAATAGTGTCAAAATTTTTGATTACCATAACATTCAAAAATAGCATCTAATTATTGTCTTCCATTTTCAGTCTTGGATAGATTTTTTTTTTTGGGGAACCAATTAAAACCCTCTAGAAAAGAATGAATATGCTCCAAGAATTGCTTTTGCTGCAAATCTATTTATTCTAGTGTCATTTAAGGTACTGACAACAAATAATGCACATTATGTCCCATAACATATTTTTTTCTCTTTCCTTGGTTTCTACGGTTTTTGCAATCACACTGGCTAATACATTGGGAACCAACAGGTCAATTTTAGCCACGTTAGACAATAATAGAAGTCTCCCAGGTAAAATGGTTCTGGAGGTTTTGTGAAAATCTGTAAAATGGTAGGCAAAAGTGAACTGAATTAATGATCTCACTGAGAGAAAAAAGCCTTACATGAGCTCAGTATTATTTGTGTTGTTTCGCCTGGCCTTGCTGTGTATAAGAGCTACAGACATAACCAACAACAGACAGCACAGATACAACACCAAGCGAGGCCCGACTGTGCTTCTTTCTTCCAGATGGCAGTGAGGGAATGTGGGGGGGCTACTAAAAGTATCACAAAATGAGATCATGATAAAAATAAGAGAAGACTTTGAATTATCACAGTGCAGGTACAGGTACAGGGATGCAAATCCATGCAAAATCAGGTTTTACTGGTTCCACTGGTCATAGAAAGAAAGTATATTATGTTTTTCCTGTTAATACCTTTTGGATAAAGACGTCACATCCATTAAAATAACCAAATAAGTTTCTAAACAGCCCGTGGATGACAGTCTCCAGTGAGTAAAAAAAGACTTAATTTCCTATCGCAGTGGGCCAGATTCTCAGCCTGTGTGAACTGGCAGGATTAATATGAAATTAATTGAGTTGTGCTGACCTAATGCCAATTTGCCTACTGGTGTTAAAAATACTTCCTAGGAAATACATGAAATAAAAAAAAATAAGCAGGAATATGTTTGGGGAAAATGGGCATAAAATTATGTTAGGGAGGTAAAATATTGACTATTTTAAGAGTATCAAAACTAAGGATATTCACCCCTTTCTATCCCAAAACATTTCTCAGGTTTCTTTACCCTGTGTTAGGAAATAGTGCCTGTTTGAGGAGAAGACCTGGGCTGGGGCAAAAGCCTGAAGCATAGACACAAGGAGGAGACTGGGACTGTGAGGAGGGGTCAGTGATACCATGAAACACAGAGTGGCACTGGCAGAGCAGAACCTGGGAACCGCTCTCGGTTCAAATGCACAATCTGTGCTCTCTGCAGCATCGTCCCTCCTGTGCAAGGAACAAACACCAAGGCACAGAAATCCCCCTGCCCCTCTGCTGATACCTGATCTTTGTAAGAAGTGCTGGCTGACTTGAAATACTGGGGTTAGGGGTAGCTAAAGAAGGTCTTGGGTCAACTCACATAATTTCAGATATTTAAAAAAATAAATTTGCCCCTGCTCCAACTGGAGGTGAGTCCAGAAGATTTTGTAGTATAATGTTTAACCCACTCTGTCTTTTTGGGTAATTTTTGAAATAATGCTACATGGAGCAAAACCTGCAGGTGTTTTGAAAATAACAGTGTAGATGTAATTTTTTATTTAATTTTTCTGCAGTCATTATTATTTGGCACATACGTCAGATTTGCATTTTCCTGCAAAGTTACAGTGTGGGCAATAGATAAATAAGTCACAAGCTCTATTTAAAAAATGCCAGGAGGTGGCGTGCGCCTACTTAATTTCCTCCCTCAGACTCAAGCACAGAGTTTTGCACTGTAAATACTGGATCATATATATGCATTTGCTTCCACTTGGACTTCTGCCACATTTTAGGTACATAGCAATTAGTGTTTACCAAATGAGAAACTCTTCTCTAATTTGTTTGCTCCTTGCTGTTCAGTGTGTGCCTCAGTGGAGCATTTGTCACCTCTTCAGATTTTGCTTTTGTAGGTTAATTTCCTAGTGGACTTTTGCCTTAGTGTTCATCAATACTTATCTTAGTTCCTCACCAAATGTACATGCTAATTTGCTTTTTCCAGCACCTTTTTGATAAGACACTTCTACCTCATTTGCATTGAGACACAGACAGATTAAGTTTGGGGCCATAGAGTTTGCACTGCAGAAAACTTGGGTTTTTTCTTTCTGGAATTTTGTCTAGAAGGGAAATTATTACTGCTCTGCCCTTGCAGTAACCTCTTGCAGGAGCAATTACTGTCAATACCTATCCACTAATTTCCAGTGCTTCCAGAGGTTTTCCCTCTAGTCCTGGCTCCTAGGTCTAATGTTCATCTTGTTTCTTAATCCCTTTGCACCACCATGAGTGGAGTGGTTGTTGTTGCTTCTTTCCTTGAAAAATCAGAAAAAATGTAAGTAGTTGCCAAGGGCAATATAGGGTTTTTGTGTTATGAGAGAGATGGAGAACTCATAGTTCAGGGGAACTAAAGAAGAGGTGGAGGCAGAGCTCCTGTAACCTACTGTCTCTCAAAACCTTCCAGAGTCATACTGGCAACACGTAGCATTCCTTGCCAAAGCCTACAGAAAAAAAAAAAAAAGTAGGGAAATTGTCCTGCATGCCTCACAGCCCCTTGGTCTTCTCAGCCCCTTGATGAATTTCTCATGGTTTCTTCAGTCATTCCCTGCTTTCCTTTTCCCCCACTACCTGCCAGCATTGCCACTGCCATCATGCTGAATTTTGCCTACAGAGCTGAAATACTGATAAAAGCTGCTGCCACCAAAGGCATAGAAAGTATTTCCCACTTATCATTTAGCATCCTCTCCTCTCCTCTCCTCTCCTCTCCTCTCCT
>VZRF01001701.1:1286524-1390332 GCA_013396875.1 Vireo altiloquus
CCTCCCCTCCCCTTCCTTTTTTTCATGTATACCAATATGCCAAGTTTATAAATAGAAAACTGTGGTAAAGGTGTTGCTTTATCTTGTGTTTGCATTGGATGCAGCAGCCTGGGAGGAGGTCATGCCCCGACATGACATCTGTGACTGCCAAAATTTGGAACTGGTTTCAGCTTTGCTCTCAGGTGTGCCAGCTAGTTCTGCATGCTTACAACCTGATTCTGGGAACCATATGTCCTTCATTAAGGGTTCACATCAGGTGCCACCCTGAAGACAAAATTCCTTAGGGCCAAAACTGATCAAAACGTTGGCAGCCAGAAAGGCCAGGATTTCCACAGCTAGGTTACTGCTGTCTGTAAAGTGGCCTGATGCTGACTAGCATTCACATTACTTTTCTTTAAGCACTGGGATGTATTAATTTTGCCCAGAGTGATATAGAGCTTGCACAGCCAAGTGCCACATCATGCCATGGACATCTTAGTCCCCTAAAGCTTATTCCCGCTCTCTGGGAACAAATTCATCTGACTTTCCCAAGCTAATTGGGATGCTCAATGAAAGAGTGAAGGACTGAGTACGTATTTAAATACTATGGAATCTGACTGAAAAACCCAAACCACACAGAAGATAGATGTAAAGAGGACAAGTTTTAAAATACAGCTTCTTGATGTTGCTGAACTCCAAAAACAGTTCAAGAAATGCTGTTCAGAAAATCACTGACAAGGATGATTTCTGACATCACTTTGCCTGACAAAAGGAATTTCAGTGAAGTAAGCAAGATTTGTATACATGTGAACAGACAAAATTTAGCTCTGAGTTGTTAATCTGCTGTGACTGCAGCAGAAAATATTATCTGTTGCTTGACCATATTCTGTTTTTTGGTAATCTTGGTATGATTTTGACAGAAGAGATATGACATTTATCCTATATTTAACATGTCTCAGGAAACTCTTTAAAGTTTTAAATAGAAAAATATCTATAGCCCTTTCTAACCAGTCTTGCCTCTGTGAATAGGTAATTACTGAGATTAAACAAGTGTCTCTAAATTGCCTATATATTCCAATTGCTTCTATTTCTGCTGGCTTCATGATTGGCCTTCTAAAGAAAACATTAAAGAGATATTTGCTTTGCTTTTGAAATAGCCTGCAGAATATATGACTTTCATTTCAGGAACAGCAACAATCTGTTGTTTCTGACAAATAAAAACTTTATTTTGTGATCTTGAACTGGTTTGTGCTTCAAAGTTTCTGAAGCAAGAGAGCATGTATGTATTTTTAATCTTCTAAATTCAAATTCTCATAGCATTGAAGAAAATAAAAGCAGCAAACAAAAAATTCTGGTTGAGTTAAAATAATAATGTGACTCCTTTCTCCAAGAAAAGTGTCATTGATGAAAGGAATTGCTGTGCCTGATCCTCAATCCTAGTTCTCAACTCTTGCAACAATAATAGCAGTTAATTTCTTCCAGTCCTTTATATTGTACTGTTTGGGATGTTCTGTCCTTAATCTAGGATTGCAAATATGAATGAACCATGAACCTGCTGACAGATACTCCTTTGACTCTGGCAGAACAGTGATTACCTTCACAAGTCTCTGCAGCACAAATGTGAACAGGACTAAGTACTAACCTTAGGTTTGCTTAGTTCTGTTTCTGAATTTTACTGAATTCTAATTACTGAATTTTCTGAGAAGAAATTGTTTGTTTTCTTTTTGGATTTTGTGAAAATTTTCTTTCTTTGTTTCATTCATGGACCACAAAAAAACATTAAAAATGCTGCACAGTAATTGTAGTACTTGTGTCTAAATTGTGAGTAGTATATTTAGTATACCTGAATATATAAATTTAATGTAGCTGTGCCTGAAGGGAACTTAAATGAAGGATGGGGCAAGACTATTTACAAGACAGGATGAGGGAAAATTGGTTCAAATTGAAAGAGAGTCTACTTTCAGAGTGGTGAGGCACTGAAACAGATTGTTCAAGGAAATGGTGGATGCCCCATCCATGGAAGTGTTCAAGGCCAGGCTGGATGGTGCTTTATTTAAAACAAAACCACAACTATCAACATGTGTAGAATAACCAACAGCTACAAACAAAAAAATACTGTGTCCTCGTGTAATTCTCAGTCACTTCAGTAATTTCCTGACCATCTTCACATGTCTTGCAACTACAAATACACCTACAAATAAATCTAACCAGGTTTAGCCTCTACAGGCATAGGAGAAAGTGTTTGCTTGTCACTGCTCATAGTTGATACGTGTCATCCACCAGATGTATTATCACCATTTGCAGTTTAATCCATCTTCAGTATGATTTACATTGGCAATTCTATTATCTCCAAATGCAGGAGCTCATTTTGGATAGTGTCCAAAGAATTCATTTGAATGTTTGACTTCAGTCAGGCAATCTAAACAAGTTCTGGTCCCACACAAGTGGGCTGTGGGGCATCATCCTACTGCCTCAGTATTGCTCTTTTTGTATTTTAAAAAGCTACAGAGAACTGGCCTTAGTTTACAACTAGTGCTTGTGCACTTGATTCTAAAGCAAAAGCTGAGTGAAACACATTTTTATTGTATTAACAATAAAATTTTTAATGGCAATATTAAAAGCAAACTATATACATTTTTTTCCCTGGTATTGTATAAAATGTGAAAGATTAACATCTTCTCCTACTGCTTTTAGACAGATATTGGTCGTTAATTGCAAACTTCCAATACAATTACTCAGTCACTTTCATGTTGCCTCTACTTATTACTGGCTCAGAATGTACTTCAGTATTCCCTGTACTCTTGTACTCTTTCAAAGGGTAGGTGGAAAGCATTGCTGTCACATAATCAAAGCCTTTTTCAAAGGAAGGCTTTATCTCCCTATTTGACGTTTTTTAGAGGAACAGTCTTGCATAAACCCCTCTTCCCTCACAGCTGTAGTGCTATAGAAGCCATGTGCTATAAGAGACTTAGTATTTCCTACCTCATCAGTCCCATTCCACAGAGAAGTGGTCCATAAAATTATACCTTTCCGCTTGGCAGGCAACACACTGTCATTTTGTTCCCTCGCATAGAGCAAAACTTCATAAAGCGAAAGGAGGAATAAAAATAAATGAAGGAACAGGATTTTTTCCAGGAACTCTGTGTAGTGACAAGAAGTGACTTTGCTTGCATTTCAGAAGAATCATAGAATCACAGAAGGGTTTGGGTTAGACTGGACCTTAAAGATCATCTTGTTCCAATGCCCTGCCATTAGAGGCAGTATACTGTATTTGAAGCAAGTTGAAATGGAAAAAAAAACCCCAGCAGCTGTTTGACATTCAACCTTGGCTTAAACCTTTATTTTACTTCCCAAAGAAGAATAAGAAATTGAAGGACTCCAGCAACCTTTCACCTTCAGCCTCTTGGGCTTGTGTTAAGGAGTTTTATAATGGCTGTTCAAAGCAGATGGAAATGGTTGCTGTTTGTGGTTCCTTCATTTGAGGTTGCTTTTATACTCCCATAGCGTTCATTAGGAATGTATTTATGTGATTACCTTTCCAACCGGAAGAGTATTTTCCCACAACTCTCTATGTATTTGAAATGCTTGAGAGATAATAATTTTGATCAGCAGAGCTTGAAAAAGTCCTTTCTTTAACTCTAGATTACCATGATATTGTTAACTAAACTGTAGCTGGGTGAAGCTCTGGCAGGGATAAGGTAGGGGACAGGAGGTGAAGTAAAGGTTGGTGGAGAAGTTCAGGAATAATTTCTCTGTGCTGCTCCGTGAATGTTATCTCAGGAACAACATTTCTTCCCAGCTGTGTCTCCAGCTGTGATGGCTGTCTGGAAAGGTGACCTACTTACATTCTTATCCCATGCCTTGCTGAGGAGTAACACCCAACAGATCAGGAAACTGCTACAAAGAAATGAAAATCTTAGCTGAACACTCTGTTTAGGTGATGTTGTGGTAGATTTCCTGTGGTGATGAGTCTCGTGAGAAAAGAATTGAGGGCAGTAACTGATGTCACCCAGGCTGCTCTACTGTGACTTTGAATTCAAAATGACAAGCAGCTCAAAAAGGCCACCCATTACACAGCTTTTCCCCTAATGTGTGAAGTCTCCTTAAGTTTCAAGCATAGTATAGGATGTACGAACAAATCCTGTATTAAAGACTTCTGTGTTTATAAAATAAATTTTTATGGATGCATTGTTACACCTGCAAAAGTGAATGTAGCACATTGATGATAAAAGGTATACAATTCCTTATTTGTAATACACTGAATTCAGTGTTACAGTGGGTGTTAGAGCACTTCAGATTATTCTGATAACTTCTATCTCTGAAGAGAATCCAAGAAAGACGAAGCTGGGGTGAGAGGAACATAAAGGATGAAGGGAATGTCAATACCATTCTTTTATCACCCATTTCTACAGATCCTGCAAAAGCCTGGTTTTGGCCCCATCAGCAAGTCTCAGGCCCCAGGGTGGCTTAAGACCATTCTCCACACTACTTCTTCCACCCTTCAGGGACTGCTGTTTGATGGTAGTAAGGGAAGGGGACAGACAGGCGACAGGACACTGTGCCTGAAAGCTGTGAGGTGCATTTAGAACTGGGAGATGAAAAGCAGGAAAGAGTTGCCAGGCTTTGAATATTTGCATTTCACAGAATAAATCCCCAGTGTTTTGCCCACAAGGAAGAACTAAAATTTCAGAAATGTTTAAGGGATAACACTAGCCCTCTTCCAGGCATAGATTCTGCCTTTGCTAGGGCTGACCCAGTTCTGTTCCTCCTTTAGTGAGACAGTATCTCACGAGAATAACAACATGTCTCAGTTCATACACAACGTCCCTTGCCATTGCTAAGATTCAGAATATAATTTAGTTATAAATACACCAATTAATTTCAGGATCTCTAGGGATATGCTGAGACACTGATGCCTAGTTCCTGCATTATTCTATGATGTATTTTACACTGATTGCAGAAACATTTTTATAATTTTGTAGTTTAGATTAATAAGTGTATTTGCAGGAAATAAACTTTATTTCCACAGATTTACCCTTCCAGTTTAACTTGTTGGCTGGCTGGAAAATATAGTTTGTATAAAGTACACTTGTCATAAATAAACGTATTCTCCATGAACAGGGACTCAGGACTCTGCTCCTTCCCTTCTGTATTCTTAGGGGGTTCAGTTCTCAGGTTCCCTGTATTTGGGACAGGAACAGTAATTGCAACATCATGCATAAAGAACACTCTCTTCCACTAATACAAAGAACTTGTACCAGAGAAAGATATTCTGATAATATTGCAAACTGGCCATTCTCCTACCTGCTGTCTTGTCTGTTATGGTGCACGTAGTGTCGGTGATCAAGCACTGAAAATGTATCAGTCTGCTGTGCTTATTTTCCTGCTTCTGCCAAATCACAAGGCTGGCTTAACTATCATCAGATTTAAGCAATAATATCAAGAATTAGATTTTTCTTGTTTGCTTCAGATACCTGAGACTTATTTTTACACCTATGCCTTATTTAAAGCTTTTATTCATGGCAATCAGAGACAGCTTCTTATGTGGAACTTTATTTCCAAAATCCAGTAGCCAGGACTTTGCCACATAAATAAAAGTATAGAATCATGGAATGGTTTGGGTTGGAAGAGAGCTGTAAGCACACATGGCTGGGTCATGTCCAGTCTCTCATCCACCAGCACCCTCAAGTGTTTCTCTGCAGGGCTGCTCGATCTGCCCACTCATCAAATCTGTCTCCAGTTTAGAGAGAAGGAGGTTGTGGGTGTCTGTTGTGTGAAAGGCTTTTCAGAAGTACAGATAAATGATATCTGTAGCCCTTTTCTTGTCCCCTGATGTAGTCACTTCATCAAAGAAGGCCACTGGGTAGGTCAGGCAGGACTTACCCTTGGTGACAATGTGCTGGCTGTCCCAAATCACCTTGCTGTATTCCATACACCTTAGCATGGCTTCCAGGAGGTTCTGTTAATGATCTTCCCAGGCACAGAGGTGAAGCTGACAGGTTGGTAGTTCCCAGGGTCCTCCTTTCTACCCATTTTAAAGATGGGGATGTTGTTTCCCTTTCTCCAGTCACCCAAGACTGCCATGACTTTTCAAGTATCATGAAGAGTGACTTGCCAGCCACATCAGCCAATTCCCTCCAGACTTACTTTTGGTTTCACTTTCTCAGTGATGTCGACCAAGCTGCTGGTTGCTCTTCAGCATCCCGTTGGGCATCACAAACACTTTGGTACCCTAAAAGGTCTCTTCAGAGTCTTCCAGTTTTTACCTTTTCATATTTGGCTCCTATCTAGGCCATCATGGCTGTTTGTGAGAAGCATTGGGTCAGTCACTGGGAGGTTCATGTCCAAATGGATCTAAGATCATGACTATTCAGGATAGTCTCCTTAAGGAATCCATCGAGTTCCAGCAACCTTTTTGATTTTCTGTGAGGTCTTCAACCTCACTCATGATCCACTCCCTGAAGAAGCCCACCTTGAGCTTCATGTCAGGATCCACCTTGAGCAGCAGGTTAGCTCTGCTGAAGCCCATGGTTGCAATCTTACTTGCTGCCCCACTTTTTCCTGTCCTGATACGGAACTCCACAATCTCATGGTCACTGCAGCCATAGCTGCCCCCAACCTTCACATCTCCAGCAAGGATTACCTGTTTGTTAGTATGAGGGAGCAGCACACCATTCCTTATGGGATCCACTACCTTTTAAGTACAACTTCAATTTTTCTTGTGTAATAAAGGAACTTAAATACCTAAAATACAACTTTCTATCTTCAATTTTGTAGTCGAAGAACTGCCGATAGTTATTAACTAAGCCAAGATGCATATGGAGTATCATTTCAACAGAGGTTCAAATTTGCATCACTGACAGCAAAAACATGTGCTGCTGAAGCTGTGGAACACCACAATTTAAAAGAAGGGATAAGAGGTAATTTTGAATTTATAACCCCAACTGATGTGAAGTACAAGTGAAAATCAGCTGATGTACTTCATGCTGCACAGACCTCTCAGTGACAGTGAGTATAAACTCTGTTGGCACCAATAGGGAAAAAAAATACTGTACTGCTCTTGTAAAGAAGTAGTTTGATTGTAACAACCATGCTGTAGGGAGATAGCACTTGTCTCCCACCCTCTCTTCTCACTAACACTCAGCAGAAGTTAGAACTTCACTCTAAAATGGACAGGCAGCACCACCTTTCGTTGGGATTGCTTTCTGCAATGCTATCCTTGCAGTTTCCCTCCTTTCTCCTTCCCACCCCCTTGATTAATGTAACAACAAACTGGGAGAAGTAGCACAGTATTTTGTTTTTATGAATCTGTAAAAGTACAATTATTCTGCCTTCCTTGAAGGCTACAGGATCAGTGTGCTCACACAAGTCCTGTAAAGTGTTGCCATTTACATCCCTCAGATTAGAACTGTCTACTTGGGCAAACTCCTGTTGGAAACCTTTGAGTGTTAGCGTCCCAGGAGTACTCCAAATATGCCAAGATTTCTGCCATGGTTTAACCAGAAACTAAGCCCCACACAGCCACCTGCTCTCTCCTCCAGCTGGATTGGGGAGAGAATTGGAAGAGTGGAAGTGACTTGTGAGTTGAGATAAAGACAGTTTAACAGGTAAAGCAAAAGCTGAGCACACAAGCAAAGTGAACCAAGAAATTCATTCACCACTTCCCATGGGCAGCTACCCCTAGGAAAGCAGGACTCCCTTGTGCGTAACAGTGACTTCAGAAGGCAAGCATCATCACTCTGAACGTCTCTCCTTCCTTCTTCTTCCCCAGATCTATGAGTACAGCAGCATATGTTCTGGAATATACCTGTGGTCAGTTGGGGTCACCTGTCCTGGCTGTGTCCCCTCCCAACTCCTGCACTTGTTTCTGTGAGGAGCAGAAAAGGCCTTGGCTCTGTCTAAGTCCTGATCAGCAACAACTAAAACATGCCTGTGTTATCAACGCTGTTTCCAGGACAAATACAGAACACAGCCCTATACCACCTGTAACCTTTATCCAGGCAAACCACTACAACATCTTAAATGAAACTAGGACTGGGAAACTGAGCCATTGCCTCTGTTGAGAGGTAAGAATGCACATTTAGCTGCTTTGCCAAGGAAGTAGATGTAGCAGGGAAAGAAATCTCTTAAATTTGATCTGCTACCATGAAAAAACTGATATGGCTAGCAGGCTTGTATGGAACTGTATTTTTCATATAATTCAGCCATCCTGATGATGTTAACTCACTGTAATTTTAAACTATTTTTTTTTCCTTGAATTTCACTATCAAGACTGATCCTTGTTTTGGGCTGGCCTTTTCCTTAACAAATTAAATTAAATTTAATTAAAGGAATATTTATAAGGAATTATTCCTTAATTAAAGGAATAAAAACTCTCTTAATAAAGAGGAGCTTTTCTCAGAAAACACTTAAAGCCTGTTAGCATATAAACAGTAAAAAAACCCAACATGGATTCATGGTAATTCAGGTACCTACAAATATAAATAATGAAAAAAGCCTAGAAAAATTTAGAAGCTTCTATAGACTGTGTGAGAATCTCTTGTAACTTTAGTCTATTTTTGTTTAATACTGTCAAGAACTAGTTCTGTTTTAGCAGCAAAGGTTAACAGGTATCATTGCAGACTGACTGGGATAAATCAGTATTTTTAGGCAATTTCTTCTCTCGCTTTCAAGTTAGTTAGTGGTCTTTAACAAAATTAAAAAAAAAACCAAAAACTTTCAGTGATGAGGCAGTGTCTATAAATAATCCAAAATGTGCAGATTCAGAAGAAAATTGATTCTCTATATGGCTCATTTCTTCCACAAAGACACACAAGCTCAGAACTTTGTCATATGGATGCTTAACTACCTAACCTCCTGGCTGACTAGATCCTCATAACAGCATTATTTTTCTGAGAAAGTCCTAGTGGCAAAGATTTTTTAGAGCACTGAACTCTATGCTGACTTTCACTTACAGAACAGAATAAAAGAATACTTTCCCTTAGTACAGAGCCTACTGTGGGAAGAGGTAAGTAGATGCTTTTAGGTAGCAGGAGTGGTATGATATAATGCTATAATCATAATTTTATTCTGATACAAAAACATATGACACTGCAAGAATTCAATGCCTTGCATGTTGTCTATCACAATCCAGTCTTCTGCAGATAACATACTAGAGTGCTACAGACTGATTTATACTTTAGAGGAAAAGAGTGGTTTAAAGTATATGTACCAAAATTTTGGTCATGGTCTCAGAAAAATAAATCACTTTGTCATTTTTATTTTGTAGGCTATTAAAAAAGTGATGACTAATTAGAATGAAAAAATGAAGCTTCATTATTGATTGAACTGAGCTGCAGAATAAAGCACTACCAAGAGGATTTGAGAAGATGCATTGAATTAGTAACACCGAACTTGAAAGTTTCTAAAAGTGCATATAAATAATTAATCTCAAAGATTATAAAAAATTAAAAATAAAACTTGTGAACATGTGTGGTCCTTATGCAATCAAAAATCCCATAGAAACAGGAAGTTTGCCTTTGAAAGTGAACACTTCAGGGCTTTGGAAATGAAATCAGATGGAGGAAGGATGAGTATTTTATTAAAAGTTATCCAATCTGAAAAACCATTTCTTAAGTTGAAGCTGTAGTCTAATCCTTCCTAATAGACATTATTATTTTCTAATCCTGTTTTTTGCACCTTACTCTTTGAAACAGTGACAGTGCTTTACAATGGAGGATTATGCCATAAAACCTTGCCATTCTAACTCCTCTAAATGTGTTTGTTTCCTGTAAAATGGATCCATTTCCATGACTTTATAATCTGTGTTTTGTTTGCATGAAGTAAAGAGATAGGAGGAAGGTAAGAACTGTTTAGTGACTTTTTGTCCACTGCCCAGCTCCAGGGAAGAAAGAAATTCACATCTGTCCAAAGGTGATGGGCTGAGGCACTGCTCACTTGGGTGTTTTGCAGGGGAGGTAACTGCAGGTGATTTATGTACTTGAGAGACACCACAGATCCCCACTGCTCACTTATTTCTAGCTATGCTTTGTGCTGTGGTTCGTGCCTTCAACACTTAAGTTACAAATGTCTTCTATTTTCCCAGAAGAGCTCTGGCAAGTCCAGCAGAAGAAAAAGTTCAATTGAAGGAGGAAAGCATAAAGTGCTGAAGATAAACCTGGTTAGCAGAGAAAAAGCAAGACCTGTGATTCTCCCCATCAATAGCAGCTTGCAGCTGGGCTTGAAACAGAGAAATCTGTCAGCAGCTGCTATGTGAGTTTCAAACCAGTGTTGAAGTGTTCAGCTCCTCTCGAGTCCCCTGCCACTGCTGTAATCTTCCTCAGTCGTTCCCCTGCTCTTTTATGGACTTGAATTTCCTGGTGGCCCTCTTACTGAAAGGCCCATGTAATGAGATTCTGTCAGCTCTGCTCTGTTCCTTGTCCCTCAGATGAGGAAAATGCCATCCTCTGGAGGAAACAGGTCAGATCACTCACTTAGAAAACACTGAAATTAATGAAATAATTTTGAAACCTCCCCCACCCCCCCAACACTCATACATAATAGGACTGCATTAGGAGAAAGTATAGCTTTTAATTGTATTATACATTCTCAATGACTTTGCAAAAAAAAAAAAAGTCCTCATCATGTCTAGTTGTTGCAGACATATGCACTCACCTTTAATTCCAGTTTTCTGAGAGGAGAACAATGCTTCCTCACTCCTGTAGCTGTATCTTTCTCTTGGACCTTTTCCAGGTTGCTTTTCATTTTTTTGCCATACGGGTAGAGGAGCACATTCTCACTGGCCCTTCTGAAATCCTCCAGATCTAAGGCAGAAGCAATAGGATTCACAAAAGAACATGAGTAAGGTTCAGTTCAAGCAAAAATCACAAGCATTTTTAAAGAGGAATTATAAAATTATTTCTTTTTGCTGTTTCAGGTGATGATATAGAATATATGGCCTTAAAAATCAGTGGAAGAGCCATCTAGTTATCATCTCATAAAACATGCTGTTCTTCATTACTGCTTGAGTTTTTAGAAATACCTGTGAAGATTTTTCTGCTTCAAAGTGCAAAATAAATTTGATTGCGTAGAGCATCAGCAGTCTTAGGCAAAATTAAGATTTCAGGGAGGCTTAATGGCAGAAAACATAATGGTATTTAGATTACAGAACCATAAAGGACAGAACTATCAACAGGTGAACAAAAAAACATAACCCATGAAGAAAACTCCCAGAGCAAAGTACAGTTATTTCATTCCATTAAGGGATTCAGCTTCCTCTCTAATTTTTGAAACAGATGGTATGACAAGATTGGCAATGCTCTGCATCATTCAGAGCTGAGCTGAAAATAACAAAATGAAACTCAGCATGGAAAAAGACTCAAGCTAACCCATGTGTGGGAAAAGAAATTCAAAACAAAGAGATGGAAACAAGAGGAAACCTGGAAAGCAAGTGTGCTAAAAAGGCTGAGGAATGGGTGGCACACCCATGATGCCCACTTAACCAGGCAAGGGGTTTCAGCCGTGCAGACTGGAATTATTCAAACTAGAACATGACTGGGACATTGTGACTTGAACTTTTACATTTAGCTAATAAATGCACAGCTTTTAATGATGAGAACTCACTGGAGCATGAGTTTCTGTGCCTTTGCTAAAATTTTCCATACCTCCCGACCTTGTCCATGGCAGACGTGAAGCACCATATTTTATGGTTCAGAAAGTTTGTAAATTCTGTCAGAGTTGCAGATTGCTCTTTTTCCTCAGCCCCCCGGGAAGGTCTGATCCAGTTCCACAGTGTTGCCTTTGGAAACACCAGCTCTTAGTGCTGTGTGTTTGTCATGAACAAATAAATATTCATCTGGTCCATCTGTGTGATCAGACAAAGTGACAGAACCCTCCTTTCCTGGCCAAAGTGTTTGGAGGAATTTGTGTCTTTCCTGATTAATTTTTTTTTAAAAATTTAGCAATACTTCAGGACTTACTATATGTTACATTCCCTCAATACATCAGGTATAACTGGTTATGTATAGTAGTTGCACATATCCTTTCCTAATTTTCATGTGGGTGAAAAATGGCACTAATTATAACTGATGCAGAGATTTGAGTGTGAGTGATTACAGTTTCTAAGTTTCAGGACTTGTGAGTTTTATCCTTTCACTGTTTGTTTCCTTAACACGTGAGCTTCATATTGAGACCAGCCAAAGTAAAACCAGTGATGAAATGAAGACAAGGTGTTTAAGCCAAGAAGCACCAGCCCATGGGAACTGTCAACTTCTAGGAAATCTATTCTGGATATTTATTAGATTTAATTTTGTTTTGAAATAAAAATTATAAACATACACAGGAAAGAATCTGGGTGAAAATTATTTCCCATTACCATTCAAAATGTAAGAATAACAATGATTGTTTGGGCCAGGGCTTAGATTTTCCATTAACATAGCAGTTGCCAAGAAAAAGCTTTGCACTAGGTTTGTAAAGAATCTTTACATGAGTAACAGATATTTGATACTTCCTGAATAATACCTCATGTTCCAAATTAAAAGTAGCCTTTTACAGTAATTTTCTCCTTCTGACTTGATTTCAAGTCATTATAGTGACTCATTAAAATACGTTGTTTCTGAAAACTCCCTAGAGCAGCAAAGGAAGTGTCATTCAGATAGATCATCACCCATAAGGTACTGCTTTGCAATTTATCTGACTTCTATAACAAATCTGGTTTTTGTTTTTAAAATGAGACTGTGTCCTGGACTTCAATTTTTTTTGTGGCATTACAGGCCACTTTCAAGGGCTAGGAGTTGCTTTGGGTATGTGGAGAGTGATGATCATGGGGATGCATCCCATCATTGGGATGCATCCCCTCTCAGGATGTGCATGCTTCATGTCTGCCCTTTTCAGCACAAAGGTTCACCAAGGGAATGTGTATGCAAATGTAAGAAACTGCTAGCAAACCCTCATGGTGAATTTAACAGAATAAAGCATGTGTAATACGCTGGTTGGCTGCGTATCCTTGGTGGATAAATGCCTGTGCTGAGGCAGATGGCCTGGGCGAAGATACAAGAAGGTTGCAATGGTGCAACTGCCACAGCAATGCAGAGTGGAGAGGAACATCAGGTTAAATCTTACCTGGTGCTTGAGGAGGCTTTGGTCCGGCTGTATCCCACTCAGGAGTGTGCCCTTCTACCTTCCTAGAAAGCCTAGAGCCTTTCATCTCTCCTGCTCATGCTTTTAAATACTCATTATATCCCTGGTCATAGATCTAGATTAGTGTCCCGACCACAGCCACAGGAGAGAATTTCATATAGTGCAAAGCATAAAAAGGCCAAACTGAAATCCTGCTAAATGAGAATATTAGGAGTATTTACTACAGTCAAACATGGCATTTGCCTAACAAATCCAAAACTGTTCAAATACTTCTGTCATGCAGATCATTTTATTAAGGAAAAAAAGGTATTGGTTTGTTTTTCCAAATTGCCATGTTTTCCTGATCTGTTTGTTCGGCTTACAAGCTGCAATATCAGATGGGGCATTCATCAAGGGAGAAACAACTAGTCCATGCTGAGGATGGGACCTCCAGATGCCCTGAACTGCCCCCTGGGAATGCTGCTGTCCCTGCTGCCTCCGTCCCCAGCCAGGGAACTCAGCCTGCTGGAACAGGGCTCAAAGCAGGCAGGGTAGCAGGCTGCACACAGCCTTCCCTTGCTGCAGCCCATGCCCTAGTGGGGCTGGGATCCCCAGGGAGTGAAACCATGCTTCTAACTAGTGGAGCAATGCATCAAAGCTCAGGCATGTATGATCTCCTCTCCTATTAATAGCTGGACCATCTGAAGCACTGATGGCACTGTCAGACCTCTGCTTGCAAAGGAAACTTGTTTCTGGCAGGTTTGCTTGACTGCATAAAAAGTTAGTTGCTTGAATTTTTTATTCCTGCTGCTTTGAAAGTCTGTTTGTTGTGACACCATTAGCAAGCAAGTGGTGCAATACCCTCAGTAAACACAATGGTTTCAGGACAGAGGGGAATTTCACATCATGGTGGCTGGACTGTAGTCTTTCCCCTTCTTGCTCACTGCCTGTCTGCTTTCTTCCTCCTCCCTCCTTCCCTCTCAGTCCCCAACTCTCTTTCCTTCCCTCCTTTCCCATATGAAAGGATAAATATTCCCTCTCCAATTCTTTCTAAACTAAGGGGAGATATTACATACTAGGTTACATTTAGTATTTTGGCTCTAATCTAACCAAAACACAACCAAGGAGGGTTTTATCTTCCTCTGGAGATCTTTATTTGACTCCAGGGACTAATAATGAATATTCAGCAGCTCAATTATGTACTATGGAAACAGAGGTGGATAACCCAGGGGAAAGAGAAATAAAAGGCCTAATCAAAGGAAAGAAATAACTTGAAGATAAATGTGATAGAACCATGAAACAGAGAATTACAAAAGGCTCTTCCAGATTGCAGAGGTGTGGAGGAGAAAGATTTTCCCTGCAAATGATAAAACACTGTGAAGAAGAGTCACAGAGGTCAGGAAAAAATATTCCTGCTGTCATAGGTATGGCCCTCCAATTAAATGATTCTTTGATGTTTGTCCCATTGGGATGGAGATATCCAGCTGCTGCCCTGCTCCCTAGATCTGGCTCATCCATCCCACGTAGGACAGCTATTTAGGAAGCAAGAGGTGCCCTAATCCTTGAGCACTTCCTTTCCAGCCCAGGCTGTCCCTGTACAGAGCATGCCCTGAGCTGGTCCTGCCTCTGCTTCCCAGAGAGTGTGAAACAAGGAGCAGAAACCTGCTGGCACAATCAGCTGAAGTGGCTGATGCTCTCACATCCATGTTATCTGCAAGGAAAAGGAATATGCCCTGCCCCGCAAATCTGAACCCACAAGTAACATGCTTGACCCACTTGTTAAAGCTGTTGAGCTAGATTAAATGGATTGTCCATAACAAAACCAGTAGCAATGAGTAAAATGCTTTCCCAGCTGAAAAACAGGTCTGTTAATCCTCTTTCAGTTCTCTCTGCTGTTCTGTAAGTTGTCTGATTTGAATTCTATTTCCTTAACACATTAATAACAGGACACAGCCCCAGATAATTACTCTTCTTTTTCTGTTGGAAATTAAACTGGAATTATTTGAGCCTTCTGTGCCTGTGAAAGGTTTCCTTGCAGGGTCTTGGGGGACTACACTGAAATTACTTTGTGGGTATTTCTTCCTCGGTTTGGAATTTGTGAATGATCAGCAGGTGGTTTTCGGCCATCAATCAGGAGCTGTACTTTAGCTGAATTATTTAGATGAGAGACCCAAATTATGGTATCAATTTCTCTTAAGCAAAAACTGTAAAAGATGCTTTCAGATTAAAGTATAATGTTTCAGGTTTTGGGATTGAACCTGAGTGGCCTTGCAACACACATTCACCAATCAGCTACACATCTGGGAAGCATGCCCCCCAGAACCTCTCTGAATTTAGAAATTAAAAATCAAAATCCATTTACTCAACTCCCCAAGCAAAGCAATTTGGCCTTTGATTTCTTGTAGCATCTTTTGGCTGATTTATGCTATGATTAAAATTTTTGTTGCTGATGATGCATTATGCATGCAATAGCTGATGAAATAACATCACAGTAAAATCTATAAATAGAGTCATTCAAGTATCCTTTAAAGAAAACCTGACATGAATACTAGCTCACACATCAGTGAAACTGAGCTGCAAAGGCACATTCCTCTTACCCACACTTCATACAGAATTGAAAGCCCAGACAGATCCCTGTTGTGCACATTTCTACCATCTAAACCTCAGAGGTGATTTGATTTGGTTTAGTATAATTTAATGAGACAGGAAGAGTGGCGAGGTGTACACTGAGTTCTTCTGTACAGCACAGGTTGATAGTTTTACCCATTTTGTCCTTTCCAGTTAATGTGTTGCCGTTGGATTGTCGTGACTGCTCCTCAGCAGACCTGTGGGCACCACCTCAAGCTAGGGATAACATTTCAGAACATCTTTTATTTTCCCTCAAATAAGAGAAAGAAGCAACTCAGCCTTTTTGATATCAACAGAGGAAATGTCTCTCTTTCAAGCTATTAGCAGCCATGGCCTAAACATCTGCTCTCTGCCTCAATCATTTATTCTCTCCTTGATTTGAAAACGTGTGTAGAGGATTCAGGACTTGAGGTTGATTTCCACAACCTGCTTACTGGTGTCCTAGCAGAAGGATTGGCTGCCTTCTTAAGTCATTGGGGACCCTAAAATCCACTGTTGTGTCCCCTTCCCTTGGACTGGACACCTCTGAGGAGGGGGGAACTTCATTCAGCCTCTTTCAGGGTGGTGAGGAAGGCAATGAGCATGGGTGTGGTCAGCTAAAAGGAGCTGCACACGTTTTAATCTGTGTATTCACTGAGTGAGTGTGCTCTATGGGTTTGACAGTTGTGCAGAAGATGACAGAGGATCCACTCATCCTCGGCAGCACATCACTTCAATTGTGCCCCCTTCTTGTGGCTTGAAAGGGGAATAGAGATCTTAAAATAATATGGTAAAGGAATTCTTCAAGTTTAGGCACAGAATGATAGAGGTGAACCATACAGGAAACATGGATTACAAGAAGAGAAATAAATATTGTTTGGAAAGAGAAGAGTGATGGAAAAATCAGTGTGATTCCTGCACTCTCCCCCTCCCAGAACCCAAGTGATCTTCAAAGCTTTTCCAGAGTGTGTTTTAAAGTTTGACTCCATTCTGACATTGCTTTCCTCTTCTGCACAGTTAACCCTGAAGGATGCAGGTCTCCTTTTGAAGAATGCTTGGTGAGATTTATTATTTTGGCTTCAGTGTGAGAGTAACTGCTGTCAGCACACGGGGATCGACAGTGGGCTTTGGTTTTGAACACCACAGTTATAAACAGACCTGCCTATAGAGAGCAGGGAGTTGACCTTGCCAACATTGTGCACTGTATTGAGTTCAGCTCTCTCCTTAGTGACGGGATTTATTTGTTTTACTTCTCTATCTTCAGCAGTGAAAGACTCTGACAGAATATCAATGCAATGGGTTATTTCTCAGGCCTTTCAAGACAGCCTTCCCCTGCAATCGAGATTTCATCACTTTGAGATTTGAGAAAAAAGAACTTTTTTTGCTTTTCCCGCTGCAGCACGTAGTTTCTCTAGCTGGATCATTTGAGGCACATCTGCAGCATTTAAGTAAGCTTTCACTACTTCACACACAGAAAAGGTACAGGCTCTCATTAAGTGTCTGTAAGACAATTAGCCTATTAACATTCAGCAAAGCAGAGCTGACTTTAATTATTTCATTTGCAGTTGCTGCTTCCAGTGTGGTTTGTTTGGAATAACAGCCGTGGTAGTTAATGACTGTGGTACAGCCAGGGAGAGCAGTAGCGAGGCAGACGTGCTTGCAAGCAAAGCCACGAGCAGCCTCTCTTCATGCCATGCCTGATTCCTACCCTTTAAAACGGATCAGATGAGGGCTCCACAGTGTCTGCTGGCACCTCCACATTTAATATTATAAACAGTGTTTAATGCATGCAGATTCACCCTCCCGATGGTGAGTAACAGGGGCTGCAGCACCTGTTATTTAATAGTTTGTGACAGAACTGCTTCTTCTGCTCGGATTGTGTGGGTCTGTACTTTCAGAGCTGAAAACTCCAGGTTTATTCACAGTTAATGACAGCAGCACTAGTGCCTGCGCATATGCATTATTTACATAGAAACAAAATTAAAACTTTGACAGAGGAGAATATTTTAGGTAGATTGTTTCTGCTTTCAGGAAGCAGTGGGAAGCAGTGATGCCGTAACAGAGAGAATAACACAGTTAAATACATCGTTGATACACGCAGAAGTGACAATGCAATTTTGCCAAGGGTCGAAGTATTCTAGACCTGTTCCTAACTAATGAGCTGAAGATCCATCTCCCATCAAATAAGGTACTTCCACACTACGAAATTTTGAAAATTACATGAAATCCATAAAACATAACCACATCCTGATAATTCTTTTCGAATTATTCACATATATAGAGAAGATAAATCCGTCAGCCAGAATGTCATTTATTTTTCTGAGAATCTGACAATTTAAACAGTATGCAGCTGAGATTGCAGTAAATTGGATTGCTTGCGGGTTTTGTCCTAAATTTATAGAAGCCAGATGAAAGCTCCTTTCTAGCCTCAAAAAAACCCAGTTCTTCCCCTGATGTACATTCTTAAACACTGGATGAAAATATTTCCTGCAAGGCAGCCAAGACAAGAATATCAAATATCTATTGGGAAAATAATTTGGGCTCCTGAAATGTTAATAGAAATCCAAATCCCTCTAGTATTAAACTCATATAAAATTTTCAATAGTTTTAGGAGTAAAACTTATGGGCATATTTATTGGTAAGTCTAGTCTATTATTGGGAAGGTAAAAAAAAAATATTCATACATGCTCATATTATCAGCAATTGTGTTTTTATATTTGGACTCAGTTATTAAAGTACAGCTGTTTATGAAGATTTACGTCAAAAATCTTTTTCTGCTCTACTTCCTTCCCAGAAAATGCATTTTTCAGAACAAATATTTTTGTAAGACTATTTCAGGTAAGATGGCATTTCCACTCAATTACGTGAGACCAGCTCCCCTGCAGTCCTCAGGGACATGACAACCTAAAGATTGTTCTTAAGTGTACCTGATTCTCACTGCTGCCCTATGTTCTGAATGTTTCTCTTGTTTCTCCCTTTCATTTCTTGTACAAATCTTGGCTTTATTGTGAACTGAATGGATGCAGTACTTCAGCTTCCAAAATAAAACATTTTGAATCCATTTTGATTTTACAGCTTAAATCCCAAACTACTGAGATCAGCCAGAATTTTGCTATGGTTTTAAATATATACTACAGCTCAGAAACCTAATGATATCATCTATGGTCCAGTTCCATTTAAGGTATTACATTTGTGCTCCAACGTCATTCCACTTAAATGAGCCTTGTCATGAGTACTCCACCAATTTTGACTATCTGAAAAAAAGAGAGCATAATTTGCTGTTTAAAGGCAAGTTTGGGCTATTGGAGACACACCTGCAGAGAGGATTCTGTTGCCAACCAGTCCTCAAGGGAGAGCAGTGTCCTCTGACTCCCTCCATGGGAGCCCAATATCTGCACCGCTGAGGGTCTCACCTCAGGCAGGAGGACATGCAGGGGAAGACAGTCCTCTGGGATAGTTGTTTCTATAGTTTGAGGGAAATAAACACCAAATCCAGCACCTCATCCCACAAACTGCAAATCCCTGGCAGTCAGGTCACAGAACCATGGCTTGGTATGGTCCTGGTTAGACTCTTTACCGAGCTTTAAGTTTTTGGTGTCGCTCTAATAGTACATGAGATGCACAGAGGATGAGAGTGAACCCTCTTGTCCTGCATTAGGGCACAAAGTGTTTGACTAAAACCGCTCTGAAATTGGCCTGAGCCTGTGAGGTGTTTTAGTACTTCAGGAACACAGTCCTACTAAAAGGGAGCATTTTCAAAGCTGATCTGGCGAAAAAGGTGAAGATCACTTGTGTACAGACATAATTAGCTCTTGCCAGCTCAGGAAAGCACCTGTGTGTGTGATTACACAATACCAGGTGCTTCAGAGTGGCCCTAAATAAGGACAAAGCTGCAGACCGAAGGTCTCTGTGGGCAGCTGGGTTCTGACACAGCACTTAGCTCAGTGTTTATGAAAAAAAGGCACTCAGGTATGACAAAAAGTATCAAATTATGTTTATCTTGGAAAAGGAGATAAATTCCCCTTTTTTTTTCAAACGGTGCTTCAGTTCCACTGGATGCTCAGCACAAGTGAGAATTACACTGGAGGGCAGAAGTCTGCTGCTGCTGGATCAACAAAGCCTCTCTGAGTCTGATAGCTGAATAATTAAGAAAGACAGTGCTTCCATCAAGCCTCTTTTAACCGTGAATTGCTTTGGTGCTATATTTACAGCTGTTACATAATCTTAAAGGTTGCTTGTGATATAATGAAGAAACCCAGCAGGTTGTCAGCTTAAATTATATTTCATGTGTGTACTAAAATGAGTTATCCATCCCTATTCATTTATGTTGTTACAGTCCTGGGACTTGGGCAATCTTCATTTTGGTTTATTTACAGTTTTATAATAAATTTTGCTGCAGTATGGAGCTAAATTATTTTTTAAATACTGATGCAGATTGGATTATTACTCAAAAGTAGAACCAAAAATCAACAGATGTAAGAGATATATTTAAACTAATTGCCTTCACATCACAGCAGAAACAGGCACATGGCGTGTGGATTCTTTTTCCTGTACCAACCGTCTGATCTCTGCCTGTGATCATTAATTGAGCACACGCTGAATTGTATTTTCAAATACATCTCAAAACAAACGAACACATGCTTCAGTTTTCAGACTCCAATCATTCTGCTTATGGGTAACTTTCATTTCAAGGCTATCTGGACCATGGAAGCCAGCAGCATTATTTATCAGTGAGATGTCTAATGGCCCAATTCTGCAGATGTTGAAATTATTACATGATGGTTGCATTTTGTCAGCAATCACTGAACATCCAGGGTGAAATTTAAGAGCTGCTACAAATTGATCTCCATAATAAGAGGTAGGTGTTGGGACAAAGAGGGGTCAGAGCATGCCTCTGCCAGTGGGTTTGGTGAGCAGCAACTTATGAGTTGTTTTTGAATCTCCCACCAGCTGGACTTCTAGCAAATACCCAGTAAAATTATAAAAAATGCAGATTAAACTGGGACTTGCACAGCTAAAAACTGTTCTATACCTTCGGTTTAAAATGTGTAATACTAAAGAACTAGACAGTAATAACTCCTGAACATTGTGAAACAGAGCAAATAAAATATGAACAAATGTACTTCGATGAGCTGTTCCCTTCATATTAGTGAGATGGCTTTCAGGAGTCTAGTTACTTGCATTAAAAAGGTGTGCAGTTTGCAACTTTTTTGGAATGGAAAACTGTCTTTCACATGCAGAAATTGCATATTTTTACACTTATTTCAGGTCCTTGCAGAGGAGGTTTCTGAGTCATGCAGCTTTTTATTTCATTAGCAACAATATTACCACAATGAGTGATATTAAAACGACATGAACAGCACAAATATTTGAAACATTATTGGCAGGAAAGACAGCAAATTTGCTGCTGCCCAGTGCCTGTTCTAGGGCCTGAAAAAGCTGACCAAGCAGCTGGTGCTGAGGGAGATGATGACATTTGTATAGAGGCATGTTAGTAGTTACTGTTGGGCAGGTAAGGTGAACTTTTATAGCAATATTAAATGCTATCCTGTCTTTATAACTTCTCTGAGGTTCTAAACATGGATCTCTAATGAAACACAGCACTTTATCTTCTTTCTTTATCTACCACTCAGCTTCTGAGATGGTGGCAAAAGAATGGACAAGACATAGAATCACAGAGATCAGTGAGATTTTCTTAAGGTTCTTAATGCACCTGTAGTCAATGGCATCATTGACAGCTGAAAGGCAAAATGGAATCCCTATTAACCCAATAATGAACATATAATGAACCCGTGTCTCTCTGTTTTCTAATATTTATATGAATGTAGTAGTGTAGACCCCAGCAACTTAGACTTTAACAAGTTGATGTTCATAATGAAGGAAGGAAAGAAAAAAAAAATTATTCATGCCTTATTTAGAGAAAATTGAGATATATAAAGATGGCATTGAAAATCTCCCAAAAAGCAAGGATTACCAGAGGTTCAGGCTATTTTAGAGAGCTGGTGAGATATTCGTGGTGGGACTGTTCTATTGCCTGGCAGAAAGGCAGCTTCTCCACAACCCAGCTGATTACTGTGCAAAGAGACATCTGCCCAACAGACAGAGCCGTGTCCTCCAGCTTGGGTGGGCACTCTAGGGGGTGTGGGGAATGAGAAAGATCCATGTATTTGTCAAAAAAGTTGGGAATTATTCCTCCAAGCAGCACCACAGTACAAACCATTTTAAGATCACTTATTACCTACTGCAGCTCTTTCTTGGTGGCCTTTGTGAGGCCATCCTGCAACCTTAGACTTATGAAAGCACAAACCTCACAGTTTGTTCAGACAAACTCTCAGCTTTTCTTATTCCAGGGGAGCTGCCATTTCCACAGCTCTCCCTCATCTCAGGTTTCCTGGTTCCTCATCAGAGGAGGAAGGGCAATGTGTGAGGGGCTCCATGTCAGGCACCTCTGCTTATATACAATTTGACCATTTTAATAGACCCTGTTTATAGCCAGGGTTGATAGCCAGTGGTGAGGAGAAACTCTCAGTGCAGCCATCCATGCCTTCAAGAAAGGATAGATTGCCCTTGTGGCTGCTCTCCAGGAACATCACTGTGCCTAGTTCCTCTGCTTCAGACTGGCATGGAGCACTTTGATCTTTGCCCTGCAGCTCCACAGCCAGTGTGCTTCAGGTACAGAGGCAAAGGGCTGCAGGAGAGGGATATTGCAGAGCTTCCACGGAGCTACTCCTTCCCCACAACCCAGGACCGACCCAGCACCAAAGTGTGACAGGAGTGATCTCATTCATCCCCAGGCTCTGCTCAGCCTCTGCCCCTGGTAACACAGACCAGTCTGAGAACAGCAGGCAGGGAGGTGGGTGGTAGCTGGGGGGCAGATTAAGAAATAGCAAGCTGAGGTTTAAGAACTGCTAAGAGAAAATGTGTTGTGAGAAAATGTGTTTGATATTTTAAAGTACCGTTCACAAGGAGCACACAAAATCGTAGTTTCTCAGGCAGATGCAGCACACCATAATGTTGTACAAATACTGTAGCCCTTCTGCAACCCAGAGATAATATAGAAGGAAGGTATATTAAGTGTCCTGGCATTGCTTTTCTTAACAGCTGTGAAAGCCTCTTTGCATCCCTTCAAAGTGCTGCTTATATGGGAAAACTGACTAAGCTGCCTTTTGTTTTCAGGCGATCTCTGCAGTGGAGAGGCTGTGGAGGATCAGTCTGTGGGGCATACAACACACACCACCTCCACATGGCTAGGCTACAAACATGCTAATATATTAGTATATCCATGCTCAAGATTCTGTGGTACCTCGTAGGAAAAAGGCTGTAGGCTGAAAGGATGTGACAGCTAAGATCCACAACTTTCCACTAACAGCCCTAAACATAAAATTCCCTTCCCTTCTGTGCATGCCATGCAGACTGACTGCTGGCCAGGTTGCAGCCTACTGCACAGTGAGCTTTAGCTCAAGGCATCAAGAACTTCCCTCAGTTTTCAGAGAAATTGTAACAGGAAAAGGTAATGAATAACAAACAGTAGTGGAAAGGTCTGAAATAAGGAGAGTGATGGCAAGCTTTAACACAAATTATTGTGCTCTTAATTCCCAGTCAACAGGTTTTGTGGCAATGCACCAGCTGCTGCTCAGCCTGTTTTTCATAGCAGCTGCTGCTTTAACCCAAGTGGGTTTTGGGGTGAGGCTGAGCTGCAGACAGGTTGATAGGCTTAAAACTTTTAAAATTATATTTATCTTACATATAAAATAAATTTTTTTAGAAAGGAATTTGGGGCAGGGAGAAGGATTTAAATCAGCAACACAGCTACCTAAAGAGTAAAGGAAGGACCCAACCTAGCTGCTAACTGAAGGACAGGTAAGACAGAAGTAACTGGAGGTCTTTGAAGATTAGGAAGATAAACTGAGATATGCTCTAGGGAAGGAGGATGTGAGAGGAATTGGCAGACCCAGAGTAGCAAAACAAGATGGTAGTTGCAGAATTAGTTATATTTTAGGAAACTGAAGATATCACCAGGTCTGGACAAAAAGGAGCACAGCAAATTGTCAGCCACGCACAGCTCCCCACCCCACTCACAAAGTTCTTCACACTGGTGCCACCACTGCTGCCACCAGACCCAACAGTGCCTGACTGAGACCCAGTGCAGTGTTTGCACTAACTGCATTGCTGATGAAAGCCCATTATGAGCCAAGAAAACCACCTCAAAATGCCCAGACAAAACTGAGTCTCTGGAGCCGCTCGTCTCCTTCCGGCACTCCTGCTTTGGCACAAGGCAGTGTTTTTAACAGCAGGCTGCAGATGGCTTCCAGACAGATTCTCCTAAGGTAAGTGCTGTGTCTAAAGTAAGAGTAAATCATTTAACAAAGCTTCTTTCCAGAACTTGCATAAAAAAGGCTCTATGGAATTTTTAGGTTAGCACTTAAGGGACTTTTTCTCCATACACACGCCCATGTCTCTTAATAGACTCTAACAGCCCTCATTTATTAATAGAGAATTAAATTCTGACTTCACTGGGGCTTTCAGTTTTGGGGTTTTATTTTTGGTTTGTTGGTTGGATTTCTTTGTTTGTTTGTTTGATTGTTTTCCTCCTGGTGAGGACAAAGAGTAACATGTTCAGTATAAAAGAAAGGAAAACAAATGTACTTTTTAACTATACATGAGAAAGGTGAACTTGCCCCCCACAGCACATCATTGCCAAGGGAGCTAATACTGCTGATTCATTTTCAGGGCTGTTTTACTGGTGTGGGAGTTATACAAGAAGAAATAAACTAAAAAAAACCCTACCAAACAATCAAAAAAAAAAAACCAACCTGTGTTTTGCTCTCTACTCTTGGAAACTTTGTACATTGTGTTGGGATTTTTTTTTTTTTTTGCTTATAATGGATAATGATTCCACCATCTTCTCCCCATATTAAAAAGCAAACTCTTTAAAGATGCTCTCTGTAATGTGTTAAATAACTCTGTTTCAGGCAGGTGTCTTTGAGTCTATATACTTACTACTGGGCTTACTGGGAAAAGACTAATAGCCCCTTTCAGACCTTGAAACCACATAATTTCAGCAGTGTAACTTAATATCTTATTAAGAGGAAACTGTATAGTCACTCTGGGAATGAGTAAAGGTCCCTCTGCCTATCAGGGTTTGTCCAGTCCTTGTACTTGACTCTCCTAAGGGCAGCCTCTAATCTGTTTTGAACAATCCCAATATTTTTTTGCCTTATCCACCTTGCTTTGGAAGCAATGTGCACATTTATGGATATGTTTACCAGCCTCAGACTGAAGATTGTTGTCTTTGTTTTATTTGACTTTCTCTTAGGAAGAAAATCCCAGGGCAAAACTCTTACTACAAAGCACAGTCTGAGCTATGAAGGTGACCTTTCTCTTTTATTTTTCTGAAGTTTTTTTAAAGCCATGCAGAGTCATCAGATGTTTGTCTTGACTCTTTTTTTTTTTTTTAAGTTAAAAAAAAAGGAAGCAAGTTACTTTTTTCTTCAGTTTCCTTTGTCTTGTATCACTATATGATATCCTCATTTATTGTAAATCTTATGGGACTGAGACCCTGACCCGTACCCAAGGTCAGAACTGGGTGTTGAAAATGTGCTACAACAGTGTATATTTAAAAAAAACCAAACCATTAATATTAAGTTCTGAAGGAGTGAAATGCATTTTTTCTTTTGGGTTTTACTATTGCATCAAATAAGTCATTTGACACTGACCATTTATGGTCTTTTCTGTTTTTACTGGTGTGCAGATTGTCCTAAGAAACACTTTAATTAAGAAACATAGAGAAACCAAAGTCTCATTTTATTGACTATGACAGGTCCACAGTATGTAGTCTAATAAAATCCAGACCTCTTGCAGAACATGTGAGCCCTGCCAGTCTCTGTCCTTCAGAGAATTTAATGAGATCTCCAACTGTTTTTTGCACCAAAACACATCCCAACTCATCTCCTTTAAGCCAAACACTTTTACTGGTTTCCAGATTTTTTTAGATTAAAAATACTCACCTAAGAAAGTTAATTCAGTTTAAAACTGATAAAAGCTGCTTTTGCTATGACAGATCATAATCCACAGCTAAGAAGCAGCCAGACTCTGTGGGGCAAGCAAACAAAAACTCTGATCATATTAGGTTCAGAAATCTGCACTTATAGCAGACTTATGGATTGTTCGCCTAATAATTCGTTTGACTTTTTCTAATACACTTAAAAAACAGAATGGAAGAAAAGAAAGATTTTTGAGATACTGCATAGCAGTTACTGAAAAAAATTATCATTTAATGGAACAATTCAGTCTGTTTACCTTGTCTTGATCTATGCTTAAGTTCTTTTAGCATGACTGCTAAAGAAAAAAACAGTTTCTCATTCCTTGAATGTCATACTGCAATGTCAGAGGAAAGTCCAGAGACAACTTCTCAGGTTAGAAGCATCCAAAGCATTTTAACCAGGAGCTGGGAAGAAGGGAGGCTTTATCCTCTCCACGATGTGTTGCAGAGCAGTGCCCCAGGTGATGCCAATGGGAAAGGCTGCAGCTTCCTTGCACACTTCTGTCCACCCATTCTCTTTGTGGTTTCCTGGGTTGGAGCCGATGAACTTCATGTAGAACCCGGATGCAGCTTGTGTGAGTCACAGAATGTCACAGACAGATACTTGCATTCAGGTACAACATACCTGGCTCCCACATTTAGCATAAATTCAAAACTTTCCCTGCTCTGAAGTTCTCTCTCTGCAATGCAGAATGGTTGTCCACAGACCTGCTGACCAACTGTCCAAATACTGCAAACTTCTCACTGTTTTTCCCTGTACTATTTGAAGGTTGGTTTATAGGCCCTCACTTCTGCTGATGTCCATTCACAAACCCACCTGGGAGCACTGCTTGGTCCTGTGTCCAATGACACCTTGAGCCGTGGTAATTAGGAATGGCTCTTTGTGCAGCATTGCTGCTTTCACCTTGCACTTGGAGGAAAGTTAATGGATTAAATCTGGCTATATAAAACTAGAAATATTTATTAAAACAGCTGTTAATACAAAAATGAAAACAGCAGAAATGTTTTCAGTAGGAAAAGAAGGAGGTGGAAAATCATACTTTCCAATTACAGACCTCAATTGCACTGGATGTATCTCCATGAAAAAGCACTGGACTTACATCAAGAGAATTTAATTGTGCCTTTGCCATGGCCCAATGTGTTTATTTTTCATCCCTTCTTAATTACTCCCTTGTTCAACATGATTGCTAGTTTTCAATATGCAGCACCCCAATTGAGCTGTTTGCATTCATTAAGCTTTCAACCTGAATTTTGGATTTTGGTTTGACTTTACACTTTGGTTTTGTTCTTTTTGTTCTCTTTCTCTGCTAGATTCTTTTCCTTCCTTCCCTGCCCCCTCCTTTCCATCTTGAACTAAAGAGAGTCAGATCTGGCTAAAAGAAGCACAAGTTTTAGAAAGTAACTCTCCATGCAAATGAATCCTTCCGACAAATCTACTACTCTTTTTTAGTACATTTATTTCTTAGATGTTGTCAAGCAATTCTTTGCACTGCTACACCTTCCCTAAGGGTTTCCCCTTACAATGCTCCCATATTTTTCTTTTCCTGCTGATCCCCTATTTGTCAACTGACTGCAGAAGAACAGGCAGAATTTTATATCACTGCATACTTCTTCGGACCAATATAAACTGATGCTTCTAATTGTGTCTTAGTCCTAATGTTTCAATCATGTTTCCTCATCCAGTAGTTGCTATCAGTTCTGTCCAGTCCTGCAGCTGAATGTCTCACTTTAGTGAGAGCTGCAGGGACAGAATTGTTCTTGTCATCTGTCTGACTTTGAATGCTTCACTGACAATAGGGAACTAAAATTGCATTTGGACTTCATGCAGATACCTAACAATCCTGGTCCTCCCAATCATACTCCTCTTCCCATTCACACATTCAGGTGCTCTTCTTTGTGAATTGTTTCTCACTTTTGCTCATATGAAATCTCAATCATCTTTGCTGTAGCTTCTGCACTGAAAAAGGACTTGATGCAAATCTCAGTTCAGCAGAGGGGTCCTGACCCATGAATTTAGGATAAATCTATCTCACAACTGAAAACAGGTAAAAACTACACCACTTCAGGCAACTGAACTATCTCAGGGCACCTGTTGCCTAAAAAGCACCTCTTCCCTGAAAGCATCTCTTCCCATGAGGAAGTGCCATGGGCTAACCCCAGGTGGGTACCAGGTGAGCAAATCACATCGGCCCTCTAAAATATTCCCCAAGTGTCTGAGATTTCTCCTCCTGTTTTGAATTGTTTTCCTGTCCCCTGCTGTACAAGGTCAAGATTCTGAAACTGGGTACTGATGGCTCTGATGACTTCTCAGGGCTGTTCTTACAGATGGGTGATAGGAGGGTTTGCGTGGGCAAGAAAGGAGATCAGTTATGAGAGGATAACTGTTCAAATCTAGTTCTCAGTTTGAAAAATGCTCCACAAACAAGAAAACCTCCCCAAAGAACCTTTGGAAACCTGAAGGAGGAGACTTGAAGATCAAGCAAGTTTTCAATCTTCAGAAACGCATTTATACTCTTTATGTTTGTCATTTCTGCACTGGAATTTCCTTCTGGCTGGTGCTGTCTGGCCTGGAGTGATTTCAAACCATTGCAAAAAAGCCTCTCTTAATTTTCCTAAGCTCACATCTCATTTTTATTCAATTCTAATGAATCATTCCTCTTCCAGGGGAAAAAAAAATATTTTTCCTACTGTCTTATGTCCTGTAACTATCTTCCTATATCCCCTTCTGTGTGCCCGTTGCTGTTGGAGTCTGCTTTTTTTATGTCATTCACAAGTCAATGGGAGATACTTGTACATGACAGCTTGGCACCTAGTCCTTGGAGCAAGATGCTATCCTTGGAGTAAAATTCCAGGCCAGAACAAGTATTAAGAGATATATGTTGAACGAGGATAGAAAAAAAAGTGGTTACTCTGTGTTTTTGTAATTTCTAAAAAGACCTTTTCAAATTGTCTTCTCTGGTGGTAAAATAAGAGGAGATGACCCCAGCTCCAGTACATCTGGATTGTTGGATTAATTCCTGCTGAATGCAAGATCACAGCAAAACTGAAAACTTTTTGGTGTATAGTAACAGATAGTTTCCTTATCTGGAAAATCGCCTCCAACAGAAAATGGCATTGCGTGGCAAATCTGTATCGGAACTGAGCAGTGGCCTTGTTGTTTCCTTTCAGCAGTGAAGAACATGGAAATGAGGGTGCTGAAGCTTCAAACAAGCCTCAGAAATGCAAAATATCTCACCCAAGGAGAAGGAAAGCAATTTAAGATAATGAGACTGGAATAAATAGCTTTTTTCTTTTTTCTCCCATCTTTTTTCCTTTTAAACTTTGCAGGTGAAGAAACTTATTTTTAAATGTGTACATGAAGTGCTTAATCCCACAGAGCTGTCACCTCAGAAAGAACAAAGTAAGTAGCAGGAGGCTGAGGATGAGACTCTGGGTGATATCAGCAAGAAATGGTCAGGCTGTTGAGGTGCCCAGGGCCAGGACCAGCATGACAGGCACAGAGCAGCCCTATTGCTGCTGTTTGAACATGGAGCCATTCTGGCTCTTGGCTTCTTGGTTTCCTCTTACTCCTGGAGAAGACAGCACCTGCTGCTTGGCTTTCAGCAGTTCCCAAATCCTGCTCTGGGCCTCCTGAGCTCTCGCCCTGAGAATATTTACCGTCTAGTGAAAGAATTATAGAGTTATAAAACTCTAGAGAACCAAGTACAAAGAAGCAAATAAAGCATATTTCAGATTTTTGCTATATGTTTCTCAGTACAGGAACTGTGGCCTGTTGTCTACAGCTCTGAGTACCGGTTATTGCAGATGAGCTACTTATGTATATTTTTTGCAACTGAATTGAGTAAAAGTAGCAATCAGCCCCTCCTGAATTGCTTTGGATGAAATGATTTTTGGTTTGGGGTATTTTAGAGAGAGAGAGAGAGAAGCATATGCTTTTTAAACTGAAATAAAATCTGCCTTTCTGCCTGAGGGTGTCAGCAGATATTTGAAATTCTCCTGGAAATAAAAAGAGCCCGTGAGTCTTTCTTAAAAACAATCTGCACTTTCTGCTGTTTTCTGAAGGAAAGAACATTTCTGCACCAGCAAGTATTTATCAACTGCTTTAAAATATTTGGCTGGGACAACTGAAGGAACAGAAGGTTTCCTGGAGTCTTGTACCACCTTAGTCTGCATTTTCTGACCACCAGTAGCCCCCACTTGACTTAAAATTTTTGCACACTCACTTTACTGATAGCTTGCTCTTTTTTTTTTTGCTATCAGTGGTAGTCTTCAGCAGCCCAGGCTGTGTGTGAAATTTGAATATTATGGATTATCTCTTCGGGTGCCTTTGGTCTTGAAAAGCTTCTGCTCTGAAAGACGATGTGATAGCAGTGACCAGATGCATCAGGGGCTGAGCTTTCCAGGCTCAGTGAGTTTGCACCAAGAATTTGGAATATATCCTGTTCTTACCATCTTTTCCTGGTGAGAACTGCTCCTGGTCACAGCTGGTGTGTGGCTGTTCCTTCATGATCAGTGTGTAACATTTATGAACTCTGTGACTACGGTGGGACTTCTGGCTCAGCTGCTGGAGTAAAAGGCCAGCAAGTAAAAAAGTAAAAAAAGGCCAGCACGTACCCTTGTTTCCTGTGTGGTGGGAATGACTGGGATTTCAAGACAGATACTCACACATCAAAGCACAACTGAGAGCACAGGCTGTGGTTTCCAAAGGAGGTAGCAATGTTTGAGTAGTCATTTCCTCTTGTCCTTGGCCAGGAAATAACCTGCTCAATAGAATATTTTAGTGTGTGGATTACCCATCCTGAGGCTCTGTTAAGGCTCTGCAGTGAATCTTGCTCGAAGGCAGCCTTATCTCAGTGGGGAGCTGCTGTGTGCACTCCATTACTCAGGAAGAAATACCTCACACTGGAGATGGTGCTGCTCAAACACCACTTGGGGCTCTCCAGCCCACCAGCAGGTACTGAGACAGAGCCACCACCACCCGTGCAGCCACTGCTATAAACACAGGGTCTGGCCTTTCTCCCAAGCCTGTTTTGCAGCACTTGGGGTTGATCCTCACCCCTCAGTTTCACATGAGAGTGACTTGCCACTTGCCCTGGTGAATGGATTTTGAACACAATCATCCTCTTTGGTTCACTCATTCCTACCTGTGCTCACTGACAGAAAGAAAAACAGTAACATTTACTGATATATAGAATCATAGAATCACAGGATGATTTGGTTTGGAAGGGAACCTCAAAGAATCTCAAAGCCTGCACTTTCAAGGTTCCAACCCTGCTGCCATGGGCAGGGACGTGTCCCATAAGGCCAAGTTGCTCAAAGCCCTGTCCAATTGGCCTTGAACATCTCCAGGGATGGGGCATCCACAGCTTCTCTGGGCAACTTGTTCCAGTGCCTCACCACTCTCACAGTAAAGAATTTCTTCCATATATCTAACTTTAATTTGCCCTCATTCATTTTGAACCCATAGTTTTTCCTATCACTACAGGTCCTGAAGAAGAGTCCCTCTCCAGCTTCCCTGTAGGCTCCCTCCAGATACTGAAAGGTTACTGTGAGTTCCCCATGGAACTGTGTTGCTGTGAGTTCTCCTCCAGGCTGAACAGCCCCAAATTTCTCAGTCTGTCCTCATAGGGGAAGTGCTCCAGTCCTCAACTTTGTGACCTCCTCTGGACTTGCTTACACTGGGGAAACCAGAACTGGGTGCAGGACTCCAGGAGGAGTCTCACAAGAGCAGAGTAGAGGGGGAGAATCACCTTCCTCAGCCTGCTGCCCATGGTGCTTTTGCTGCAACCCAGGACTCTTTTGGCTTTCTGGGCTGCAAGTGCTCACTGCTGGCTCATGGTGAGTTTTTCACCATCACCCCCAAGCCATTCTTATCAGGGCTGCCCTCAATCACTTCTCCTGCCAACCTGTTGGTGTGAATATAAGTCCACATTGTTTTCTTCACATTTATTTCATGTCCTGAGTAGGATACTGTTAGTTTTAATTTTAGTTGAGGAGATTTGCTGGCTTACATTATTCAGTAACAAAGAGTGACATACAGATCATCATCTCCCTCGCATTTTTTTTCACTCAGTGATCCATTGTTAACTTTCAAATCCATTTCAAGGTATCATCAAATCTACTGGTGATAGATATGAAAAATATCATCCAAATATTTCAAGATATTACCAAAGCTACTGGAAACTCTATTGGCACCCAAATGCCATTTTAGTTAGATGTGCCTTGAGAACTTATAAGAAAGTGTGGACAAAATTGACTGCAATTCCTGTAGAAAATATGAAATACCTTGTGTGCATGTACTTTGATTCACAGCACTTAACACTGTGAGAAATTGAGCTTCCTTAGGCTTGCTATAGTTTTTTTGCCACTGTTGTGCTTTCATTGGTTTTGCAATGGCAGTAGCTGTCTCATTTTTTCTGTGAACAAATTTTGTATACGAGTATGAGTAATTTATATGATTTTATTCTGAATATTTCTATATTCACTACTGCACTAAATATCCTTCTTTTAAAGTAATATGTTTATTTCTTCTCCTGCAAACTATGTCATTCTACCCAGAAATGGGGTATGATTTCATACAGAAATAATTTCTACTTACATCAAGGTTCAAATTGATTTGTTGTGTTAAAGTCATGGTATCCAATTTTTTATATTTATTCTACAGATGGCTTTCTTAAATTCATACAAAATTTTTCGTAAGATGTTCTTTCTCATCTTCTTCCAGTCAAATGCATAATGAAAATGGAAATAGTGCATCAGGTATATGGTCATAGTTTATTTTTCATGCTCAATTGCTGGGATTGGTTCCCAGAATGTAGCTCAGCTGCTTCCAGAAATAGTTCTGCAAAATCACATTGAAGCTGCAAATCCTAAAGTGAAATCTGAGAGAAGCTAAACCAAATGAGACCAAAAAGTGGTTTTCACACACCTCTGTGAATCTAACTCATCTCCTTTCCAATAACAATCATTGATATTTTTCCCCTATGTTTCTGTATCTTTTTTATGTTCAATACATATTGCTTTTATTCTTTGCTAGACATTTTAATTCACTGTGAAGAAGTTCAGCTGGATATTTAAGAGTATTACCTCTGTCCCTTCTCCCCAAAGCCCATTTATTTGGGGGCAGACAGGGTAAATTGCTATTCCAAATCTGTATTGAGGTGTTGAGCTCATCTCTGGACAACTGTAAACAGAGTCACATATCTAGAACATGAATCCCCTCAGAGACAAAATCCTACACCTTTTTATTCTTATGCACCTGCTGTACTACCGCAGAGCACATTCTGGTGCCAGTCTGGGCTCCCTGATGCAGAAAAGTTGGAGGAGCAAAAATGTTTAAAAAACCCCCTAGTTTCTGGGTTGGGGGTGGAGGTTTTGGTCACCTTTAGCCTCTTTTGACTCTTTCTTATCAGTCATTTTCACTCTTTCTCGGTCAGCTGGCCTCCTTGGAAGAAGTGTATGTGTGGATGTACAGCTGTACCAGTTAAAATGGAGGGACATCAAAGGGCAAGGAGATCTTTTGGAGTGTGCCAAGAGGGCAATGAAGGCAGGACTTTGTACAGAATGGGATGCTTCACTGTGTTAAAAACCACTCCAGCTGAATCATTATCAGCTTTAAATGTTGAGAGCATCCTTACTGTAGTTCCTGTATGTGTGAATATGGCATTTATTTAACAACGATGATATATTTGATATGAATCAGGTGCTGCAGCTTTCCATAACAACAAGCAGGAAAAGCTGGCTCTTGCAGCAGGTGAAATAATTTTCCTGCTTAGTTTGTAGGGACAGAATGGGGACTTGTGTTTGGCCATAACTAACAGGACATCTAACATGAGGCAATTCCATCAGAAGAACTTGGAGACAGGAGAGAAAGTCAACATGTGAAGCATGAAACATAAATAGCAGGATGTGCAATAAATGTTCTTTGGTGTTGCTAAGTGATATGCCAGGCGTGGGCAGGAGCGATGCCGTCCTGGGAGCTCTCCAACTTGCCAGCCCTTGATGGAATAATCTTCTGCCCAAGATGCCCAAAAGATAAAATTCATTTGAGAATGAGGGGAGAGCAGTGGAGAGTGCATTAGGAAAGTACTGAAGGGAAATAACAGATTTTGAAGTGTAAATCCATTAATAAAACGTATGGCATAAGTTTGAAAGGCCCAGGTGGAGCCATTTCCAAAAGCACAGGTGAAATTTATCTCATTTCTTACCTTAGAAATATGTCCATGTCTTCTTCCCTTCAGAAGATTTCCTATTGAATCCCAAAACATGGCACAGAAGCCTCTGCATCCGGTGGCTTGAGCCTTGAAAACATGGAGCAAGATTCCCCAGTGCTCTGACATTCCAGAGGAAGCTGCGGACAGGAGGAACTCCATGAGTTTATTGACACAGCAATCACAAAATTTAATTGGTGTCTACTGCATGAAAATCTACTATAAAAAATGAAATACTCTGCTAGGGCTGGGAATAGAGGGAATTAGGAGGACTCTGCTCTTGACAAACACCTGTATGAAGGATATTCATAGGAAACTTCTCAAAGTGAATGTGAAAAAGGCTGTTCATTATTTTCCATGGACAGTTCAAACTGTATCTCTCATATTGATGGATTTTAAAAATGTGGAGGTGTGTTTTTGGTCTCTTCAGTCCCAATTAGTTTCCTGGCCACATCCTAGCTGCATGTAAGAACAAAGGACTGTCCCTTCCCTCACTTTCCTGAGAGTTGTGGTGCATTAGCCCTGGTAACACCCTCTCAGCTACTTGTTCCTCAATTGAAATTGATGAGACAAATTAGGATAGAAATGCTCATGGATCAAGATGACGACAGGGAGATCACTTGCCAATTACCATTGCCGGAAAACCGGACTTGAGGAAAATTAATTTATTGCCCCTGCTGCTGACATGGTCAGGGACAGCCACACACAGTACATGCCTGCAGTAGCTACCCCGCACCCCCAAATATGAGTAATCTTCACTTATTCCCATGGGCTTGGTCTGACTTTTTAAGCTTCTTTTGAAATTGTACTGGGAATCAGGTGCCTGACCCCCTCAAAGCCCACACATCTTGCCAAAGAGAAGCAGCAAGCTCACCTTTTCTGTGAAATAACTCGAGGTTTAAGGTAGAATCATATATCTGCTTTTCTGCAGGAAATTCCCAATTGCTTCCTTCCTCCTTTAGTAAGAAACTGCTACACCAGGAAGATTGAATACACAAAGGAAACTGACACCCAAGAGGTTCAACAGGAATTAGCTTCTGGCCATCAGCAAAAGTTTATGTACAAACAATTCATTCCTGTTGGATTTTATCATCAAGTAACTTTACAGGAGCAGACTAACGCCAGTAAACTCCCAGACTATATTTTTTGCATGTTTCCTCTGTTCAAAGGGCTTTTCCTCCACAAAAGACAGATATTTTCAGGAGGCACAGAAAAGCAGTTCTCTAGGTACTATACAAAACAGAAAATCCCAGTCCCAAAGGCTCCCCTATTTACCAATCTCTTATTTCTGTTATAATTTGACTTCAGCATGAGAATACTGATGAGCATCTGCTCAGTAAGACTATGAACATTCACGTTTTTGTTTCCATTGTCAGTCTGACAGGTTTAAAAAAAAAAAAGAAAGAAAAAAGTGTTGGGTACTTTCACTTGTGAACTACAGAGAAAATAATAATTAAAAAACAGAGTCTGTAGTGAAAGGAAGACTGGAATTCAGTCATAGCTACAAGGAAATGTAAAATACATTTTACATTTATGGGACCTCTGCTGTTTAACTTCTTTTTTGGCGACATGGACAGTGGGATTGAGTGTTTGAGTGAACCCTCAGCCAGTTTGCCAAACTACTCCGAGTTGTGTGATCTGTTTGACATGATGGAGGGAAGGGGTGATATCCACAGGGATCTTGACAGGCTTGAGAAGTGGCCTCATCTTCCCATAAAAATGATGTGGACTTGTGAGAGCGAGTCCAGAGGAGTCCACAGAGATGATCAGAGGGCCAAAGCACCTCTCCTATGAAGACAGGATGACAGAGTTGGGGGCTGTCCAGCCTAGAGAAGAGAAGGCTCTGGGGAAACCTTCCAGCAGCTTTCCAGTTCTGCAGTACAAAGGGCTGTGATGTGGGTAAAGGACACAAATACAGATACAAGACAGTTTTGTTGCCAGATCAGATACAGTTCTTAGTAGTTATTTTTATTGCAGATTAACACAAGGTATAGACTGCTGGCTTTTAAAGTGCCAAAGTCATTTGGATGAGAGTTTTTAAGTGTGGAATGGCTCATTGATCTCATATTTATTCTGGTTCTGTGGTTACCTTTACTTGTCTTTCTATTTATGCTTCCTTATTATATAATGTAAGAATATGGCAAAGCAGACTAGCTCTCCTGTGCTAGCACTAGCTGCCTTTTTCCAGGCAGTCCAGGTTGTCAAATGCCATTCTATTCATGTGGAGTGTTTATTCATGTGACTTGTTGCCACAGTTGCCTCAATTTAGCTTTTTAATATTGACTCATGTTCTTTGATCCATAGATGTTTGTGTGATCCCTTTAGCAGGAGGTTAATTGGTTGCATTTTTCTCCTCAAAAGAAAAAAAAAAGAAAGGGGAAGGGGGTGAAGTTTCACAATGGTGACCAAATTTAGCTTAAATTTTAGATGGCTAAATTCCAATGGTGTGGAACAAAATTTGACTGCTCAGGTGCAATGTCTCAAAGCTCCTGGTGTTAGTAAGAATGCAGAAGTTCTCCTCTGAATTTTAAGCAGGACGACCCAATCCTGCTTCTCTGCACGATCTCTATAGCAATTTTTTCCTTCTTCCCTACGTCCTGCAGCTGATTTCTCACAGATATTAAACTATCCCCAGCCCCAACAAAATACATCAATTTTCTGCTAAGAAGCAGATGCCTGCCAGCTCACATTTGTTATATAGCAATGGCATTCTGGAGCGAACTGAAAATGGCATTCTGCAAAATTGAAGTTTTTTGCTTTCCATCCCCATTTTCTCTTTCAGCAATAGTGGTCGTAGAGAAACTCCACTGTGTTTTGCCATCATGTTGTCACATGAATGACACCTGTGTTGGATTTGTTCATCAAGACATGCAGAATGTAGTAATAAAAGTGCCAGTCAGCCAGTTTTCTCACTTAACAGAGCATATGGTAGGAGGTGGATTTTTAGATCTTGATCATTGGTGTAAATCTGGGCTTCTGTTGATGTGGGACTGTTGAAACCCAGATCAGAACTGTATCTCTGGAAAACAAGAAGAGTCCCTGCAAAGAAGAGTGTTGTGACAGTTCATTGATATCCCTGAGCTCCTAACAGCCATTCCTAGTTAGTGGAATAGTCCCATCTACTCCAGGCCAAGTGGTCATGGAGATGTGTGGGATCACTGGGATCATCCTCCCATCCTTTACCTTGGTGCAGGGCAAAGCACTGGGTGATCATCCAGCTCTCTGAGTTTGTATCCTCTCTGGGCTCCTGAGCTGTGGGAACACAACTGACAGAGTTTGTGTTCCCATCTGGTGGCATGTTTATTGTTGCTGTACATGTATAAGCAGCAAAAACCACAATTCACTGTGAGGTCACACAGACTTTATGTCCTTCAAGTCAAAAATCAGCACTAGGGAGCTGGAATGCACTTAGGACCACAATTAAATCTACCCTTGCAATTAATATTTCCAAGAACTGAGAAAGATATTCAGAACTAAATGAGAAGGAAGAGTGCAATTGTTATTCTGTATTGTGTATAAGGCTTTCAGGAGAGCACAGTCAGAGAGATTAGCTTTCTCCATACTCAAATGAATTTCATCCATGGTGTTTGTTTGCAGCCTTCCCTGGCAGTGTTTTCCCTGTGAAGCCATTTGGTTCAAATCCAAATGACAGCATTCCTCAGAACAAAGCATGAAGCCATTTACTTTGTTGAGGCCACACAGACTATGATAATTTCTATGGCATCTTGATGACAATCGAGCACTATCTTAACAAACCCTTTAGTGGGGGCTGAGAACACAATTAAAGTAAGCCAACTTGTTATTTTCCCACAGCCATAATTTGAACAAAAATGTAGTTCTTGACTGTTTTGTTTTATCCTTGCCTGCTGTGAAACATATCACGAAACCCCTTAAAACCTAAAAAAACCCTGCTTCTGGGAAGTTCAATGTCTCCATACTTATCTGGAGTTAATGAAACGTTTTACATCAACCAAGATCCTCAGGACAACAGTTACTGCCAAGATTAAAGAGAGTATTTCTGTTATCTATAAGAATATAAATATGTGTAAATTTTAGCATTCTTAACTAGTACACATAAAAGAAGGGGAGAGAAAAGATGAAGGTAACTCCTCTGTGCCCTCTATCACCTCTGTTGATGGCTGGACTGTGGGTAGTCAGTAAATGATATAATTTCAGTGAGGTTTTTTTTAGTTCATCTGGACATCCTCAAAACCACCAGGGCCTCACTAAGTCAGGTGTTGCAGAACACATAACAAAGCATATTTCCTTACCTTTGTTGTTTTTTCAGAATCTCAGAATCAGAATGGGTAAGGATGGAAGGAACCACAGTGGGATCATCTGGCCTAATCTCCCTGCTCAAGCAGGGGCATCCCAGAGCACATGGCACAGGATTGTGTCCAGATGGTTCTGGAATATCTCCAGTGATGGAGACTCCACAACCACTCTGGGCAATCTGTTCCAGTGCTCGATTACCCACATGGTAAAGATGTTCCATTCCCCTCTTGTTAAAATTTCCTCCACCTTCTGCTGGAGTTAACCATGACATATCAGACTAAAGACCAAAGTATTTAATTAACTTAGTTCATAGTAATTAGTATTCATTCCTGGAAATACATAATGAATGATGGTGACTGCTGCAGGGGAACCCTACTCAATTTAAGAGGTTTATTTCAAGTCAGGATCAAGGCTGATTAAAGACATATTAATGACACATAATTAAGAGACAATCAATCAACTGTACATTCCAGATCAGTATTAGCAATGCAACAGATAAAGCACAGTTCTAGACAACTGTAAAATGTCTGAAGATCTAAACACCCTACTAAAAATACTCAAAGAGTTATTTTGGCAGTGCTGAACCAGGGTCTGCCTGCAGTTGTTTCAGCCTCATTTCTCTCCTCACTTCTACACATTTTTCGTACTATTTCACTGTATCACACAGGCATTGTGCAAAGATTCCCTGGAATAGGTTGACCAGAGAAGCTGTCACATCCCTGGAAATGTTCAAGGCTGAATTGGAGCTCCGAGCAACCTGGTCTAGTGGAAGATGTCCCTGCCCATGGCAGGGGAGTTGGAACTAAATGATCTTTAAGGTCCCTTCTGACTCAAAGTATTCTGTGATTCCATGATTCACTGCTGTGAGGTTTGTACTTGTGATAATGGGACAAAATAGTATATAATACAGCAAAACCAAAATCAGTTTTCTCCAAGTCTGAAACCCTTCCTCAATTTTAGTATTGTACACAATATTGTTATATAATATATAATTATATAAAACAATCCTAAATTAATATATTATGTACCAGACAACTCCTTCCTAGTCAAGGGATATTTATTTCCATCTCACCTCAAGCTAATATTTATTTATCAACGTGAAAATATTAAGTGCCTCATATTTGTGAATTCTGCAGAAAAATTGATTGTTGCTGCAGAGAATACAGTAAATAAAGTACACAATGTAATATTATACACTGTGGAGCCTGGTGAACACACAGGGGAGAGAGAGGATTATGGATTGTGAAGAAACACCTTTTTTTTCAGTCCTAACTTTCTCTTTCTTTTTGAACTTAGCATGAATATGAATAAACAGTAAGAAATGGATTATTCATATGGATTTGAGAAATCAGAAGTTAAGAATAGCACAAGATTTGTAGACAAATTATCTGGTGCTTCTTATTTCTTCTCATGTTTCACATCCTCTGACAACAGAAGAGAAGAAAAGCCCCAAATCCTGGAATAAAAGCAGATTTCTGTCCCCAGCAGACAGCAGGGTCTCCAAAATAGCAGAAAATTCCATAGGTTATCCAAAAGAATTTCCAGTGCACAGAAAACAAACAAAAAAATATTTATGCTTAACTTCTGGACTGCAGAAGAAAAAGTAATGGAAATCAAGTACCTCTGGTATTTGTCATGGTGCCAAGGAACCACTATGACTTGGTAAAAACAAAGATGACAGACACCAGTATTTTCCTATGGAGACTTAATTGTACCAGGACACAAAAATACTGGCAAAGCTAGCGAGTAATTCACATAAAAGTGCAAAGTGCAGGAGGAAAAGACTTAAAGATGCTCATTCCGTCAAGTAGAACAACGAAAACACATACAAAAATACAAATTTTTTAATTTAGCCATGGGTCCTTAGGAACTAACCTTCCATGGGAAATGTTTGAAGTTATCCATCTGCATCTCATTCTACAAATTTGTATATTTTCTTATATCAAGGTGCGGCTTTGCAGAGAACACTTCACTTTTTACACACAGACACATTTTTATCTCTGATGACAGCTACATTGAGTTACTGTAGATTTTTGCAGGACATATCTCTGAAAGATATACTGAAATGAGTGTCCGTGGATTATTCAATTTTTCCCACAGTGGTTTTTATTTTGGTTAAAATTTGTACCATTGTCCCTGAAGAAATGTTCTGGAAAGGAAAACATAATGAGTATGAAACAGAGCTGCTATAAAGAGCAACTACTGTTATAAGCTCCATAACTCTTGGGCAATTTATGATGTTTCCTGATGGTCAAAAGATAGGAACAACCACAGGTTGAAAAAGGGACTGGAGAATTTTACCTTTAATCTTTCTGACTTTGTAAAGGAAAAAGTGAGAGTTTAAAAAATGCCTTTTCTTCATAATTTTCTTCTGTCACTGGTAAAAAATAGGTTTTTTCAGCAAAAGAATGGCACCCTTTAGGATGGCAGCAGAGAAGCAAAGAAATACAAAGGGTGACAATAAAGATAAAAGTATTAGAGAAAAAAAATATAAGTATGGACGTGGAGGAAGCAGAATTTATATTGTCTGTAACAATGAAGATTCAGGAAGTGTAGTTTATATATAGCTTCAGATTAATAAATATAAAGAAGATAATTTTCAGGCGATGATGTGATAAGAAGTAGTGGCCTGAAACTATGAATGGAAAGCTTTAGGATACACATTAAGAGATATGTTTTAATGACAAGAATAATCAAGGAGAGTGGCCAGAACAGCATCCTTATGGCAAATCTCACCTGGGTAAGGTGAGACCTTGCCCTTAACAATATTCTCTTAGGTTTGAAATACAGGACTGATAGTAAATTGATTGATATTAAATCAAATCCAAGAGACCAACACTTCAGCTTTTCTTGAGAGCAGTAATGAATGTCTTTCTCTCTGGAAGGGACTTCAGATCACTGAGACTTATTGCAAATTCCCTGATTTTTAATGAGAGGTAAAAGTATCTAAATGTTGTAGATCAAGTTCCTGTATTATATATGTTGTGTTTTGGGGGTTTAAAAAATATTTTCATTTCCTTTTGCCCCTGAATGGAACTGTTTTCAAGGCTCACAGACAATGTGCAAGTTCCCAACACCCAGGGCACACTGGTGTCTCAGGAACTGTCATAAAGCACATGGAAGTGGTGAAGAAATTCCCTTCTTTATGTCAAAACACAGCAAAATAGTTCATATCAAGAAATGCACCATTTCTTCAAAGGCTTAATCCTGCACTGAGAAAACGAATTGCTACTGGAACAGCATCTGAAAGCAGCTGAATCAGAAGAGTGTGAGATACAAAGGTTCTGAGGCAGAGATGAAGACAGTGAGAAACATTGGGTGGGAGACAGCACTTTCCAATGGATTCCCTGACATTACAGCATTCAGAGGGCCTTGTCACTGAAGTTTGCAAGAGACAGTAATTATAGACTCTGAGGTGGGATAAAGGGAAGTCTTTGACAGGACATTTTAGGTCTTGAAAACCATGTTCACTCCCTAGGAGCCTTACAGGAGACTGTGTGAAGATCCTCAGACGGACTCAGAAGAATGAATAGGAAAATCTTTAAAGCAGAAAAATGGGACAACACGCTGTCTTTTCCAGGCATACCCTGTGCCTCGTGTATCCCAACATCATGGCCACATGTCATATTTAGCATTGCTTAGACCTTTAAGTGTTCCTCAAAGTCTTCCCTGCTAATGTGTCTTTCTTCACTGAAACTGTTGAGAAATACAAAGAAGTGAGAACAAACTCCAGCACTAATTTACTCATCGTGGTTTCACCAAGGGAAGACCAAATTCCATGGCTGTGTTACATGCAGGCTTTATTCCAGTGCTGGTCCTATGCATAAACACCCTGAGTTCTTTCTGGAATTCTTGCTATTTGATAGAAATAAGAGATGCAAGGGACCTCTTTCAGTGTTTTCCAGTGAGTTGAGATTATTCTGTGTTATCTTCATAAACTTTAGCCTGTGCAAACATTAAAGTATATGTTCAATGATATCAGAAGAGGAAAACTATGATGAATCCATTTTGAAAGTAGCATTTAGATTGCTGAATGATGAATACCTTGACTTTTCACACCTCTTTCCCTTCCCACAGACCCCAGTCACAGAGCATTTCAGAGGGTAGGGTCAAAGTTCTCCCTAGGAGGGAACTGACTTTCAAAACTGATAAAATCTTCACAAAAGCTGAATTTTGGCCTTTGCTGAAGGTTAGTTATAGTCTTTCTTTTCCTCCTTTGCACACCCCAGGGCTTGGTGAGTTCCAGTGGTCTCTGCGTGGTGCTGGCAGGGTGCTGCCTGAAGTCGTGTCACACACAGGCCTTGCAGGGCAGCACATGTTCCAAAACAGATCCTAATTTTTTGCAGGCACACAGAAAACAGGCTGATAACTTTGAGTATGAAGCATGGGTACCAATAACACAACACCTGTGACTAACAGCCTAACCTGCAGGCACAGGAATCAAAACTAAATCTGTTGATATCTGCCCCAAGCCAGAGATGAATCTGCATTAACAGATTATTGTGTTTTAGACCCATTCAGGCCCTTGGTGGGACAGGATTTAATTTTGTGTGTACAAGCCAAGTTGTAGAGATATTCCATGAAGTGAAGATGACCAAGAGATAGGCCCAGATGAGTATTGCTGCCAGCCAGGAGGGGGGAGGTTGCCCGTACTACAACTTCAGACATATTAAAAAAACTCCAAAGTTCATAAATTACATTTCTAGGGAAGACTTGGGAATTAGTTAAAGGCACATTTGAGGTATTTTTTCTGAATTTGGGTTATTTTTTTGGTAACTTTTCTCACTTAAGCCATCAGCAGAATTTTATTTGGGGTTTTTAAAACCACAAGATCTTGCATTTGAGCTAAAGAACAAGTTTTCTCCACTGAAGTTTTTATTGAACTAATTTATCTTTCATGTGTACCAGCCTCCAGAGGGAAAATAAAATGTATAAACTTTTTCTCTGATAAAAATGACAACTGTCAGAACTGATTTGGTTGATGATTTCTCTCTCATAGCAGATTGTAGGCTATATTTTTTTCTAAGATTTGATATATGTCAGTTAGAAGAAAGTTTTTCTTTTTTATAGAGAATGAAATGCTGTGGAAGGAAAAGCAAAGAAGCACAGTCCCACACTGTGGAATGTGGATCTTCGAAGCTGCATCAACAAAAATCTCTGTTCACAAATTTGAGCTAGGAATCTCCAAATGGGTAGGGAAATTACTTGTCTTAAATGGTGAAAAATTATTACACTGTATTAGTTGGAAAATTTAGGAACACACCACTGGGAGGCAGGTTTTTGTCTGTTTTTTTTAAATGTTAAATTGGAGACAGGCATACCTAATATTAATACTGTCTATTTGCAATTTAGTGATTTAATGGATCAGGAATGATTTAGAGCAGTGGCAAAAGGAGGGCTGCCTAATAACCTGGAAGCTGAGTCTTTCCAAAAATATGAAATAAAGACTTTGTGACAAAGCAGTGTGCTGAGTGCTGCACAGGCATCCACAGTTTGCCTGTAAAAGGGAGCATATGGTGGATTGCATTAGCCATGCACTAGCTTGGGCACTTGTTTTTGTGTTGCTAATGCTAAATTTATAGAAAGTTACATAATTTTATGAAGATAAACAATTCCTACTGATGATTGCCAACATTTTGCACGTGACGGGAGAGATAAGCCAAGCAGCAAGGGTAGAAATTAGTCCTTTTTCTGGCATATGGTGTCTGCCTGGGTAGAATTTCCTGAATAATCCATCAATTACCTATACCTGTCAAGCAGTCAGTGAAGAAGCTCATTTCATGAAGGTGAATAGCTAAAAGGTTTCTAACCACTGTAAAAATCACATCTGTTATAATTTCATACTGTGGGTTTTATCTGAAGAGGAAATAACTTGCTAAATCATAACAAAATATGTCTGTGGTCTGACCTGTAACATCTTTGTTATAAACAAATGATGAAACTTTCCTTTGTTTATTATGTAATTTTTTGAGATTGTTATAATTTTGCACCAAATTTTAATTTTTTTTTTGAAATGTTTCTAAAGCTTACAAAAATGGGTACAACTATGAGCCAAAATGTGTCAAATCTCCTGAAGTTTATTCCAATAATTGCATGTATAGATTTCAGTCACTACAATGTTTTCTCTCATGAGGAGCTATTCTGGGATTCCTGTTGTTTTTAGTTTACATACTTCTGCCAGATGACTCATTTCACAATCTAACTTGTGTTTCCATTTTTACTCTGGTGCTACTCATCCTAATTTTTTTCTGTACTCCTAATCAAAGAATGATTTCATTTAATCATGAAGACTAGCCTGCAGGAGAATGTCTTGCAGCTAAATTTAACTATCTACAAACTTCTGCAGGGGATGAGGAGAGTGAGTGGGCTTAGGAAATTGATTTAGTTGGTGTAGAGTGACAGTCTTTTGCCCCATAACAAGCAATTTTGACCTTCTGGTTCAGCCATGCTTTTACAGATGTTTTATTTTTTATCTTTTTTAGAAGGTAGATATTTAAACTCAAGCACTGTAACACATTCCACTGATTGAAAAGTGCAGCACATCAGTAAATAGGATGTAGCACTCCTTGACAGCCCGAGGTAGACCTGAGGGTCTTGCCAGCTACATCTCAGCAAATGTGCTATGCAGAGCCTGGGACTGGCTGAAGTGATGGGCAGGAGTTGTTGGTGTTGGATCATTGCCTTGTGGTCTGCACCAGCTGCCTCTCAGAGCACTGCCTGGCTGTGGCACAACCCCACCACAGACCCAAGGCAAATGGCACCTTACCTGATGCCACCCTCTTTTTCTTCTGGTGGTGATGGAGAGTTTATCCACGTGGATAAGAGTGGTGCTCTGCTGCTTGGCCTTGGGGTCAGTGGATGAGCATTGGTCTGTTTTATTTATTCCTCCCTATCTAGATACTGGGATCTATTTTTGTGTATAGATTACAAAGGGAGAAAATCCTCAAGTTGGTGACACCACTTCTGAATGATGGTGCCATAAAAGCAGGATTTCATTGCCCACTCCTCTCTGCTGAATGAATCCATGAAGAGAATTGAAATCAGATTTGAGACTACTCAGCACCATTAAAGATGTAAAAAAGGAGAATTTTACTGTCACTTGTAGATGATCACAGAACTGTGCAAGGGACCTTAAGACATTACTCAACATTTCTTGTAATTTACGTACGAAGACATCTACACCATCATCTGTGTTGTTACAGCATAGAATAGCAGCACCTCATCCTCAGTTCATTGCTTACGCCTGGGAAAGAGATCCACAAGTCCCCCAAAACTCAGCCACATACATGGTTCCCTCAACTGATACAAGTCTGTTGATACAATTTATCCTACTGCAAAAATACATCTAACAGTAAGTAGCTCAGGGAGAAACAACCAAGAGAGAAAGATATGCAATTAACTGCATGAATTAACTGCTCAGATGTAGGAGGAGTAGCACACATCAAGATAAGAAGTCTGCAAGAGCTGCTGGGGGGAGAGCAGGAAAGAACAGATACACTGAGCACACTTGTTCTGTTTCAGAGAAGACTACTGTCAGAGAGAGGGAAATTCTAGAAGTGTCTGTGAAACACATATCTGGGTGTTCCAGATTCAGTGAGAAATGGAATGTATTGCCTGGGAACAGAAAAGAAAGCTTATCTTAAATTATAGTAAGGGACATTTAGATTAGACTTTAGGAGAAATATTGCGTAGGATGGTTAAACTCACCAAAAGGTTTTAGGATGAGATAACAAATCTCATCCATCTGTCACAAATTATGTCAGCCTCATGAAACTGCCAGCTGCATGGCAGGGGTCTACATGGCTTCTTGATTTCTTCTTGACTTTTGTGACTGTGTGGTTCTATGATTCTTCAAGTTGCTTTTAGACCATTTGTTCAGTGATTATCCTGTGGATGAAGGCAGAAGTGGCAAATTTGGTTCAACCCTCATGCTGAAGTGGTTGTTCTGAACATTGCTTTATAAAGGTGGAATCAAGAACAGGGGGCCACACAAAAAAGCAGTGCCAGTATTGAAAGGTCAAAACAGGAATTCAGACTACTGTAGCTGCATGGAAAGCAAAGTGATTTGGAAAGGCAGAAGAATGTTAAAGCAAAGCTTCTTAAACTTTTACTTATAACCACCTCCAACACTAGCGCATTTCTCTGTCTTCCACTGATCATTTATTTTAAGTCCTGCTGTTCCCAGAAATCGAAGAAACATGATTGCCACTGACATATAAATCAATATCAGAGCCATGTGAGAGAGCAGCTGGTAATATGGTTGAAACAAGCTTTGGATCAAGCTGCTCACAGGATGCAAAGGCCAACAAGTAGAGCAGATGCAAGCTGCAAAAAGCAGCTTAGAAACATTGCTCTTTTCACAGCCTTAAAACAGAAGCTCCTTGGCAAAATGTCCCTTCAATCACATCTGATTCTGGTCTGAGGTCAGTGGGAAATGACAGGGATGATTATCAGAAGCCTGCAAGATGCAAAGCTGAGTCGCACTGACAAAGGAGAAAAATTAATTGTGGATCCATCTCAAGTAGACTTGGAAAGGAGATTTTATTGAAGGAGCCTGTTTCTTACCATGCCAGAGCTTAAGGCCCAGGAAGGCAGAAAGAAGATACACGTTTTAGCAATGGTTTACAGGAAGGCTTAGACCTGAAATATTAGTGTTTCTGGACACATATGAGAGTGGTCAGTATATTATATGGCTTTGTCTGAATGTTTCTCCTTCATGGGTCTATGCAGAAGTATGAAAAGTTATATAGTTTTGTGGGGAAGGCTGCTTCTTTTGATTGGCATAGTTATAAAATTGGCATTAGTAATGGGCCCATTCAGTCAAAAAACAGAGACTACTCACAGCAGTATGATTATGTCATATTTTAGAAAAAAAGGAGATCCCATAAAACAAGATTTTGAGATAACAATGTTAAGTACACTGTAACTAAAAAAAATTGTTACCAAGCTTGCAAAGAGAGAGACCAACTTCCAGCCAGCTCATTGCCTTAATGCCATGACTCTATGAGAATATGCAACAGATACATCTAGTGAGCTATTTTCTTTTTCTGTGAGTCTATTTATCATGCTCCAATCAGACATGGAAAGCTGCTCTATTCATATTGTCTGAAAAAGTCAGGGGAGACATAGCAAGGGGAGGGCAGTCTCTTCCATGGAAAAAAATGATGTGTTCGTAGAGTTAACTCTGAACATAGCTGGTCCCCAGGCCAGACAGATGGAACATTGGAAAGACAGGTGTGCCTCAAGATTACAGCTGGTCTTTAGAGAGTTGATGGGATCTACTGCTGTATCATGGCAAAGCCCACAGGACTTGCTGGGCTCTATGGTTCACTGTTGGGATCTTTCCAGCTTGGAAGAGATGGCACAAAGATGAAAAGCCAGGGTGCCTTTCTTTAGTTTACATTGTGTGTTGCCCCTGTACAGGCAGGCAGGGCAGTTAACTGCAGCATCTGCAATGTGCCTTGCTTATGGTGAAGGACAGGGGTGAAGGAAAAGTTTACCCTCTCTCTTATCAGAAAGCTTTCCATCTCCTTTTTATTGCCTGAACCATGCTAAGCTGCCAGAGGAAACAATCAATCATACAGGGCATCTCCTGTCAGGATCAAGTAGTGATGTCCAGAATTCCAGCAGTGTTCACAGGACTCATGGCTGCTGCAAGTAACTCACCTAATATGGGGTTTGGACATTTGCAGCTCTCAGGCATCCTTCTTACATGCCATAGAAGGAGCCACATCCAATGTGTGTTCTGCACAGCATCCACAGCATCTTCCAGCAGTTTGCCACTGTCAGATTTGGAAATGTCCCACTGTGCTGTGCCTCCTGTGCAGCACTGGCAGGGCCAGCCATGCCCAAAGCTCCCAGCCCCTGCCAAGGGGGAACAGCATGATGACATGCTCTTTTTGAGAGCCCTTCTGACAAAGAACCTGCTCAGTACCACTGTTTCCATCCTACCATGACTCACTCTTAGTTAAAACATTATGATTCATGGAAGAGTTTTAACTCTGTGATTCATTCAGGTCCACTTTTTTTTATTACTGCCCAAAAACATATAATCAGTAGGTGACTTGCCTTATCCAATAAAAACTAAAAGTGAGCAAAAGGTAACAGTTCTTCCAAGTAAAAATTAAGACTCTTCTTTTTCAGAGGTATGCAACCAACACCAGGTTGAGAAAGATTAGAAACACCAAAGCTCGGGATATTCACAAAGCAAATTCATTCCAGCCTGAGCAATATAGCAGATTCATGAATATATACTTTTATTATCAATGTATTTAAACTGAAAAGAGTTGTCAATAACCCCTGTGCTTTCTGTTCCTTCTATACAAGATGTTTTTCTCTGCGGTTTCCATAGCTTTGCTTCTTAGAAATGTATAGCACAAAAGTTTGTTATGTCTGCAATATTAAACAAATCAGAAGTAGGAGCACTGAAGGGAATAGGTTTCTAGTCTTTCAGTCTCTTTCTGAAAGTTTTCATCTTCTCGGTTGTGTTGAATGCTGGATCAATTCTTTTACCCTTCTACTGAAAAGGCAAAAAACTTCAGCATGAGAGAGAGAATGAGATAAGGCAGAAGGAGGAAGAACTATTTTAAAATGATGGAAACAGAAAACAATATTAGTCTGCACAGACATTAGCTATAGACTGGATTGTGAGCTATAACAGTTCCTTGGCAAAAGTACAGAGATAACCAAATTCATTACATCCTAGATATTGTCAGATCTGCTGGCAATTCCACAGAGCTGGCTTCTGTCCTTGATGCTAAAGAAGTGCCCAAAGCCTGGTCCCATATGAATAAGCATTTTGTGTACTTCAAATAGCGTACATTTGAATTGCACACATGTAAACTCATTCTTTGGTTCTTGGAAATGCAAATAACATCATTGCCTTTGCTGCACAGCATTAGCCATTAGCAAAGGACTAGGGCCAAAATAATTGTTGGGTTGCCTCCTCTTGACTACAAGGATTACACCAAGAATCAATCTGACCTTTCTTTTTGGCAGTAAAGGAATCACAAGTATGTGGGATTTCAGGGATCATGAAGGCAATGAATTTGTGTCCAGTTTCCAATCAACTGATTTGTGCGTGTGACCAAATAACCTCTCTAATGCTTCCCTAATGCTCTGCAGCCACAGGCTTCCTAAGTGGAAACCCCTCAGCTCCATCTCTCTGGGATCTTGTGGAGGAAAGGGTCACTGTCATGGATGACATTTACAGAGGTTCATTTGTGGTTTGGCATGCCATGGATTAGCTCTAAGCCAGGGGCCTTGGCTCCCAGCACTGAAGAATCTGTCTCTATTTCAGCTCCCATTACAGTTACTGTGATGCAGCCTCCACGGGGACCTCCTGCCTGTGTGTGTGGGCCTGGAGTGAACCCTAAATCAAATCCAGATATCCCTTTGATTGCTTCAGTGGGTTGGAGCTCCAGGGAAAGAAACAAGGTGCCTGAAACCATTGAATTCAGCATGAACTCCCAATTTTCAGTTGGGGCAAGAGCAGTCATGGTCAATCAGCTAAAGAGAAATTAAAAGTCAGTTTGATGTTCCTTTGCAGAAATAACGAGGATAAACTTGCTTTTATACAAAATTTGTACAAGTGAACCACAAACCAAGGGGACTCACTGAGTCATCTTTCTGCAAAGAACGGGGTACAACAGCAGTAACATCTCTCCTTATGTAAGTTGAGCTTGGCTTGCAGCCAAACAGAGAAGTGTAGAGATGTATTTAAAGCTAAGTCAGCTCTGTCGAGAGATAAGGCTGAGCTGAGTCCAGCAAGTAAGGAAGGAAGAGACTGGAAACTGGCAGCAAAGAACAGTTACATTTTGCCCAGCACTGTACATGATATTAATGTGAATGTCCTGCCTCTTACAAAACCTGTGATGCCAGAATGATTTTTTTGCCTTTTCTTTAATATCCCTATTACTTACTCTTTTATATAGCTTTATGTATTCTTAGTGCTTTTAGCCTACATACTTGTAACTTTCCAAGTCTGATAACTTAGCTGAGACCCACTGCATTGTTAAACCAGGAGACCAAACATCCTGGAAGCCCCAGACACCAAGGTCCTCTCCAGAACAAATTTTTGTAAGACAGGCCCATCCAGGGGGAAGGTTCCTCAGCATGGGGGCTTCACTCGAGCCTCTCATTGGGGGATCTTTGATAAATATGTTAATTTTGCAAGGCCTATAGTTGAGTGTATTTTGGTCAAGGGGGTGTGCCTGCATTTTCAGAGCATTCCACCTGGACGAAGTGCTGTACCCAAGGATCCTGAAATAAATACCAAGGTAAAAACCCCTATTCCTCATAAACCATGTTTTAGTTTTAATTTTAAGACCAGGGAAAGGCGTCACCTGCACACAGAAGGATCTGTCATAAACCAGAACGAGTTTCCTCCAAGACCCTTTGTCTTGGTGTGACTTTATGATGTATCCCATATCGCCTACTCGATGCCCAGAAAATGAACCTTGTGCCTTTCTGTGCCTTTAAATGTCCCCCCCACACTGACCCAGCTCCTGGGAGGAGAGAGACCACACCCAGAAGGACTTAAAACTCTTCCAGGTTTCTCTCCACAGTGAGAGATTTTATTATTTGGCACTATTATTCTTTTTGTGTGTGTTTCTTAAATAAATAGTTTTGTTTCTTCTTCACTTTCCTCCGAGGAAATATTTATTTTCCTGAACCTGGTGGGGGAGGGGTCACTACAACCTGCTTTCTATCAGAGGATATTTTTCTCTGAGTTTGCCTCAAACCAGGACACCCTTGAAAAACAAGCCAAAAAAATATGATAACATTTCAATTTCTGATAGAGACAATTGTGAACTTTCAAGAAATCAATTGGCTGCACAGATTGTGCAATCAGGTCTCTGTCCATAAGGATCTCTGTCAGTCCAGGATACCACAGTCATATAGTGTGCATTAATGGCTTGAGCTTTCTATTTTCATGTTCCATGAAAAAGTAATATGGTGGCTGATGCAAGCACCATATAATGAATATCTCTGTTAACTTCTTCTATTTCTTAGAATTAAGTTAAAGTCTTTGCTGAACATGTAAATTTGTGAAAATTAATGAATTAAAAAATGCATGATTTTCCATTCACTTTCAGGTAAAAAAATTGATGTAATACATTTAAAGTAGCCCTCAAATGTCACAGGTACTGGTATATTATAGCATCCACATCAGGAATAGGACCAAATTTCCCTCTCTGTGATACCCCTACTGTATTCAGATCTGAAAGTCAATGAGCAAGGCTCTCAGCTTTCTACAGGCAGGTGTATTCAGAGCTGAGTAGATGCCTGGCATCTGCATCCCAGTAGTAAAAAACTATTTCTGTCAGGATGGAAGTGTCTCGTATTGTCCTCTTCCCTCTTCTAAAAGAAGGATGGTGCAGAGCTGAGGAAAAAGTATTGGGTGGGGTGGCCTGCTGAGAAATTAGTACAAATAACAGGTGTCAAACTGTAGTATGGAGATAATAATCTAAATCCAGGGAAGAGGAACGAACATGTTATTTGTGGGTGTCCACTTCTATTTCAGCCAGGAGGGGAGATTGAGCCCTACTCCAACTTCCACTGGTGCCAGTGTAAAACCAACAATACACTTTCTTTTTTTTTTTTTTTCCATCCATAGATGGAGCTAGTTATTATATTGAGCTATAATTACTACAGATTCGGAGTAGTAAATTGTTCTTGCTTACCTGCTACCTCACATTTGGCTCCCACCACATTTTCTAAGCTGGGGAAACTGAGCATTGAAAGTTGAGCAAACTTCAGGACAGAGTCTGAGAAATAAAATTCTGAGCATGGGGCTCTTAAAAACTCTCCCATCGGTATAATCTGTTAACATATTATTGATTTAATTTTGATTAGTTGTTCTGATTATCAGGAAGGCTGCTGAGCAGACATGGCCTCATGGAGAGAAAGGCAGACTCAGGATCCATAGATGGTCTGCCTGAGGATGGGTGGATGGAGCTGAGCTCTCTGAAGGGCTATTTGGTATTTTCAGCACTTTGTGCTCTTTAGATTTGTGATAATCTTAGGCTGTCCTGGACTCCTTTATCTGCACCTGCTATCATCTCTCAGATTATTACTTTTTTTTCTTTTCACTTTCCCTCAAATTGCCTTGAAAGCACTAAGGAAAACCGTCCACTGTCAGATAGTTCCTCTCCTTGAGATGATTTCTGTTATCACTGTAATGAGACAGTTTTCCCAGGATGAGGAGACAGCAGCTTTCCTCCACTCAAGTGACAGCACAGGTCTGTATTTGCTAATATGTGAATGATGTGATGGCAGAGGGCTTGAAGACCATCTGATAGCAGTAATCTCACCAGGGGCAGGGTGTGCAGTGTCACCCACTGGCTGTCACAGAGCAGGGGAGCTCTGTTAGTCAAACAACCCTGCTTCATTCCCATGTTTGATGCTTCAGGTAAAGGTTCTTGATGGCCTCATTCTTTATTTCATTTATAATCAAGCTGACAGGTACTGTGACAATAGAAACAATGGAATGGATGTACACAAAGGCAGCTTTTTTTTGCTCAGAAGTACATGCAACTGCTGCATTGCTTTGCCTCTGGTTCTTTGTTGTCATTAGGTGTTCTGTGGTTTTGGGAATGCTTCTTATGCACATTAGGGCAAAGGTATGCAGCTGTGAATTCAATGAGAGGGGAGTATTCAGGACTGATAACTGAATATGCAGGTGACATTTACAGGCTCTGACACCCCATTTACATGCACAAGTTAAATTTGCAATCCTATACTTAAACAATATTATAATTGTGCCTTTTAAAGGCTTGTAAGTTGTTTATAGGCTCATTTGACTTTTTTTTTTCCTAAGCAAAACAGTATTTTCCATCTCCTCTAACCCAGTTGAAAAATGGATTGAGGAAATCTCATTTAACTTTAAAAAGGAAAAAAAGAAATAGCCGGTTGGTTGTAAACAATTATAAAGCCTTTGTTGTCTAGGTGAGCTTTGCTTTATTTTCCAACACTGTGCAAATGGAACAGAGTTACAGATTCAGATTAATATCTTCACAATGAATTGTACATGCCTGATTTAGTGGCAGTATTTGTAGGGCAAAGGCATGAGAATCCAAAGGTATGAAATGAAATTTATAACCTTAACTACTCCTGTAACTATTACAGTATGCTGTAGCATCACCATGGCAACCTATGGATGCTACAGAGCTACAAACCCCACAATTGCTGTTACACTTGCAAGAGCCATTGCTTCTCTTTTATTCTATTTGTGTATGTTTCAGTCAATCTCTGGAGCTAAGTAGGTCAAACCATGTTCCACATGCTCAGGTTGCCCAATCACTGATCTCTCTTTGGGTGAAGAGAGTCTGAGAGTGAGGCACATGCCAGATTTTTCTGCTTATTGCACTCTGGGCAAGTGTTTTACACATAACTGGGCATCAATTATGCATTGCTAGATATTCAAAAGTCCAAATTTTCCTCTAGAGTATCTTTGTGTTTCTAAAACTTCATGAGGATGATCATTCTTAAATACCCAGTTGCCCCACAAATCTGCCAGGCCAAGCACTTGAATTATATAACAATCGTTCCCATTCCTGGACATTAATCGTACAACAAGACAAATTTTTGCATTTGTCTTCTAAACTTATATTCATAGAAGCTGTCCTTTGAAGAGAAGGATGGATTAGAGATTTGACAGGGAAGGAGTCAGAGCTGCTGCTCCAAGATTCACTGAGATGAATTCAGATATAGGATAGATACCCTAAACCAGAAAGAATTAATTGTTCCAACAGAGTCCTCTCCATCACTGAGAAGAGAAGCCTAAACTAGTAAGTAACACTGGTGTCTTGATTTGTAGAGAATTAAAGGTGAGATACACCTCATTATAGGCCTGATAGCATAGACTAAGTTAGGCTCACATGATCCAAAATTAAACACAACCCCATGGTTTCTATCACCAGAAATCCATGAAGGAAAGGCACTGTGATCAGAAAATGCAGCTTTCTGACATAATTTTCTACCTGCTCCTGCTGCTGGGGAAGGAGTCCTGGATCTTTGATTCATGTGCTGTCTAATGGTTACCAAATATCTGTCTGTGGGGATGCCTTCATTCCATTCCTGCTTTGATAAGCACTCACATAATTGACAAAAAATGACAGAAATGGAGCTGAATGCTTTCAGGTTTTTAATAATCTTTACAGTTTGGCTTCCTAACAGCCAGTTATGTAATCTATTATAATGAGACATATTAGTCCAAATATCTATTTAAGGACCATTTAAACATTTTAATTTATATTCATGAGTGATAAAACAGACACACTGTGTGCTTCACATATATTTTTCCTTGGTATGGCTATTAATCTGAGTTTCAGCACAGATCCAAAAGGAAGCTGTCTGGATGTCCCTTCTCCCCTCCCCAGCAAGCCCCAAGCCTCAAAGAAGCAACAATTATCCAGTGCATGACAGTGGATGGATAACTGGGGCAGCTCCTTTCACACTTCCTACCTATTTTTGTTATCTTGCTGAAGCAGACTATGCAATGGATTCAGTAACCAGAGGACCCGAATCTGTCTTGTCAGCAGGGGATAAATATGTGGCAGTGACAGCTTTTTGTGATGGTGATTAAGGCTGTCTGGCTGTCATAGTGCATTTGCATTAGTTGGTGTGACTACACAGGTCCAGAAGAGAGTGTGGCATCTCTTTTTGTCCTCAGAGGCAGTTCAACTCAAGTGCTACTGGGCCTGTTTGGTAAAACATACATTTCAGTTTATTCCTGTATTATAAAGATCACTAGGAAGCTTTTCTTTGTAATGGCTTTATCAGGGAGAAAATGCAATTTAGAAGGTCTGTAAGACTATTCCTGCCCTTTGTCAGATAGCAAAGCTTGCTTGCTGTTAACATCATGTCTTGTACACCCTGAGTGTTTTCCTGCCTTCAAATGAATTTTTAATCAGAGGTATTGAGAGAACTTTCTGTTTCTCTGCAATGTGCTGAACTAGCTCAGCAATGTCATCTGTGTGAAAGAAATGCCTTCCAGGCTCTAACCCTATCCTGCCTTCACCCTTTAGCATTTTTGCTTCCCTGGAGGTAGCACCAGGTTATCCTCTGTTTCCCTCACTGGGACTGCATATGAGGAACATCTTATGTGGCCCTAAGACTGACTGAAGAGAGCTGTGCACACTGCTGGTTTCTCCAGAGCTCAGTTGGAAACCTGGGAAGGGCTTCAGCTCATAGCTAATGAATTTAGATGCCTAAATTCACATATCCATGTGAGTCAGACATTTCAGGTCCCATTACAGTCACTGGGGACTGAAGGCTGTTTCCAGCTCTCTAAACTCCTGTGTGTCTGGTAACCACATGGGGTTGGCAGATCAGTGGCTGATCTGTGCCCATCTGGACCAACACCTGCAGTCCAGGTGGGATCTGCTGGGCATCTCAAATGGCCCCAGCCCCTGCTGTAGCCACTGAATCACATATCTAGAAGTGGACACATAAATAAAATGTCTGAATACTGGAGCTGAAATCCTCCACCCGGAACATAAATGACCATTGTTCACATCGGATGCTGGAAGCAAACTGGAAACTTCTTAGGTTTGCACCAAAGTTTGCAGAAGTTGATGCAGATTCATTAATAGCTTTTGGAATGTGTCCTTAAAGAAAAGTCATGTCTTTAGATGTGATTTGTGAAAACAACTTCAGCTTTTTTTTCTTCTTTTCACATTATTAAATGCACCTCGCTTACAGAGGAGAGAAACTAATGATGTTTCTTTTAATTATCAGTGATATCAGCTGGCTCTGGGAATCTTACTTTATTCTTTCCTTCCCACCTTATCACATTTTTCCACTAGATTCAGCACACACAAATGAGTACACAATGTGCTGGGTTTTTTCTTTACTAAAATAAAAGATGTGTGTGATGGAAGTGTCTGAAAACAAAACACAGGGAACCATCCAGTCTGACCTCAACACACAGCAAAATTCTGAGAATTTTAATAACGATCCTTTCAGGAAGGGAAACTGATCTCTTTCTAGGAAGGATGATCCAGCTGATCAGTAAAGGTGAGCAGGTAACTCACTCGTCTGCTTCAAACGGGTGGATGGATAAACATTTTTGATGACTTAAAAATTAGGATAAGATGCCAATTTTTACTAGAAATGATAAATTTTCTTTAACAACAAATGATTACTTAATTAGATGAGCACTGCCAATGAAATTAATAGCTACAGCTATGGAGAAAAAAAATATACATCCATTGTACTTGTTTATCATCCACACATTGTTCTTGCAAAGCACTGAACAGGTAATTGTGACTTTTTTTCCACACCTTTTTTTAATGATCCCATGCACAGAGGTTAGCATCTAGGCCACTCTGTAGATGAAGCTAAGATTTTCATGGCTGGAAGAAGGATGCCAGTTTAAAATTTATTTTCAGTTGGAATTTTTTAGGTACCTCAGTGAGAATTTTTTGAAACATCATTGAATTGCTCACTGAAAATTAACCTTGATGCTTCAGAGCAGACTACCCCCAAACTGTCACTGAACTTTAAAATGTCACAATACCAGAATTATATGTTCTAAAAATAGAGAAATGGCTTAAAGATGAATTAAACTGGCTTAGACAAGTTTAATTAGCTACTATGCTTTGAGAAAAAAGGTAATGCGCTTTTCTGTTGAAGTGCAGAGACAGTCCAGACAGAGATTGCGTTGCACAGAGGCATTATCAGAAGACATTGGTGAGCTAAGCAAGAGCAAGCCCTGTTCTTTTCAGCTCCTGCTTTTGGAAGGCATGACAAGCCATTTCAATACAGCCCACGTGACCCCAGCCTTCTGAGATCCACTACCAGCTAACACTTCCTTGGCTCGGTGGATTGAATCCATAGTCTGGCATGTCCTCATCCCGTTCATACACTCACTTACCTTCAACAGTCTGACCAAAGACAAGAGCAGAACAGGTGGCCTGGGACAGGAGAGAAAGGAGAAGGAGGTCCTTGGCCATGCTGTAGTGTGTTAATTGGTCAGAAGGTGAAACTGGTGGCATTCATGGGGCAGAAATGAACAGGGGACAAAGTAGTTTGTCACCAGCCCCACATCCTGCTACTCCTGACTGCACTCTGATGGACCCTGGACCTGAACCTTGGCTGGGGCTGTTGGAGATAGTTTCACTGGGACGCTGGGGGTCTGTCCCCTGCTGCTGAAGGCACAGTGTCTGCCTGTGCACCGTCCCTGGCTTGTGTCCCTCCTGGAGCAGCCTCACTCCCACTGCTCCCTGGCATTAGGTAAGGTCAACACATCTTTTATTTAACACTGTGGATACCTGAGGAGTCAAGAGCTCATCCACCACTGCCCTCAGTATTGCCAAGAAATTGGCTGTTTTGGAGAGGAGCCAGAGCTGCCTCCTGGCAAGGAGGGAGCCACGAGTCTCACGACCCACATCCCTGGGCAACTCTCCAGATCCCCCAGGCACGGAGAGCCCTACTTAGCTGTGCCCCAGTTTGGGCCAATTTGGAGTACACAGACCCATTTTGGCACCAGGTAATGAACCCCAAAGCACTGAGAGCTACTTTTTTCCTCCTAAATTGATTGCATTTCCCCTGTCAATGCCAGCACAGTGGTGAAGTGTGTGCAGGTGTCTCCATTCCACTGTGAATACCGAGGTGTTCTGCTAACTCACCCTCTGCAAATGCGCGGTTAATACCAGCATATCTTTTTTCCAAAGAAGTGAAGAGCCTGATCCACCCCCACCTTCCCCACATAAAAAAAGACAGTCAGGCACAGCAAAGCTGCTTCTGCAGCAGTGGTGCCTCAGCCAGACCCCTTCCCCATTACAGGGTTCACTCAGCCCTACGTGGATGTTGCTCAGCAGTGCCAGGAGCAGGTACAGACCCCTCTGCTCTCCAATCTGCCAGGTGATACAGCCACACCCTCGAGCACTTCAGCTTCCCAAATGACTTGGGCAAGGCTGTGTGTGTAGCCTGTGGAGCAAGGAATTACACACGCTCTTTGCCAGGCCAAGGCTAGCACCCAAGTCACAATCCCATCCTCCCCTTCCTAAGGTCAGGCAGAGATGCTCAGCTCTCAGCTGAGAGTTTATTTTCCTAGCTGACCTGTAATCCTTTGAAAACCAGAATTCCTAGTAGGAAAACCAGTAGCCGCTCAAGACTGTCAGGGCAGTTGAGTGCTACTGTAATAAGGTAGAGTATATTCAATGTAAGGATAATGGGTAATGTGGGATTTATAACAAAGCCATAACTCCATAGAAGGGGGTTCAGATGATATCATGAATCACAGCCGTGAGATGTGACTGATCGATGAGATCATTAGAAAGCTGAATTGAATTACAGGTCAGGTAATTTATCACTTGACAGCCTCAGCATTTTCTATGATATTTGAAGAACACTTACACATTTTCCTGCACTGTTTTTTTTTGGGTCCCTAATTATAAATAAGGTGCTGGAGATGCTTTTAATCAGTGGGCAGTCTAGTGCCAGTGTCTTTCACTGTAATCAGAGTTTCAGACATACAGTGAACTTCCCTTTTGAATTATTCAGGACGTAGATCATTGCAGAATTACAACATAGCTTTTTCTTTCTTAGTGTTCAACATAGCAGTGGAAAATTCCAGTGTAATAAGGCTGGAACATAAATTTCTTTCATAGTTAACATTTTATTGTACTAATTAAGAAACAAAACAGAAAAATATTCTACATTCTATGTTATTGCTAATCATATTTCATATTAATTAATAAACATAGACCAGTTAGTCTGAGGCATGAAAGTTTTCCACACCTGTTTTTTCAGCTGGTTTAGTAGATTATACTTCCTTCTTTGTGCATGTTATCTGGCTCATTTTTTGGATATATGTTGTAAATACATTGCAACTGTCTGGGGCCACAACAGTTTGATAAAGTAACAAGGCATTTGCTTTCTAGAAGGCAAAAATTAACAGCCATAGGCTGACCAGCAAAATTAATGGGTTCCAGTTAATTTTCCAACTCTGACAGCTACTAACCCAGAGCATTATACAGGAAAATGTCCAGGATGGCTGACATCTTAGAAAGCAGTCTCTGCAGTCTGTGGAAAGGGTAAGCAAATTGTGAATCCACCTGGGTGATATTTCTGGACCTGGTTCTAAGGAGATGTAAAACAGAGATGCCACTTGTACTTCATGTCTAATCAATTTGACACTCTCCTCCCTGTGATGGCTGGAGGACAGGGACGTTCTGTCGTGCCTGCTCCTTGCTTCTTCCCACATGTCTCACTGCCAAAATCTCTGCAAAGCACATTCTCTGTACAATCAGCTCCCCTGCCTCTGGCACCCAGCTTCCACAGTCTTTCCAGAGGGTAAAGACTGGAGTTGTTGCATATCTCTGTCTTCCACTGATGTTTTGTTCCCTTGTAATGATCATTTTCATATAGTAGAATGAGAGTGATGTGGTTCCATTAGCCTTCTCTTCAAAAGAAAAAATTGCCAATTTTAATTTTTTGTTGGTTTGCTTGCTTGTCTGTGGGGTTTTTATTTGGGTTTTTTGTTTGGTTTTATTCGTTTTTATATTTGCCTGATACTGTCTGGCAGAACTGATTCTGCAGCATTCCAATTTCATTGGAAATTTCACCTAAGAAATATATTTAGTCTGAATTAGGCTGGAATGGGCAGCAATGTTCAGAATTTTCTGTGAACTGGAAATTCCAAGGAAAATCTCTCACCTGACACACCTGATTATTGTGTTTATAAACCAAAAGCTTTTCCCCGCAGCTGCACTGAAAAAATTGACATTCCCGACAGTTCTCCCTGCGCAGCTGCAAAGTTGCTGACAGGAATGGTAATGTCACAGTGGGGTGGGCAGGAGGCTCAGGAGCTGTGATCCACTCACACCCTGCCCTGTGTGGCTCATCTGGGCACAGCCAGGGCACAAATCCTCCCCTCCACACCAGGGACTCAGCCATCTTCAAATACTGGGAGATCTCTCAGAGTTAGCACTTCTCCCTTGTGAGAAGAGCCAAAGAGCCGAGTGACAATTCTTTACTTGGAGCTCTGAGACTTCTTTTAATCATCTCCCACTGCACTGCAAAAGAATGGGCAGCAGCAGAGGCAGTATCTGCCTGCAAGACAACAAATCCTTGCACATTTGCTTCCAGAGATTCCAGCTTGTACCTTATGGGGTCAGCAGTTTTGTGCATATTCATTTCTCCCCAATGGAAAACATGTCTCTCAGCCAGCATCCTGTAAAAGAGATTATTCTGTTCTGTCACTGATGTGAATTGGCAGCATCAATGCACCTGTTTCAAGGTGGGCTGGTCTCTGCGAGGATCCATCATGGCTCTGTTGCTGCAGTCCCTTATATGTTTTCATTAATATAGCAGTTATTTTAATATTCTGCATCAGTCATATTCCTAAATGCCTGGTATCAGCCTTGTAGAAGGAGTATCAGTCAAAACTTGCCCCACTTAGGAATTTTTGGGACATTTCTGTTGTTCTTTGTTCAGTTTACATGAGTATTATACAAATATTGATTCGTCTGCGTAAACCTTTCTGAAATATTAAGACATGATTCCCTCTGACAGTGGAAAAGCACAGAGAACTGCAGGTAAAGGAACACAGGGTAATTTTGGGATACCCAGAGGGACACAGCTGATCCTTGTTTTTTCAGACCTTTTGCTTTTTCCCCTCTCTGCCTTGTCTCTGAGCAGCACAGTTCTCACGGACACAAAACCTGCTCTGCATTTTCACTTAAGCTGCAATTAATCCACTGCCTCCCAAAACATTGCCTAGGCAAAATACCTCTTCCTATGTCACTGAAAAACATGGAAGTCAAATCCAGATCACTGGGGCAGTTTCCAGCATCCTCAGCACTGTTCCCTTGTCTACAAACCTGAAATTGCTTCCCTCCATCCTTCCCTCCACCAAAGAAGGGGATGCTAACATCAGATCACTGCTGTCTGTGGGATCAGGGTCCTGCAGAGAGGTGATCTCTGCATTGAAGCCCAACCAGTGAATGTGTCAGCAGAGCAGGGAGTGATTTACAGCCACAAAAGTCAGCCTTCCTTCTATTTTATCCCCAGCTTTCACACATTGGGTTCATTAATATGCTGTTTGTGCATGAATGAGTTAGGGAGAGACCTGGTACTGCTGAGCAGATGGTGCTGCTGTCCCTGGTGAGACAAGGGCCATACCCACACATCCTTACTTGCTCAGGAACCATGTTTTTCTTTGATGTGCTGCTGAAATGGACCATATAATATCTAACCACAGCTGAAACAGAAAAATCATAAATAAGAAGGCTCTCTAAACCACTCCTCATTTATTCTGGTGGTATGGGGGAAAGGGGAGGTTTCCAGCTTTGGGGTTAAATTATTTGTTGTACTCTATTCTGATCTCCAAAGCTGAAGGGATTTAGGCAGTGCTCATGTTACAGGCAGGGTGTTATAAGGCAGCTGCTGGGAGAGTTTCAGTTTTAGTGAATACAGCTCCTGTCATCTGTGATGTCAGCTGGGTTACTCAGGGCTGTGCTACAGACAGGACTCCATGTTAGCACAGTGGTGTCCCAGCAAGACCAAAGCCCTAATTTCCTCATCCCTACTCAGAGAGTGACACAAAACCTTCCTTGCCTACATTAATTACTTACTTTGAAAGGTATGTAAAGGTGAGAGTGGGACTCCAGTCTGAGCTGAAAAATGAAGCATTTTTTTTTCTTTCTGTTAGCCTAGCCTGCCTTTTCATTTTAGGTAAGATATTTGTAAATTAAGTTGATCACTGGATTCTGATCATGGTTCCTCAGAATAGGCCCCACAAAGAGTGGGACCTCTCCAGAGTTGTGTCCATGGCAGGAAAAAATGCCAGAAAGGTGACTACAGTAACTTCAGCGTGGCTGTAGCCTGCTGCTGCCCAGAGGATTGCCACAATTTTTTTGTTGCTGTTGTTGTTTTTCAGTTAAGTCATATTTTTAATGAGAAATAAACATGAACAATGTTTTGTGGTGAAGAGACCTCTGTTGTTCTTGCCAGCTTGTTCCAGTGGTAAATCACTTGAGCTATTGAAACACGATGAAGGTCTGATTTCCTAAGCACAAATGGATGTTGACCTCTCTGCCGTCTCCTCCAACATATTTTAAGACTGCAGGTTACTGGTGTTCAAGACCTCCTCATGTAGGAAAGAGTTCTCTTCATAATTTGTCTAGAGCTTATTTCAAAAACTTTAGAGGAAATACCATTTTCACCATTATCTCCTTCACAACAAAAATTTCTCAACATTGAGATCTTTGTAAATGCCTCTGCCTAAATAGATGTTGAGAACTCCAGCAAACTGTTCAGAAATTTTATCTCTTTTCTACTTTAGAGTTAGGTTTCTAATAGCAACCTAATGGAGCTTGAAAATTTATTCCTTTTTTCTTCACACAAATAAGTCCATCCTTTATTAAAAACGTTTGTTATAATTACTTCTTTTCTATGCTTCCTTTGTCTGCTTTGTTTCCAGATATATTTGCAGCTTTGGGCATTTTTGTAAGGTTTTAGTGCAGTTTCTTTCTCAATGTATTTTGTTTTTCTCCAAAGGTGGAAAAAACTGCAAATACAAATGCACTTGGAGGAACAAAAACAAGAATGTTATAGGAAGAGAGATTTGATTTTAGATGTCATATCAGATCATGTGGTATGATTGTGAAGCACACATATTTTTCAGTAAAATGTAAAAACTTCAGGGGAATTCAGAGAATTTGGAGATAGGGAAAAAGTACCTTCACTAATTCGATGACATTAATAAGATCCAACAGTGTTGTGCTGCCATAAAACCCTACAAAACCCCAAAGAAACCCAACACTCCTCATCCACAAAAAACCCACAAAATGAAAAATGCCCGGGAAATCACCCATCAACTAAAAAAAACATAAAAAAGTAAACTAAAAACTCCAAAAAGTCCCAAACAAAACCAAGAAGAAAAGAAGTGCTGATACTGTGTCAGACACTAGAAAGAAACTGCCTGGAAAGTCCAGAGCCCAGGTTTCAACATCAAGAAATCATCAGACTAACATGGACTAGATGGTGACAACCTAGACATGATAATTGGGGATCTGGAAAACACAACTGACAAGGAATGATTGAATCGATATCAGCTACTTGGCCTTGAAAGTGGATCACTGGATGGGCAATCTATAGGAGTTTTCAAGTGTGTGACAGACCAGCTTGAAGAACAACCTCCTTGCTGACATGACTGGGATCCACAGAAGGAACACCATTGGATGTAACTCCAAACAAGGGAATTTTCCAGTGTTTAAGATTAGACTTAAGACTAAAAAAGACTCTTTAAAACTTTAAACCAGGACAATAAGTGAATCACAAAGTAGAAAACAGGTTGTCTAAAGAGTTCTGGTGTCTCAATCACTGGATGTTTTTTCAGGGAAAAAATGACAAATGTTTCTTGGTTTATATATAATTACATATAATTAACCCTAAACTGAAGCAAGACGATGGGTAAATTACATCTTTCCTCTTTTAATCTTTTAGGATTCAGAACAGAAGGGAGAGATTAATACTATTTGGGTTTTAATGGGTATTTTTATGCTGGGCTTTTAAGTGTAAGTTGGGAAGGAGACACTTTCTAAATCATTCTGACAAGCTGCATATTGCAAAGAGGACTGTGAGTACAAAGGAGATAAGGAAACTGAGCAAGCAGTTCATCACACACAGGAACTGCAGCTGGTTTCGACATCAGAAGAAGCAATCTACCACTAGAAAATGGCTGTATTGTAGTATTTTGCAGAAATATATGTTTGTGGAGAAATTCCCTGACTTCCAAATGAATGCATTTTCCTAACCTTTAATGCTCCGTCCTGATTCAGAATAGAATGGTTTTATTTTTGTTTTACCTAAAAGTAACTGATTTAAAATAGGTATATATAATTAATTAAAATTGAAGAAATTGTGTTTGGAACAAAGTATTTCAGATTTTTTTTAAGAAAACATTTTTATTAGTTTTAAATATAAAATTTAGAAGAAGAAGCTTTGCATGCTGCTACAGAAGAAAAATTAAATGTCAGAATTATTTAACATCCTCTGGAATGCATCCTCTACTTTCCTTCAAACTTCAATACAAATGATCCTAGATTTTTAGTAAAATTAGGTCTTGTTTAAATATACATTTGGGGAATACCTCTTTGTTTCGGAGAGTATCTATACATAAGAGGAGCTGTGGCTGTTTGTCCACTTTCAGTTTATAGTAGTAATATTTTTATTTTGTTTCCTTTTTGTTATGATTCAGGTTATCTTCAGTTTTTCTGAAGGTAAATTATGGGCTTTATAGTAATAGCTCTTAAATACAACTTATGACAAAACTTACAGTAAGACAGAGATATCGTGGATGTTTCCTCTCCCCTGAAAAGCATAAAATATTTGAGCAAAGGCAGTTTTATTTGAAGTATTATAGTACTCAGAATATTTAATTTCTTTTAGGGAGTTAGCTCATATAATATTAATATTTTCTCCTTCCCATTCAAGTAAGGATGGATTTTTTTAATAATAATGAGATATAATTTCAAACTCATTACTTCTTCCCATTTCAGAAACGCCTGTCTTAATGTTTTGGGTTTTTTTGCTAAGTATGCGTTAGCTACTCTTCCTTAGTTTATCTAAAGTTTACAAAAGTAGCATCACAGTGATATTATTTGACTGTTCATTTTGACCTGGAAGAGCTAGGTAGAAGTGGCCACTTACCCTCTTTTTATTTAAAACTCTCTCTTGTAAATTCGTTGTTTGTTTCTTGTTAGTACTGAAATAAGCTTTGAAGGAAAAAAGGCTTAGGATGAAATTCAAAGAAGTAATTTATCAAAGACATTGCCATCTACAGCAATCTAAAGAAATAAACTGCCAACAAAAGCTTGAACTAGTCAGTTTTATGAAAATTGGAAAATTTAAAGGCTTGAAATTCAAACATATCCTTTAAAAATAAAGGGAATCTGTCTGCTATGCTTTGTCCTGTTTGTTGCATTTGGCCATGGGTAGTGCATTAGTATGAACTCATCAACTTTATCTGCAGTCCGGTGACGTAAGTGAAGATTGAGGGCTCATACTCTCCTCCTCCTTCCAAACCTCATTCTGTAATTACTCTCATTTCCACTGATGGTCTGAAACCACAGTGGGCACTGAGAAATAACCAAAGTAATGCAGAGGTTGGATTGTACCTCAGTGCAGCAGCTAGAATGATGTCTGTAGTAAATAGCATGGGGTTGAAATATGAGGTACTCATGACATCCCCTTGACAGCTAAATCAAAACTTGTAATTCAGAGAGCCCAAATGCTAATTCAAAATGCAATGTCTTTACTTTCCTCCAAAGAGGCTGAATTGAGACCATGAATCATCCCTACGTGTTTGCTGCTGCTGGATCTCCATCCCCTGTCCCCGTGGTGATGGCTGAGGGGTTGTGCACATTCCTACAGGGACATTTCAGGTGTGCTCAGCACAACCTGGAGCAGCCTGAGGGACATCACCCTCACACCATCCCTCAAACATTTGCGTTCCATCTTGCTAGAGAGGTTTATCTCTAGTCAACCTGATTTTACCCCTTTCCCACTTCAAATCCAGATTAAAGTCCTTTTGATCAGCCCTGCTCACTTTTGCAGTTAAGTTCCTTTTCCCCCCTTGGTGTACCGCATCTGTTCCAGTGGGCCTGGAACATGGGCCTGGTGCCATGTAGATAGATTCATGATGAAAAAAACCCAAATTCTGCTGGTGACACCAGGCTCAAAGCCAGGAATTGATCTTCCAGCTCTTCCTGCTGGCACTGGGATGGCAGTGTGTTCCCTCTAAGCCCTGTCTGGGCAGCTGCATCAGTTGTGGTGGGTGCAGAGCTGAGAGAGGACAGGGACTTCTGCCTGCTGTAGACCCTTTCTCCCTGGCAGAGCTCCAGTGTCCTTCTTGCCTGCCAAATACCACAGCGCTTCTGGTTCCAGCACTTCCTAAGGGATTCTTTTATGGGGAGAGGGGTTTGACCACTGTCACTCCTGGCCCCTCACAGATCTCCTGGTGCTGTGCTGTGAGCTGTGGGCTCCTGGTGAGTCTCTTCACTTCCTTGAGGATCCCTTGATTCAGGGACTCCCCCAGTGCATCACTCTGGGGTGCTCCACTGCCCATGGTGCCAGCACTGGAGCTGCCACCTGGGCAGCTGCTCTTGGGATCATGGAAGCACCCAAGAATTCTAAGGGCTGTGAGCTTTTTGTTTCCTCCCACTGTCTGAAGGTCTCCATTGCTTCTTCCTGATCCAGCATTCTGTAGTGGAAACACATTAAAATATTGCATCCTTCAACTTAGCACAACAGACTTCACAGTTTTGCAAAATGTGCAGGAACGTGCTGTCAGTTCCTAAAGTAAATAATTTGTTATCTGCATTACAAACATGCTATTTTACAGAGCCATCAAGAAGAAATGCAGTTCTCAGATGGTGGCTTTATGAACTTTGTAAGTACTGAAAAAGAGGTTTGTTTTTTTTTTCCTCGATCAGGTTACTTACAAAAATAAATCCAAGCTTAACCTTTCTTCCTGTAATTGGCAAAATGCAGCTGGAGTTAGGAGGATCACAAGTTTCCAGATAAGCATGCAAAAGAAGTATTGATTAGCTAAGTAGCTCAGATCAATATTCCTCACCCTTGCTTAGCAAATGCCTCCAGTCTGAAATAGAATTTTTATTACAATATTTATTACAAAACAAAGCTGAGACACTTTAATGGCAGACTGTGTGTGTGCTTATCTGTCCTTGGGAGAGCGGCAGAAATCCTTGATCTAAAGACGTCAATGGAACAAGATTTTTCTGCCTCAGACCATAAAGAAACCTTTCATGCACATTTTAAGTTCCATGGAGGTTTTAACCACCACCTTAAATCATTTTCAATGTTTATTTGAAATGAATAAGTAGTCAGTCTAGAGCTCTATCTTACAGAGAGACCACTCCAATATCATTGCAAAGCAGCTGCCATCCTCTAATTTAGCCCTGATCTCTAGGTTTTATCCCTTAGAGGAGTGGACATAGTGTGCTGTTTTCACCCATGGCAGCTGTGTGTAACCTGCTGCTGGACTGTGTGAGGGCAGAGACTTGAAGCAATGTCATCCTACCCTAAGCAAACACCAGCAGTTGGATGCCAGAGAACCCAAGAAACACGAATGTTGTGTAAGAGGGATATCTCCTGTGTTGAAGACAGTCTTACAAACATTTGTTTTTCTTTGGAAAGCTCTGTATTTCTCTTTCCTAGCGACCATTAAAATGGTCCTTATGGGGCTCTGACAAAAATTATATCAGACACATGTGCCAGTATAAAATAAAACCAATAATGTAGTGATTTCCAAATCCTAATTCATGAGATAATTTTCATGATTACAGAGCCCAGTTCAACAAAAAAAATTAACTATGTGCAAGCCTTTGGCTAAGAAGATGGATTCATGTGTGTGTGCTTAAAGATGTTAAGTGCTCATGCATTTGTTTACTGTGTGGGCCCTACTTCCTGAGGTTGTGGGGAAACCAAAGAAAGAAGTTTCTTGGTTTGGTCATGTTGTGACTTGAAAGATGAACAAGGCTGTTGAGGGAAGGGAGAAAGGGATGTAGCAGGCAGTCGGAAAAAAAGCTCTTTTTCTAATGGCAGTTGATGGAAAAAAAATAATTTTATGAGACATTCCGCATGTGTTGATCCAGAACATTGTTAGCAGGAGTAGGCTGAACTGGTGCAGGCCTCTTGATCTGGATTTAATTATTCAGATGATTAAGGTTTTCAAGCCCTTTATGAAAAGAAGTTTTTGTGGAACCTGGAAAAACAGTTTGGAGACTGGCCTCAATAATTGAAAGTAGTGTCTTGTCATTCATCCCGGAGCTCTTTATCAATTTTGTATGGAAATAACTTCATCCACCACCAAAAGAAAACACCTGCCTTGCTGGCATGAGCACAGTGGCTGTTAACAGGGAGCAGGTCACTAAACAGCAGGGCTTGTGTGGGAGGAGTGGAGTTTGAATTCCAGGTGCCATGTGAGGCAGGAGCAGCAATTGCTTAGGCTGAAAGGGAAACCAATACTGACATAATTAGCACAGCAGAGCTGTAGAAGTGGTTTGCAGTGCAAGATTTGTACTCTGTGAGTTCATCTTCTTTGACTGTGTCCGAGATAATGAGATTGGCCTGATGCCCAGAGCCAACAACTATCCTGACTATAAATTTCCCAGCCTCATCTCCTGGGGCCCATCTAGCTTGATCCTGTAAGTTCTGCTGGAGTCCCAATTCTGAGTCTGGCTCCAGCCTTTCACCTTCCAGGTATAATTTCTTTTGTCACGTCTGGGAACTGCAGAGGTACTACAGGCACCAAGCAGAGGTAGTTTGCCAACAATTTTACAATTGCCTCTGGTAAAGCTGACTGTTCTCCCCACAGATACTGGCAGCCCAGGAGCAGGGAGTAATCTTTAGACTGTTGCCTAGGAAGTTCCCATTGACGACTGTGACAGAAACATTAAGGTATGGCAGAGACAGGGAAGGGTGGTCCAGGCCAAATGCAGAGGTCACTATGCAGGTACAGTCATGCAGAGATCCCTGGGACAACCTTACCTGTTGGATGAAGAGCAGTCCTACATGCACAGAGCCAGATATCCATACTGCAGCAGGTCAGAAGCAGGATTGCTGTCATGGTTCTTGTGTCCATAGAAATATGTTGCTGCCATCTTCCAGGTAATCCCCTCTCATGTCCTATTAACCCACCAGGAGAAAACCTCTCAAAAAGGCAGTGCAGTAACACCAAAGAATCCTTGACTACAAAGCAAAGACAGAGGAATGCTGTTCACTACACTCTGTGCTCAGTACAGAGGTGAGGGGATTACTCACTGCAATCCTAATTCCTAAGAAAGGCTCACTTGATCTTATTGGGAGCTCTCTAGCATGCAATACTCAGGCATTCAAACCCTCAGCAAATACACTGGTCAGCAGGCAGTAGAATAGTGGTGGTGGTGGTGAGAAAACCAGGAGCTGTCCAGTGTGAAGCGCATAAATAGTCCATGAAAGAGGGACATGACCCCAACACTCACTCAGCAGTTATCCACTTCCTGTGGTCTGGCACAGTGACCCATCTTCAAAAGACACTATGGCTGTCCACTTGATACATCCTGGTGGTTAAATATGTGGGAAATGGGCAATGAATGCTCTTTGCTAAGGAGGGACTTTGGGAAGTTTCTGTGTGAATGCCATAAGCACCAACCTTTATTTAGGAGATGGAGGATGGCAAGAGCAGTGTGAATCCTGCTCAGTAATTTGTGCTCAGGAGAAAAGTAAATGTACAAGCTCTATGAAGGGCACATATTCAGATTTCTTTGGTTAGCGTTGCCTTGTGATAAGCAGCATTTTGTCTCAGTCGTTTCTCTGTGGCTCCTTTATCAATCCTTGTGGGCCCGTGTTAGCTGAATAAAATACCTGACTCCATCGTGTTGCTTCCTTTGGTTGAGATAAAACATCTGCTCTTCTTATCATGTCAAATCTATTTGTTCCCCAGCAGAAGAAATTCAAGATTTGGTCCTCATTAAATATTCTTCTACCTGTTGACACAATCCTGAGCAAATCATTTAACTTCTTTGTGTTTGTGTTTCCCACATGTTCTTTGACTTTCTTTTCAAAGACTTTTTAAAGATGGGACATCCCCTTCTCCCTGGGCTGACTAGGATGCTAATAATTTCATAATGGAGAAGAGAAAGTTAGATAAGAGAAGAAACAGTTCCAGAAAAGACTATGAAAGAAAAGATGTCTGTTTCTAGGGAATGAGTCCCTTCTTCCCCTTCCCAAATATTAGAGAATGGGAGAAAATATTCTTAACAGAGAAAATAGATAATACTCTAATATTCTAGACAACCTTTAAATCACTCCCACCCACTCAATATGCAACTCAAACAGTCAGTACTGGCAATTCTTACCAGAAGAACATAGACAATAGCTTACCATATTAATGAGCGATTTCGGTCCACTTTGGCAAAGGGAAAAAGAGCCCTTAAGTTAAAAGGCTGCTGATGAATTACAAGAGTTTCAACAGAAGACTGTAAGGGAGCAATAGTGAATAAGTAAAAGTTGGAAAAACCTTCACTTGGCACAATAATTCCTCCTTCACTGTTTTGGGGTGTTTTTTTTTCCTTTGTGTAATGAGTACATAACAGACTTCTCTAACTGTTTGCATTTTGGAGTGCCCTTTGTTCTCGAGAGATGTCACTAAGAGTGCTTGTTCCATTTTTCTTCTGCTTTTTAATTAAAAAAAAATTGCAAATGCAAAACATAGCAGAGTGATTTATGGTGAATAAGACTTCATTTGAAAAGGGTTTTGTAACGAGGGCTTGGAAGACGCATTTGGTAGATAAACTTTTTTCCATCTATCCTGACCAATTTTATTTTCTGATGCAAAAACCAATGTAGATTTATGAGTCATCTGTTAAAATTATTTCCAATCACTACATTGCTTTTTATTCACAGGAAGTTCATAGTTTATTTTTTATCAAAGGAGGAAAAAATAATTTGCACTTAAATATGTATCATACTACAAATTTAGAAGCAGAAAATGGTGGAAAAACATCTCTAAAATCAGTCGTTCTGCTGGCATTTAGCCTGTGATGGAGATCCTAGCTTTTCTGAGAAAAAATAACCAGCAAACTTGTCTGGCTGCAGGCATAAGAAGAAGGCAGCTGTCTGTATGGAGCAGCTGGGAGCAGCTTACCAGTACCATTGGTAACTGTGGCCCCAGTTCAGGCTGAACCAGTCCTGCTTGGTGCCTTGACCCTTTTTCTCTGGTCAGTGTGGGACTGGTCAGTGTGGGACTGAAGGAAAGTTGGAGTTTCTCCTTTCTGGAAGAGGAAGAAGGAGCCTACTGCTGGTGAGGTTTGACAGAAGGGCAAATGAGTTTACAGATTTTGACAGCCTGCTTTAGGAAATGGGTCCGTCATCCTTGGGGAGATTAAAATTCAAATGTCTCACAGCCAGAAGAGATGTGTGGGTGAACCGGGAATGAATATGGATTACATATAGACAGAGACAGAAAAAAATTCTGGGCACTCTGGTTTTCAAAATATGGGTTATTGGTCATCTGGAATTTGTGTTCCTTTCTTTAGAATTGCAGCTTATTTGAAGTTTGAGCTGCTAGATGGCAATGTGAAGGAAAATAACTGCTTGGGCTGTAAGAAGAAGCTCTTTGGGTGGGCATCCAGTGGGAACAGGGAACTCCCTGTCTCAGGATGCCACAGGTGCCAGAAGTTTAAATGCAGTGTCTCAGCAGCTCCACGGAGTCCAGGTCTAATGAAGGCAGTCAACAGCAAAGGCAACTTTCCAAGAAGTGTGTGAGTTATAAGTGATTTGGAGACTAGCAGAGCACCCTGGAGTGGAATCACTGCATGCCTGCTTTTTTCTTCTGCTCCTTCCTTTGTATCCACTTGCTGATCCATTCTGGAGACAGGATACTTTGTCAGATAATCTGACCCCAAATAACTTGGGCTAATACGAGCAGCCTGTCTCATACTTTGATGATCTCAATTATACAATGAAGTAATGTCCTTAGCACACGCTAAGCCACCAAAAGTCAGAATTATTAATTTCAGCATGTTGTCACATGGAGGGGTAGCTCTGACCTCAGTGATAGCATAACTCACCCCACTGGAACTTCATAAACCTCACAAAATCTTTCTTTGCTTTCTACCTTAGCAGTGGCAAGCAGCAGTGCCAAAACACACCAAAGGTGTAGAAGAACATTTTGTATAAAACAGCAATAGCAGATGCCATTCTTGGTGAAAATAATACTAACAGGTTGAGAATATTTAGTGGTTATGTGTGGGGATGTAAAAAAAGGATGCACATTCTTGTCAAGGACTTTGCAAGTTCATCCTACACTCCCTTCTTTGAGCTCAGTTGTTGGCCACATTTCCATTTTTGTGAACTCAGATGGAGTCAGCAAAATTCCCAAGTAAAGATTTACAACATCTTGATACGACACGTGGCAAATGTCCATATCCTGATGTATCTGGTGTATCTTTAGTGAAGGCACTAACACATTGCAGGTATCTTTTATGTCTATGTGCCAGCACAACAACCCTGAGAGAGGATTTTTCCAGCTGGGGTGAGCACAAAAAGGGTTTGCAGGAGGAAGTTACAAGGTCAGTTAGGTAATGGCAATATTCTCAGCTTTCCAGTCTATAACAAACAGTCTTGTCTTGTTAGTTGTATCTTTCCAAAGGATAACCTTTTCTGTTCTTTCTTTAAATGTTATCATCCTCTTAATTCTACACTATGTTAGAATTCTACACTGTGTTCTACAGACTCATGCCCACTACATTATTTTCTTGAGACCCTCACCAGCTAAAAAGCATTGGAGCTGTCAGTAGGCACATGATGTTGTAAACAGGCACATGTTGTTTGCCTGAGCCAGAACATTTCCCTACAGTCCTGCACAGTGTGGACATGACATCTGGGACAGCACAAAGGGAGGAATCACTTCGTGGTTCCATGGCATGAATGTGACTGTGAAAATGTTGTGTATTTTGCCCTGTTTCTGTCACCATATAATTATTAACAGAAGTGTATTGCCATTATTACATTGCTCATAAGGACAGCATAACTTTTGTGCATCTCCTGCTTTTGTTTACCTAATATTCCCTTGTAACTTGCCTTCTCTTTTTCACAGACAGGTTACAGTGTATGTTTTCAGTGCAGATCAGCAGAGGCTGGTGAAAATTTAATATGATGGAGAAATCATTGTTTTGTCTGAAATGCTTCTTGCTGGGTTATAAAATGCATTTTACACTTTGTGACAAACTGTAAGAAATTTCTATTGGGGTCATGCCTATGATAGAGGAAAGAATTTTTTTGTTACTCATCTGAACATTTTAAAAAAGGGGGAGGAGCAAGTAAATTTTGATTTTTTTTCTCAAGAAATAAAATGTATTTAATAATACATGATTTTGGATTTGACGGGATTTTTTTTTTTTGAGAAAACTCACTCTCTTTCCTTTTTGTGTCACAAAGAGAAGATTGATCACAAGTAAAAATTACCATTTTTATTTGGGCTTAGTTAGCCTTTTCAAGTTGCTTATTCACTTTTGAAACAAAATGCCATTTTAAGAAGTAAAAGCATCAATGAGCAATATTGTGTCATCTCCACCAAAGAATCATCTCTTCTTTTGATCAATCTGTCCCCTCAGTTAGTGAATAGAGTCAGTCCTCACAGCTGTATTGCACAGTCATGACAAAAACTCTTTCTCAGAAAATGTTTCCACGTTCTATTTGCAGTGCAATTATCAACAGCTTTAACACTGCTTTGATTTATTACTTGTTAACTTCATTGTTTTTCTGCAACCTCGTTACAGAATTATTTGTGAAAGCAGGAAATAAGTCTTGTTATTTCCTTATCATTTTACATTTAACCTGTCTGGATGTTTTCCAGCTAATATATCAAATTATCTCTCTTTGAAAGGGTCCTACCAAAAGTTGGGCACACATAATGGTAGATAATTAATTATATTAATCACAGCTAGTAATTTCAGACGGCTGTCTAAATGTTACACATACTAATGCATCAGCTTAAAAAGATGTCAAGCTCCATTGCTGGGATCTAATAGGAGAGAGGTCACCTACAATGTCCCTTACACTTCTGAGTATAAATTATGTAGGTCAGTAATTTCATAAAGACAAAATTGTAATGATGTTCACTGAGCAGTAATATCCTTCTAAAATTACTTTGTCTCTGTTTGTTTGTTTAGTATACATGTGTAAACCGTTGTCCAGGGAATCCAGCAAGGCAAACAAACTTCCAGGGACATGTCAGGTCATGTGAGTTGGTGAAAACAGGTGACAGGAGCAGAAGAGATGACACATTGCTCACCCGTAAATTTGGCACAGCTCCTGCATAGGCCTTGTCAAACCTCAGTGCCTCTCTCACCTTGGATCAAGGAAGTGTGATATTGGATGGGATCTGACTTGCTCCTCTCAGAAATGCCACTGCACTTTACGTGAATTCTTATCTCAAAGCAATTTTCTCTCCCAAATGCTCTGTGCCTTTGATACCAGCGCCTGGGAAAGTGTCATTAAAGTGTTGTCCCACACTGAGTGGAGGAACGACAGCCCATAAAGTTTAATCTGCCACCTCTTTCTGTACTCAAGAAGTCAAGTCTGAAACCATGTAATCATTGCCCCAAGAGCGTATTATTCATTCATAGCTGCTAGACTCTCCTGCATATAAAAGACATGTAAAGAAGGCAGCAATTAGATCTGAAGAGAAGTGCACATGAATAATATGTTAATTTACTGACTTATTTTCCGGGTTTAGAATACAGAAAGAGAGATTCTCACTTTCTCCAATGAATTTGCTACCATAGCTTAATTAATGACTATTTTAACCGATATTTAACTTTACAGGCTGATTTGGTGCATTCAAAGGCTGAGCTGTGCTGCTGTCTCAGGTAACTCACATTGCTTTCTCAAGCTGCTCCTGGATGTACACAATCACTGCCAGCACAGATACTGCCATGTGAAAACTGCATCTAAACTAAATTCACTTTCCATGGACAATAAAAAGCAATTACTCGCATATTTGCAGAAAGGAGAATGAAACTTGTATAAGCACAGATGAAACAAGTTAATTTCAAATTCTTATGGGAAATTTACTGATAATTTGCTCTGTTATTCACCAAGGCCTTCATGAAAAGAAGAGAGAAACAATGTGAATCATCTAGCAATGTTTTGCTATTGCTTTTCATATATGCATTTTGAATGAAGAGACCTGATTGTAAATAAACATCCTCAGAGTATTAGCAGCTATCTGCAAGTGGTCTAACTACTTAACAAGTCAAATAGTGATTTCAGAGAATGCATTTGACACAGTAGGTGGGATAATAAATGAAAATAAATATCAAATTTACTGTGATTTGGCAGGTGACTAGGAGCTCATTAAATTGCTGTAACACAATTACTTGTGATCCCCTGGCCTTTCCTGAATTCTCAGCCTCTTCAGAATAATGTTGCTCGAGGAGCAATCAATTTTGAGCTCTGAGCCATGAAAAGTTGTAGATAGATTAGTTTTCTCTTTTTTTTTTTCTTTTTTGTTTTGTTGTGTGCTCTTTTTTGTTTGTTTCTTTTGTTTTTTTTTTTTTGTTTGCTATAAACCTACAAATTTTAGACTCACTTGAGAATTCACAGGCATGACAAAATAAATAATGTGTGTTAAATGAATGCTTAGTCTAAGAAATATGAGCTGTGGGGTATTCAGTGCCCTATGGATAACTGAAGAGAAGAGCTCAGATGAGAGTGTTTCCTGTCCAGAGGAGGACAGGAAGCTAATGGTGGCAAAAACAGAAGAAAGAGTGGAGATGACAGGTACTCAGAGGTAAATTTAGCGAAAAAATTACATTCTTGGGTTGCTCTTTCCTTGAAATCAAAGTAGAAACAATTGCATGTTTTTGGTTTGGATGTCCAAGCTGTACAAAATGCCGAATCAGTCTGCCTTCCTAGTGGAGCAATTTCTTTTCTTCAGCAGTTTTTCCCCAGTGTTTTTGGCGGCTTGCTGCCTGGCCATTGACACGTTCTCCAGTTAGCCTGGGAAAGAAAACTCTCCTGTCTGGCGAGTTCTGGATCTGTGCTGAGAAGGTAATGCTCTGGGTGCCCTGGGTGCCCTGCCCCCAGTGCCACCACACTTACCACTCATTTACACCACATTTACACCACATTTACCATACATTGACACCACATTCACCGTACATTGCTGACAGCAGAGCCCTCGGGCAGCTGCCACATGGCACCCGCAGATGAGAGTTGGCTTTGGCAGTGGCTCACTGGCAATGGGAGACAAGGAGCTGGAGCAGAGCACAGGAAATATCCCTGGGATATTGATTGCCACGAGACTGTAGAGGCCTCTGACAGGGCTTGGTGCTGTCACAAAGACAGGGCTTAGAGCTCTCACCACCCTAATCTGCCTCTGGACCATATCAGGGTGGTAAGAGGTGTTTTTCAACAAACACATCTTTATCTAGGTCATGGAAACAGTAGGCAAAAAGAGAAAGTGGCATGTACAGAGAGATCAGGTCATTTCCCAAAGGTGTAATCTTCCCCTAAGTACTCAGCTGCTTTGTCTGCAGTCAATTTTAATCAGCAAGACATTTTCCTTTCTCTTCTCTGCAGAGAGCAGTTCCCTTTCTTTTTCCTGCCTCAGAACACTTTAACTTCTGCCTTCTCCCTTCCATAAAATTTCATGGAAGAGCTTTGGACAGTTATGCTGAGTACTCCTCAGTGTGTGTAGCTGCTCTGTGCTATAACACCTGGCTGTAACTGGTAGCTGTCTTCCTATTCAGCACTTATGTTTTTTACCTACCTAATAAGGCTTGTTTTCTCAGTTTAATCACAGCCTACTGAAATCCATGGAAAGTCTCCTGTTGCTTCAAGAGGCTGCAGGTTATGGTGTGTCAGGAAAATTAATCCACAAACACCAGAAGTTTATGCCAAAAAGGAGACAGAGGAGTCCTGTTACTTTATTCGAACAAAGGGAGAGGCTATGGGGCATTCCCCTGGGGTCTCTCAAATTTTTGGAGGGCACAACCTCCTTTTTATCCTAATTTCCCAGCCGCATTTCCCTCTCTCTTTCCCCATTGGCTGAGGCACTTGAGAGGTACAGAATTCCCAGAATGACTGATACCTAAGATTCCCTTCTAATGTATAACCTCCCCCTTAATTTTTAATTCTTATGGAATTTATGGTTTTTCCCATTGTTTGTTTCATCTCTCAATATCCAATTTAATTTATCAGCAGACCTACAGTTTGTTTGTAAAGGCAAACCTCTTTCTTTCCATTGATCAATCAGTGGAATCCTTCCCACTGTTTCTTTTATCTCTCAGTGCTAGTTTTATCTACCAGCAGGCCCACAGCTTGTTTGCAAAGACAAGTCCCTCATTCCTCTCAGGTGTAAATTTTATCCTTGATTTTGTTTAGGCCAAGAATTTACCCTTAGGGTCTGAACTAGTTTGGAGTCACTGTGATTTTGTTATGAGGAATTTCAGTCCCAAGATAAGTTGTTTGCTCAGAAAATGGTATTTTTTTACTTTATGGTTTTGCACCTCCAACCGGGAGTGGAGATCCTGTTAGTGAGAGCTATTGCAGAATGTGCAATCAAGGGATGAGGAGCTGCTCCTTAGGGATGTTCTTCTTCTCTGATCTTCACATAACAACACCTGGTGGGAGGAAACAGTATTCCAGGAAAGAGCGTCCTGATCTGGCAGCTGATGATGATTATGTTAGGAGAAATGCCTACAGTCTCTCTTGATTAGGGAAATAATTCTTTTCTTCTGAATTAAAGCACCTTTTTAAAAGTTTCCAAGATCTGGAACTCTGTTACTGCTGAGTTCATGTGATAAGGTCTCACTTGGTGATTAAACTTTACCTAGCTCTTGAAAGTCATAACTTCAAGTCACAAAACCACAGTGGAACTTGGAGAATATCTCATGTCCAGTCTATTTTATTATATTCATTGCTTTGGGCAAAAGGGAAGCTAAATTAGTTAGTGTGAGACTCTGAATTCCTCAGCCAGGACTGAGAACTAAAGTTATGAAGCTGCTGCACTAGTCTTCAACAGAAAAGCAATAAATATTTTATAGAAGGGGTAGCTGGGTCTGATAGGGATCTCATACCACAGTAAGTAGTTTTGAAGTGGTTTTTCATATTAACCATTTGAGACCTGTCAGTATGACTGTCCATTCCTGAGCTATTTGAGAGCCACAAACTTACTGAACTTTAGAAGGCATGTGTCAAAAGTGGATTTTGATGCCTCTTTTTATTCATAAAACCTGTCTTCCACTGCCTTTTACATTGTCTGTTTCCACATATCCTTCCAAAATATATCACTGGCTTCCTCAAGGAGCTGTCACTGATCACAATACTATTTTTTTTGTATCCTCTCTGAAAGAAATGAAGCAGGATTTTATTGCATCCAGTCTGTTTCTCTACTTCTTCAAATTCATGTGTATGTCCATTTGTTAATTTTTTTTTCTCTGCAATATGAAGGGTCCTTTTCTGTATAGAGTTGTGCTCTGTTTCAGATGAATGCATGCTGGAAAGTAGACCCAGCTTGTGTTTCTTTACATTCTTTAAGGTGTTTAAAATAATTTATTTAAATCTTCATATACAGTCTACGAGGAAACACATGGGAAGAGATTTTATTCATGGTCTTAGGCAGAAGATATTATGTGTGGAAAACTGGGAGCAGCCTTCTTTAGGCGTGTGAGAGGCAGAGATATTTGGTTTGATCCCATGGGCTCTCCCGTACAAAGGTCCACAGTTGGTTTGTTTTGATGCATATGCCTCATATAAATAAAGCACAGAAACTATATCGTGTCACAAAAGAAGCAACCCCTAAGTAAACAACACTGTTAGAGCTCAGCATAAATATTTCAAGATTAACAAATTCCTTTAACAGGGAAGCAAATGTAGTGATGCCTTATCCGGCTACCTAGAAACAGAGACTAGACAGGAGTAAAGGAAAAAAGGTGGTATTTTATTTGAAAGGCCTTCAGGTGCATATTTTGGGCTCCAGAGGGTCCTGCCTCAGTGGATCCCAAAATGGACGACAGGTCATGAGTTCTTCACACTTTTATATCAACATAAATTCACCAACCAGAACCCAGCCAATGATGTGATTTCCCCCAAGCTTGCCCCCCTCTCCCCAAGATGATGGTTTACAGTTCTTTTTCTGAGTGTCCTTGGACAGCAAGTTAGAGAGGTTTGTTATGTCTATCTTAGCATAGAGAACAGCACTTAACAAGCTACAGAAAACTTCAGAGTCACACTAGCAGTACAGGATTTGGAAAATATAAAAGCTAAAACCTAAGGCATCAGTAGAGTGACCCCTTTCTGGTCAAAGGGTTGAACCAAAATAACTTCTGAGCACCAGTGCATTTAATTAATGTGTTGCTAAACCTCAAGGGCCTCGCTTTTTAAAGAAGCATCATTTCACACTCCTGTGCTGTCCAGCTGGGGTTTTGTAACTGCTGATGTGCCCACATAACCTTTAGCTGAATCATACTTGCTTTTCCTCAATGCCATTCAAGTCCAGCAAGATGCCATAGACAATTAGCCACTTCTGCATCCCTGGTTTCTGGAGCATGGGAGACAGCAAGAGAAGGATAGCTGTGTTTTATGTTTGTTTGTGCTTAAAGGCATGGAAGTGACCTGAAAGAGAGGTGGACTGGGGCAGGGGTGAGCAGGAATGGGCTCTGGTGAGGAGGGTGCTGCACCAGGCAGGGCAATCTGCTAACAGATAGCAACATGCAGAAGCTTCCGAGGTCATGCAAGGAGTCAGACACTGACTCTGAGATGGAACACAGTTCTTGGAGGGAAAACAGGAGCTGAAATACTAGCTGATGATAAACCTTCTCCAGTGGCCATTAATTGAAACAAGATGAATATATTCCCATAAAAAATTTCCAGTTCCACTGGAAATTAATGTCAACTGGTTGTCAAATTCACAATGATGTCAGTGAAAACCTGTCTTTATGAAAGTCTGAGTGAGCAAACTTCTTCAATCAATTACTCCTACTTACAGACAGAATTTACTCATGGTATTTTCTTGTTCCTTTTGCTATAGAAAAAGCCTCTGCATAACAATTGAAGGGATGCTGCAAACATAGGCTAATCCAACCTCCTTTGTTAGAGCCTTTCACATAACGAGGCTGTCTCAGACAACCTCCACATTAGGTCCCCTATAGAGCAATAAGAGCATTTTTAAAATGATCCATTTGTACAACTCAGATAATCTGTACAGGATCCAGTTATAGCTTCTCATGAGCAGAGCCCATCTGTTAGCTCTTGCCCTCTCTGCTCTCTCCACACGAAACAGTGAGAATATATTTGGGGAACAGAACTGTAACTGCTTGGTCCTTGAGTGACTGTTGAGACAATCTTCTTGTTTAGATATTCTGACCTTGTCTGATGCATTTTTAGAGCTATCCGGTGATCGAGACAGCAGCAGGCTTTGTCACTCCATATCACCATCCTCATACATGCCATTCTGTAGCTAAAGTCATTCTTGCTACAAATTATTACTTATTTCCTCTTGTTCTTTCACAGGGAACATGAAATACAAGGTTTTTGCATATTTGAGGACTGCTGTATACTTTTCCATAATCTCACCTTTTTCTGATTCTCTCATATGTCATCCTTAGCATTGCTTGCTATCCTGTTTTAGGGGTTTTTTTGTATCTCTTGCACTCAAATTTTTCAGAAATATTTGTAACATGTGATGTCCAGAACCAGTCACTGATTTCTAGCTCAGACTCCCCTACTACTAATTATGGTGGGATACTGATGACTGATATTTTCAATATGTTACACATGGAAAATAATTTCAAAATAGAAACTGCTTTTTGTAGCAGGAATCAACATAAGTATCACAGAATGATCTGAATTGGAAGAGTCCTTCAAAGATCACCTAGTTCCAATCCCCCCTGTCAGGGATATCTCTCACTAAGTCAAGTTGCTCAAAGCCCCATTTAACATGACCTTGAACAGTTCCGATGGTGAGATATCCACAATTTTCCTGGACACCCTGCTCCATTGTCCCACCATCCTCATTATAAAAAATGTCTTCCATATGTCCAGTCTAATCCTGCCCTCTTTCATATTAAAACTCTTGCCTCTTGCCCTGTAACGAAAGGCCTTGGTAAAAATCTCTCTATACAAGTCCCCTTTGTATACTGAAGGGCCAAAATAAGGCCACCCTGGAGCCTTCTCTCCTCCACCTGGGCAAACCCAACTCTCTCAGCCTGTCTTCACCAGAGAGGTGCTCCACCCCTCTGAGCATCTTCTAGGCCTCCTCTGAACATGCTCCAACAGGATGTTGGGAGTCTTATAGCTGGACACAGTACTCCAGGTGAGCTCCCACAAAAGTGGAATGGAGACCAGAATCACCTTTCTTGACCTGCTGGCCCTGCTTTGTTTTATGCAGCCCAGGACATGGTTGGTTTTCTGAGCTGTGAGTGAACCTTGTCAATGCATCTTTAATTTTTCATCTACCAGCATCCTCAAGTCCTTCTCTGCAGGGTTGGTCTCAATCCCTTCATCCTCCAGTCTGGTTTTGGGTTGCTCCAACTCAAATGCAGGACCTGCCACCTGGCCTTGTTGAACTTCACGAGATTCACAAGGTCCCACTCCTCAGGTCTGTCCAGGTCCCCCTGGATGCCATCCCTTCCCTCAGGTGAATCCACTGCACCACTCAGCTTGGTGGTTTGTAAACTTGCTGAGGGTGCACCTAACCCCACTCACTATGTCACTGATGAATGTGTTAAATGGTACTGGTCCCAATTTATACTTTTGAGGGACACCACTCATTACTGGGTGCTGAATATACGGTTGTGTTGAACACTCCTAATTTCCTGAAAAATTACTTAGTCTATTTTTTCTTATTCTATATTGGACTCTTATCCTCTTCTTAAAAAATAATAGATTTAATAATCCAACTTCACTTAACTAATATTTGAATACTGATTATTAAATTTTCTTGTTCTTCTTTTATTAGTTCTTTTCAGATAAGAAATAGACTTACATTTCCCTTTGGGTTTGGTATTTTTCGGTTATTTTTTGCATTCTTGATGCATTTTTACAATCCATCCTGATTGCCTTTATTCCATGAGAACAGTATGTGGTTGTGCTGTTTAGCCTTTCCGACTGTAATTTTCATGATTACTTCAGGGAGGAGAAGGCCAAATTAGGCTGCTACTGAATAGATTAGATGTATGTTGGTAGTGTAACTCTTCTAAAAGGATTATGCCATCCAATCATCTTTTATATACATAACTATAATGTGAAGTTTTATCATTTGACTTTATCACCTCAGAGATTATCTCATGTCTACAGTATCTTACCTCACCTCTAAGGACATGGCAATTTATCTGCTGCTGAAAATTTTGCCAGGAGAATAAGTGAACAATTTTAGTGTTTTGATATCACGGATTTCAGCTGTTACTGATTTATCATACTCGGCTGCCTTGATGAAATACTGTAGACAGGATTTGGTTTAAGGTATTTGTATAACATATAGATGGTAGCAGTAATTCTGCACTGATCCACGCTTTTAACAGCCACAATCAGTGATTCCTTCTGATACAAGAAAGCTATAAAACATCATTTGAAGTCTGATGAGTCATGAAACACCCTGACTCATTAGACACATGAACACTGCAGAAATTTTGGAAAAAATTACCTTACTTGCAATGGAAATTAATAATATTTATCTCTCTTTTCATCCTGAAATATCTGAAGGCATTCCTTAGGCATTTGGTAACCAGCAAAGAAATGTGACATAAAAATCATCTATATTCCCTCAGGAGTAAATGAGGGAATCACAAGACAGAGCTACGTTAGAGCTGACAATTAGCAATTGTCACAAGAGCTGTACACAAAAAATCACTATCCCAGCTCAGCTGCTAATGTTCTGCTTTACTCTAGGCAAGTTTTCCAACATATCTGCTCTAACGTTCCTATTTACAAAATACCCAATGTTGAAAGCCATGTAGAAACCCTGAAGGGCTGCCAGCTAACCAGAGCTTATGGCTCTCTTGCTGTCTGTATGCAAACAGTATGTCTTCATTAGTATGGGTTAAGACTATATCGTTAAGGCACAGCTTGTTAGATTTCATATTTCCTCAGCGCTGTACAAACATGAACTCATTATCTTCATCTCTCGCAAATTGGGTGGCTGATTGTACGATCTCACTTTCACAAGTCAAGGAACTAAGGTGGGAGGCAAAGCACACTAATTAAGCTACCATATGAGACAATGCAAGGTGGCATCAGCGTCTTTAAAAGTTGCCTTTGGGTTTTTAGATGATCAATGAAGAGTAGGGTGTGATTTATGTCATCCTAAAGTCGATACCTATGTTTGTTTAAATGACTCATACTGTGCTTCACTGACTCTGTGGACTTGTTTTCTACTAACTATAATAGGAACACAAGAAACTTGCTCAGATGTCAATGCTTACATTGCTGGATAGCTAATTTAGTTAGGTAAGTTTTGGAAAGCTAAGAAATACAAACCCTGCCCTAAAAGCCACAGTGAAGTACAAGTAACACAAGCAGGAAGAGGGGAAGTGGTGACAGCATCAAGCCTGACAGAGTGCAAGGAGCACTTGGACAATGCTCTCAGGCACAGGATGTGATTCTTGGGTCTATCCTGTGAAGGGCCAGGAGTTGGCCTTGATGATCTTTGTGAGTCCCTTCCAGTTCAGAATCCCCATTGAGCTGGTGGAAACCAGACTGTTCTAACCATTTTGTTAGGATCAATCTATCAGTAAAGCCTGCATAAAATTGCCTTTCTCCCTGCCATGATCATCTGTCCCTTCCCTCTAAGGATGACCTATAGACACAAGCCCCAGAAGCAATTCCTCTGCCATGAGTGTCACCTCTCTGCTTTGAGTATATGTGAGAGAATACAGTGAGTGAGACCATGGGACAAATCCAGCAACCTGCTCCCTAAGGCTGCCAGATGGAAGCTGACTGCATGAATGATGGAAAAGCATAACTAGGATGGCATATTTAGTCATTTACTATGGATTCCAGATTTCAGGGATGTGGCTGCTTCTTTTCATTGACTGCACAGAGAATTGGTGTGTGGCAGTCTGCATCCTGCACTGCTTTCATTAACATCTAAAGGGTGTCAGGAGTCTTAGGAGATTGAACAATCAAAGTGACTCTAACTATTTGATAATTATTCTGGTGTTTGGATTTAAAAAATGCATACCAAAACCACATCTTTAGAGACTGTGCAGCTTAGAGACCAATAAACATGTGAACGGATGGCTCTTCATTAGAAAGCAACTGGGGAGAAACAGGAATAGAAACTCAGGAGAAAAAGTAGTCCAGTTTGTTTTCGTACAATATATTTCCTTTTTACAAAGAAAAAGGGGTTATGTTTTAAAATGCTGACCATTTTTAAGGTGCAATGCAGGTTTTTTTTGGGGAACCATGTGAAATGTTTTCAAGGTTTCCTAGGGAGCATATGGTTAATTAAAAAACAAACTCAGTGAACAATGACACAAACAGAATACCAGTGACTAGCACTTATCCCATCCATCAGACACGTTCTAGAGCATAAACATGGAGGTATATTAGCAGTTATTGATGCCATCTGGTCTATTTTCTATTGTGATTGTATAACAGTTTCTGCATTTTAACAGAGCCATGTTGGAGAGAATTGCTAGAGAGAAGTAACAGCAGTTCAAGCACAGGAAATTTAAACAGTTAATGATGCAGAAAATGCATGAGAAATGAGGTTGGAAGTTTGGCATCCCAGCTCATAAACAAAAGGTAACAGCAACCACAAGAGCAACAAACAACACATCTGTCGATTTAAGCACTGAAGTTTTTTCACCTAGGAAAAGAAATTACCATCTAGAGATTAGAAACAGTATTAACCACCGTGACCCAGAAGCACATTTAAGAGGAAAAGCAATTTATCCAGGCTTTCAGCACTTCCGAGGTTTCTGCAGGAGCAGGGAAGATGCAGAGACTGTGTTTGCTGAGGGCTGAGGGGTCAGAAGCTGTACACAGCGAGTACATCTGCAAAGTGAGCTGCCTGAAGTGACCTGGTGGGACAAGGGGCAATGGGTTCAAAGTGCAGGAGGGTGGGTTTAAAGTGGATATTGGGAAGAAATTCTCTACCATGAGGGTGGTGAGGCCCTGGCACAGCTTGCCCAGAGAAGCTGTGGATGCCCCATCCCTGGAGGTGTTCAAGGCCAGGTTGGATGGGCCTTTGAGCAACTTGGATAGTGGAAGGTCTCCCTGCCCATGGCAGCAGGGTTGGGTTATATGATCTTTAAGGTCCCTTCCAACCCAAAAAATTCCATGATTCTGTGATTCCATTACATTTTTACTGTGTTTGACAGGGCTTGATTGTAAGATGAAGCTGAACTTGTAAAGCCATGCACAATTTTTTTCCTACTGAATGTATTTTCTGGGAGGATTTTAAGCATATTACTAACACTAAACATGGGAAGAATGTAGGATACAGCTATCTTTGCCTGGAGAAATATTGTTTTAGAGTTGAAAATATGAATGTTCTGTGTTATTTCAGGATGATAATATTTTTTTTCTCATTGTAAGAACAATGTTAAGCCAAAGCCATAAAAAAAATCCAACTAACTGGTCAGCTACAGCAGCCAACAGTGAGAGCCCTTCAGGTGGGTCTCTAGCTGGGGGCTAAATGCATAAATCTGTGATATGAAAATCTACATTCACACCAAATACCTTACCAGGCTGTCCTAGGCTCTCCTGTTACAGCTGTCACATCCTAAATGGTAGTGGAATATTAATTGAATTAGACATTTGGTCTGATTTTCCCATATTTGAAGACATTTTGAGACCCTGACTAGAATTTCTATCTTGATTCAAAAGAATTGCTTCTGGCCAAAATTCAGGAAAACACTTGTAGTCACATCAAAATTTGCAGTAAATGGTAATTTTACAATAATGAAAAATTATTTGCAATAATTTACCAGAACATTTGCAAACAGGACTGTGTAGTACCCTGCTTGGATGTCTAACATTTCTGCACTGATGTGAGCAGGATAGAATCTGGGAACCCCGCAGCATATCTGCCAGATTTCCTGAGAAATCTTGCATGAGTCACTTAATCCTTTGTGCTTTGCTTTTATCTCCTCTCTTGTCTAGGATTCCTGTAATTCTTTCTCAGCTGTACGGCAAATGGCAGAATAATTTTGGGAAGGGTTTTGGATGGTGATATTTACTGTAGTTAAAGACTGTAAAAGAAAATCTTTGTCTTTTTTTAACTGCTTTGTTAACTTTGGTCGCTCTGAAAGTTTTGATGTTTCCATTGGTCTTCACCAGCTTATCACAAGATAGCCTTGTCATGTCCAAAGAATTTATCTTTTCATTATTTTCTCATTATTTCTACACATATTCTTTCCTAAATGATACATCAGAAGGAGGAAAAAAAATAAACACCTGCTGTTCCTGTCTATGTTCTGCAGTTGGAGAAAATGAGTCATTAGTTCAGTGGCAGCTCCCAGCCCACTTACAGAATCTGTGAACGCTCACCTTACCCTGTTGTGTTTTAGGAAAATGTCCAGCCACAGAGGGCAAGATAAATAACACAGGTTTCATTAAAGAGAAAAACTTAGGTTCATTTCTGCTGTTAATAAAGATGGGAGTGTTTACAGATGGTATAAGAGGTTTTACACATCATTAGAGATCACTTGTTTTTCACTCATAAAACCGTAACAATGTTTCAGTGCAGAGCTCCACATAAGGAAGGCGATCCAAATTACGATAAATTTGATTTTATCAGTTATTTTATATGGACCCTGAAAACATGTCGTGGGCTGTTGTGTCCCCAGTCCATGGGAACAACACCATTTTGGTCTCTGGTACCAGAGAGGTTTGGTAGGAGCCTTTACCTTGTGAACACAAAGGGGCTGTGGGCAGAGGGGCTCCTGCACTTTTATCACCTCCCTGCTGGTTAAGCCAGAACAGCCCTGAGTGCAGCCAGGTAACCCTGGGGGTTCTCAGGCACATCAGGGTAATCAAATCCTTAATACCAATCTCTTTATGACCAAAAGCACTCTGAAGAGTGATGAGTACCCTGAAGACTTTCAAATCCCCAGTGGCTAGAGTGTTCTTGTTTGTAGGTGAGATATTGATGTCTAAGTCTTGCTCTCAGTTTGCCAATGTCAGTATCAGACTTTGCTCCTTCTGCATCTTTTCTTGTTTGTTTAGTTGGCTGGCATTTTTTTTGTTGGTTGGTTAGGTTTGGATTAGTTGTTTTGGGTTTGTTTATTTTTGTGAAGAAAGATCAAGCATTACATGGAAAAATCCTACCCTGGCTCTCTGGAAGCAGACACTGAGCACTGCAGTCAGTGCTGTACCTGACCTTGTGCTAAAAAGCTGGACCAAAGCCCACTAAAGCCAGGAAAACCTTGTGGCAGTTTGCTTCAAGCCTGGAGGAAAAAGTGACCCAGGGAAATAGGCAAAATTGTGAACTGCATTTATTCAAAGTACGAAAATGGAGGCAGAGAAGCAAACATGCTAATTTCCGTTTAATCATGTCACAGTATGTCTTTACACTGTGAAATCCAGCACAGCAAAGTGTCAGCACCAAATAAATAAACTCTTGCCATGCCACCCTCTTTCCTGAATTTTAAGAAGGGCTCAGCACACCTGTTTGCCAAGGAGAAATGCTGCAATTAGTGCTGAGTGACTGTCTCTGTACTGAGTGGATGAGGTAAACACCAGCACTTGCTCACCACAGTCAGTAAATGTCTGCACCATTCACAAACTGCTGATTTGTTCACACTTAACATTCTCTTCGTATCATTGCACTGAGAGTTTGACTGTAACAGCAAAAATACTTTGTAATTTTAAGAGATGTTTCCCTCCCAGTGCTTCACAGTCCTCTACAGACACAAATTAATTCAACTTCAGAGAGCCCCTGGTTTAAGACCTTATTCCATGAGTTAAATGGAGGGGAAAATGTTTTCTGTTATATATCGAAAAAAAAAACCAAACAGGTCTGGGACCCTGGAGACTCAGTGACACAGGACAATATGGTACTTCAAACAGTAAAAATTGCAGAAGCCATCTGTAACACAAAATGCAGATTGCTGCCCGTGTTTGTATCTGCTGGGAGTCATTCAGCTCTGTACATAGATAAGATTCTTGCTTACATTAAAATTGTGTGGGAAAATAAGTATGCTTTTTGAATTGCTTCATCTGTTTCTCAGTTATCTCTGCTTGTTTTCTGTTAGTATGACCACTACAGAACCTGTTCAGATGTAGAATGGTTAGGGAGGTTTGGTCCTTCTTCTTTTATTTCAAAATGTTTTTAGTGATCTTCAGAATTTTCATTTCAGTCCTTATTCCTACCCAGTGAAATGACTCAAGTAAGCAGCCACTGGCTTCTTTTAGAAAAATGGTCTGGCAAAATTCATTAAGGATATCTAGGTCTGTCCTACAGCTGCAAGATTTTCTTTCAAGGTCCAGGCGTGGTATCTTACTGTTTAGGGGAGGCTGAGATGTGCATGCTGTGTATGCTTATATCCTACAACAGCAGGTCAGAATCTCATTTTAAATCATCTCTGTGAGGGATTGAGACAAAGCCATATGAAAAAATAATAAAATAGCCCAGGTGGGACTAGACCTTGAAACATCACCTGGTGCAATCTTTCATAGAAAAGAGAGCCTAGGAATGATCACCTAGCATGCCATACAGTCACATCTTGAAAACCTGCAGTGATGTGAACTCAACCACATCCCTGGGGAGGTTGTTCCATTGATTGGTTGTTCTCACTGCAAAAATGTTCACTTCTTATGTTGCGATTAAGCACAACAACCTCTTTGTACAACTTGTTCTCATTGCTCCTTGTCCTCTCCTTGTGACTCTCTGTGAGACAGAACCTTCATCCTCTTGCTAGGCGCACTTCAAGTACTAGAATACTGTGATGATGTCATTCCTGAGCCAGCTCTTCTCCAGGGTGAAAAGATTACACTCCCTCAGTCTTTCCTCAGAGATGAGGCTCTCCAGCCCTCTGATCATCTTCATCACCTGCCTTTGGATGCTCTCCAGTCTGACCACGTCTTTTGTGAGTTGTGGGGACAAGAGCTGGACATTGCACTCCAGGCCTGACAAGTACATCTTTATCCCTGTGGATGCCGTCCAGGATCCCATTTACCTTCATTTACCTTCATTGCTGCAGCAGCTTCACTGCTAACACATGTTCAGCCACTCATCCTCCAGGACCCAGGGCCCCTTTCAGCAAGGCAGCTCCCCATGCACACAGAGCCCAGTCTGTGAAGGGCTCTTCGGTTATGTCATCCCAGGGGCCAGAATCTGCACTTGTCTTTGTTAAACTTCATACAATTTTCACTAACCCACTCTTCCAGCCTGTCCAGGTGTCTCTGTGAGATCTCTTCCTTCTGATGTATCCTCCTCACCACCCAGCTTGGTGTCATCAGAAAACTTGATGAAAGCACTTTCAATCCCTCCATCCAAATCATTTGGGAAGCTGTTGTAAAGTGTGGAGCACAGTATCAGCCCCTGGAGGACCCTGCTGGTGACCGGCTGCCAGCCTGAGTGAAAAACATTGATCCCCATCCCTGTTTTTCCTGCCCACCTACCAGACCACCTCCAGTCTGTGTCTGGCCAGTTTGTCTGGAGGGAGACTGTGGAAGTCAGTGTGAAATGCTTTGCTGTCCATGGTAAAATAGCCACTGCTCTCCCCATGTCAACAGAAGATAAAAATTTGTTGTGAAAGGTGACCAGGTTGCCATGGCACAACTTCCCTTTGGTAAATCTGCGGTGGCTGATCATGCTGCACTGCAATGGACTGAGTGACAGCAGCCGTGGCGGAATCCATCTCACATTACTTCAAGTGGTGTTGAAGTGAGGCAAAAATTGTTCCTGTTACCGAAGCTTTTTCCTCCATGGGGTTCTAGGCGAACAGTTATTTTCACCTTTCCTTATGTGGATGACCACAAAAGGTCATCTTGTTATCCTTTTCAGGGATAACAGAACTAGAAGGTTTATAAGTGGAAGATGGCATCGGAATGGTATTTTCCTGTTAGATAAAAATTGTAAGAATACGGTTTCTTTAATAACTTCTTGGATGAGGTTTTAAAGCAAAAATTCTAAGTGTTGTTTAGAAAAAAATAAAATAACATCCTTTGGTTTACAGTGCTAAAAGTTACAAAATTCAGTGGGCAGAAAATCTTTCATTATTTAAAGAGTGTAAGGGAAATAACTTGTTTTCTACTCATATATGTCATTTTTTTATAAGTTTAAAATTAACATAGCCTGAATAAACGCAGAGAGATGGACAAATCCAGGCAGAAAATGATGTATCATTATCTCAATGTGACCAGTCAAAAAATAAGGACATTACATCTCTCTTGGGGACACAAAAGAAGTATAGAAATCTTAGTGCTTCCACCAAACTTTTTAATCTTCTTTTGTCTACACATAAAAGTTGATGATTTTTTTGAACTCCCAAAGCAAGTCAACATAACAGCTGAATTAGAGCACAGCTTCCAGAGCCCCGTACTAATTGCTCACCTAGGAATGCTCTGAATAGGAAAGTGTCCCTGAATAAGTTATTATTTTAATAGCAAAATCCTGTTAATGGGACCAGGATATTTTTTAGTTCTTTAATAATATAAACAACATTTCCCTTTTCTATTTTCCAGAACATTCTAAGTCATTGGGCTCTTTCTGATCAAAAAGCCAATTCATATTGTTTTTAAAAATCAGTGGTGACTTCTGTCACAGAGACTTATAAATTATGTGAGCCAAAAAATGTACTCAAATGCAATTTATTTTACAAAACCATTTAAAGCTCTGTCAGTGTTGATGGATTACAGATTCAGGATGTCAAATGGAACTTATGCTACACAACTGACTTCAGGATTCCTAAGTTTCCTAAGAAGTGTAACCCAGCATGTGCAATCACTCACTCTGTGCGGTGAGGGCTCTCCACCTCCAGGAGTTCATATTGGGCAGTGTCCTCACCCAAGGGGAGAGTCAGGAGAGATGGAAGGTTATTCAGTCAATAAAAAATTGGCATTATGCTTATTTCACTACAAAATAAGGACAGAATAAATCAGGGAAAGCTGTAAAGGCAAGATGGTAAGAAGTCAAGAAATAGAAGGAGTACATAATGGGTAGAATTAAATCCTGACTTGAATGGTGTTGTCAATGGCTCAGTCAGGAAGTATAGATCCTGTGTTTTACAGGAGATGTTTGTTGATGTTTTCTTATGCTATATTGTGCATGATATAAAATCAATGTTGCTTTTCTGTTTGCACAATTGAAACAATAACCATTAAAATAAATGTACTCTTGAGAGGCTTTAAAGTGACTCTGCCCTCATCAGTTAGACAAATTCCTCTCACCAAGCCTTTCACTCCCAGGATTCAGAATAAGTCTCCATGTGGAGGCTAATGCTGCACTCCTTCCAATGGAAATACAGGAAACTTGAACAGCTGAAATGTAATAATATGTAGCTGAAGCTGCTGTTCCTCAAGCAGTGCTTTCATCAAAGCTGCTGCCCCTCTTTGCTCATCTCAGCAGCCAGGCCTCTCTCACTGACTCAGGAATTCTGATCTTGGGCAATGGGTCTTGGGCAATATGGATTCCTACCCAAAGAATTAAAAAAGCACAGAACCACATTTTAAGTGGTATGGGGTTAGCTCATCCCGAAGGGACCTTCAGCAGATACTGTGCAGTAGAACACATGTTCCAGAATCCAAGTCTCTGGAGATGTACCTTCTGTGGTGCAGAGAAAGTACATCCTTCTCTGGGGTTTCCAGGGTCACTGGTTTGCTTTGCAAGAAGGACCAAAGAAACACATGAAATATTGAGTTTCTTTTCTCTCCATCTTACAGAGTATCCTGTGTCCTCGCATACGTTTGCACTGAATTGTCCTTTTATTCTTATATTTCCAGATTGACTGCATATTTTACTTGGATTTTTCAGAAAATGTGTATAGGTTTTCTACTCCTCTCTTGCTCAGGAGCTGTCTAAGGACATCTGCCACAAACTTAAGGTGATCATATGGACAATTGCAAAATAGTTAAAGGAAAATTACTGCCTCAGATACACTTGAAAATATAGTTGCTTTGTAGTTTAGCTAATACCAACTTGTTAATTTTCCCCCCAAAGACATACATACTACTCTAAACACATACAAGTCCCTTCCCTTAACTACTGTAGGTTTCCTTCCTGACAAGTGTGGTTGGGGTTCAGTTTTACTCTTGGAGAGCATTTACCACAGAAAGACAAAGCTACCTTTTGCTGGCACAAGTAGTTTCTCCTGGACTCTTCCATCTGCTCAGGTTTCTGGGAACAGATGCTAGGGTGAATTTCAGACCTGGGATGTTCAGCTGAATGAAAGAATGGCTTGTGGCAGCAGCAGCTTCCAAACTGAGAAGAAAATGCTTTAAAAAATGGGAAGAAAAATAACCCTTAAACCCAGACACTGTAAAGTGCACTGGAAACAGAATGATGGGCACATAATTAATCTGTAAAAAGTCTCTTGCAAAGGCAAAAGAAGAGGACATTACCACACAGGGGAATGACATCTCTCCTGATAAAGGCTTGTGGTTATGTTGGGCAAATTAATATATTGAAAGAAAACATTTTAAAAAGGAAAAAATACTCAAAGCAGAACTGATTTTTCCTGTTTAGCAAATCATTGCAAGGTTAAAATGTTGGGATCCAATTAAGGGCTGGAAATATTTTGGTCACAGTCCTCACAGGCTTGAAATAGGTTGTTTCTCCACCTAATAACCTGCTCTGTGTATCACATATGAAACCTTCAGGTAATGAAACTTCCAGACAGGAAATACTTTAAAGCTAACTTTTTAAAATAGCATCCTAGCCTTTCACCAAAATTTAAAGCAGATTACTAAAGGGTATCATTAATATATTACTCTTTAGTATGAGTCTTAGAGGATCTCAACCTGGAGCAGAAAGATTTGTCTGAACACTTGCAGAAGTCAATGGATTATTTCCTCACACTTCAAATCAAATTTCATGATGGTTTGGGGTTTTGTTTTGGTTTTGCTTGTTTTTTCCCAAGTCTTGAAATACTAATGAAATTATCTAGTAATATTATAATGGAAACTTCTCTTAATTTAAATTTATAATCAACAAGCTTAATTAGCCACTTTTCAAAGTCAATTGTTATTTACTTAACATAGCATAATTACTCAATTACATTAAAATCAGGTCTTTTTGAATAACCTGATTCAAATATTTTTTAATGCTTTTTATTTTCACTGAGGAATTCATGAGTGATTTTTTGTCTTTTCATTGATGTTCATGGCTGATGATTTTTTCTGTAAGCATTTCTACTACTCAACATTAGTAGTATATTAAATATGTTAAATTGGAAGTTTGGAAAATCTAGATTAAAACATAGAAAACATAAACAATTTCAGGGAAAGCATTTAAGACTGAAGCATTAAAAATTCATGAGTCCTTGATTCTCTAGATATAAAAAATATTTGACTGTCATCATGGAGTAGATTAATTTTATAAAGTTAAGAAGATTTCCACATGTGGCATCATGGACCATTGACTATCTAATGTGAACGTCAGAGTGTTTTATTGCTTAAACATTGCGGACTTGATCCATAGCTCACTGAAATTCACTGAAAGACTTTTACTGACGTCTGTGAGATTTGAGTTGAACTCAATATTTCCACAGTTTGGTTTTTTCCCTTCTCTTGATGAAGTTCCAGGTCAGCTGCAGCCAGTGGAAAGTTCATCTGTCAGGAAGCACAGCTTTTCCAAGGGACAGAAGCGATATCACTGTTGTTGGATTGAAGAGGAAAAAGCACAGTAAGGAAGAGGACATTGCAGTTGTTGGACATCAGAGGACGGCCAAGAGAATGCTCAGAGGGCTGAAACACCTCTCCTATGAAGACAGGTTGAGACAGATGGGGTTGTTCAGCTTGGAGGAGACTCCAGGGAGACCTTTCTGCAGCCTTTCAGTACTTAAAGGGGGCTTATAAACAAGAGGAAGAGTGTTTGTTTACATGGGCAGGTAGTGACAAGATAAAGAGCAATGGTTTCAAACTAAAAGAGAAGAATTTTAAATTAAATATTAGGAAGCAATTCTTTACTCAGAGGATGCTGAGCCTGCGGCACAAGTCTCCCAGAGAAGTTGTGGATGTCCCATCCCTGGAAGTGTTCAAGGCCAGCCTGGATGGTGCTCTGAGCAACCTGGTCTAGAGCGTGGACCATGGCAGGAGGCTGGAACTAGATGGTCTTTAAGGTCCCTTCCAACTCAAACCATTCTGATTCTATGATTCTGTAGCATCTATAGGCTCCCAGAGACTGAATTCAGATCTCTGCTATGCCTCAGTCTTACTGTGCAACCTTTAACAAGTAATTCACAGCCAGACTAGCAGATCAGCCATTTCTTCTTTTAAACTTCCAATGTCATGAAACCAAGGCAGGAAAACCTTATCAAACCTGCTTAGGTTCCAGGTTGCCAAGAATGTTCAAGGTTATCCTCATCTAGAGCTGTTGGCAAAATTCTTTTATTTCAAGAATAGAAAATAGAGCATTCTCTACATCTCCATCTCTAGCTAGAATGGCATCTCATTATCTCTGACATTTGTAAAATGAAAAGAATTAGGCTGTAACTCTGTGAGGGGAGTGTTTGGGACCCTCTTATTACACTTGGTGGAAATACATTGAATAGAGACAGTCAAATCAGGTATGTGATTTCTTTGACCAACTGCACCTGCTTTGACTTAATGCACCTGCTTTAAGTTGAAAGATCCACCCTGTAAAGACTTTGAATGAGAGTTTAAAGTTATTCGGTGTGGATGCCTGCATCCACATTTAATCAGAGAACTCAGTTTCTAAGATATTCTAATATTATGCAGCAACAGGAACTTTGGAAAGGGTCTTTTGCTGTACTTATTTGTGTCAGACCCTTGTTTACCAAGCAGAAAATAGGAGTCTTAATGCCTCAGATGCTCAGGAGTACCCATAACTCTCACAAACTGCATTTCATTCATTTCAGAGCAGGTGATGATTACACAGTGCCTGTTTTGCTTGCCTTCGTAATGCTCAGCAGAAACAAGGATTTAACTTGCTAAGTACTACAGCTCAAGTAGGATGAGCAGAAAGCATTTCCATGCAGGCCCTGTGCCAGTGGGCTGTGAGAAGCAACCAGAAGGCAACCTGGAGCTCAGATCTCCTCTGTAATGTGTTGTGAAACACAAAACAACATTACCTGGTTTGATGCAAGGGAAATTCATCAACTTCATGCACATCCATCCATTGCTGGTCAAGCCGAGGGGATCAGCCTGTCTTGGTTTCCTGTTTGCATAAATCCAAAGTGCAGAGGGATGTGACTGATGATGTCTGAGTGAGGAATATTCACCTCAGTATTTTTGCAGTGCACGGTGATATCCTCTAATGGGGTCGTTGTGAAGAGAACCAGGAAGATTTCAGGTGAAGTGTTAGGATGTTATCTAGGATTGAGAAGTTTGTTCAAAAGTACTTTAATTTACCATACAATGCAACAAAACCAGTCAAATAAACTTGAGTTCAAAGACCCAAAAATCAGATCTTTTCTGAGTGAATGAACCTTGGGAGTGGGGCATTGCCAATCTTTTTATTGATCACTCAGGACAGTTTTGCTCATGACATTCAGCATGTCAGGAAATACTGTAGGGACTCACATGCAATAGTGGCTGAATCACCAGGCTGAAGTTAGAAAATGTGAGCTTGGCTCCTGGACCGTGGTGGTGGCCATGAAGCCTGAAGTCACTGACCCACTGGTCTTCAGGGTATTTAGACAACATCTCCTCAGCCAGGAGCCTTGTCCCTTGGTTATGTGGGAGCATGAACATGAACAGATAAAATCCAGTGCTGTAAGGCAATAACTAGAAAAAGTTGATTTTTCAAACTGACTTCTGCACCCAGATTCTGCTTCAGATATATTTCACATACTTAAGATAGTATAGGTACTGGCAAAATTATGCAGACTATGCTTTAGAGGAAATACCACAGCAAACACATAAGGGCTGCAGGAAATTTAAGGAGAGGAGTGGCACAATTATTTTATCTGATATGGAAATTATCCTCTCTATATTAAATAATAAAGCGAGTTCTGTTACATCACATGAGTTCAGGTCAACTTCTGTTTCATTTGACCCTTTCAGCATCAACCCTTTCAGAGCTGGCCAGTTTAGCCTTACTTTAGGAATGCCATCCACCTTTTTCTCTGGACCAGCAAGGAGAAGCTGTGTCCCCAGCAGACAAGCTGAACTCCAGCAGGCCAGCAGCATTCTTTAACTCATTGATAACATAATCACATTAAGCCCTGCCAAGGCTTATTTATTGCTGATTATTATTCTGTCTTTTCCTCTGCTTTCACCTCACATGCCGTTCACTCCTGGTTGCCATGGGGATGCTACACAGTATTAGTCTAACTTTAGATTAGCCTTGTAACCTTGCATACTTTAAAATTCTTTACGTTTCTTAGCAACTCGACTGAGTATCTAGATCTCTCAGCTATTCTTCTAGACAGGGGGAGAATGAGTTTGCCATCCCTAAACGTACTCAGTGCCTGTTGACTTGTGACAAGGGAGAGCATGATGCCTTGCCCACCTGTGGTAATCCATGCCCTTTTTCATAGTTCTGTTGATGTTCACTGAAGTTACTTGAGCATAAAGGGCGTTCTCAAACAATTAAATGCTTCCAGGATGAAGTCCTGCAAGGATTTGCACTGCAATAGATTTTTTTTTTTAACAGGAAAAAAAGCAGAATCTGGAGAAAATATGAATAAATTAAATGTAAGAGTTTTGAAAAAAAGACCCCTTGAAAAAATGGAGGTTAGACAAAAAGATGACATGGATGTCTGTTCCTAAATCAAAACAATATTGTGGGACTGAACCTCAAAGAATGTTTCAACTATTCATTATTTAACCAAGAAACCTGCAAAAGTTGTTAGAGAGGACACTGACAGTAAACTATCCTTGGAACAATTCCATAGCAGAAAACAGAAGAATCAGCTGTAAGGACTCAGTGTCACAAAAGTTCCCCATGAAAGAGGAGGAAAGGAGGGGAAATCTCTGGTCAGCACCATTCATCCATTCATCTCTTGCTGTACAAACCCCAGCACTCCTGTGTGTTAAAAATGAGACCTTTGGGATGGACAGAACTGCAGTGGGAAATTTATTGAGTTCCCCAAACAAGATGTGCCTACATCAATGATTCTGGAGAAAATCTCTCACTGCTTTCTAACTACCCATTTACAGAAGACGGATAGGAGGCTGTGCCCATTTAGGTAAGGCTATTTAGGGATGTATGAAACCTCAGATATTCAGAAATAGTTGGCAGTCACAGAATAATGGACATATAAAATAGAAGCCAAAAGGGAGTGTACATGTTTTAACTTTTTACATTACCACACTGGAGGATGCCTCAGGGAACAGGGGCAAGTAGCAGTTCTGCTCCTTTCCTCCTCCTTGCTTGAGGAATAATTGGGATAATTTCTTTAGTACCACTTCTCTAGTCAACACATTCTGAACTTACCTGGGTTTCACATACACTACAAGAATGGAATCAGGCCAGTTTTAGCTTCTCCTTCTAGGCTGTCATATAAATATTAAATATTAAATAGTAAGAAATTAAGGATTAAACAGAGATTGAAAAAAACTACTATCCTAAACTTCACATTATGCTTTGCTCCCTTTTTTTTGGGGTAGTTAATTTCATATATCTCCAACCTCTGTCCTGTCTCTTTGGATTATAGCAACATGCTTATGTCCATGTACCCCTCCTACCCCACCAAAAAGTCAACCCTGAGTATTCTGACAATCAGCTCATTGGTAAATGTCATTGGAAATAGTAAAACTTGGAATGTAATTTTCTCTTACAAAAGCAAAATTTAAAAAAAAACAAGTTATGCTCTCAAGAGCTCAGAGGAGTTGCACCAGATATGGGATTGCTCTGTATTTCTGGTCCGTTTATCAGAATGTGAGTTTGTTAAAGAAGAATGTTATAATGTTTAATATTTCAATTATTAGTCTGCATATCTTGGGAAAGCAAATGTGAATCAAGGGGGTTCTCAGAAATGGGCTGAATTTATTAACAGTTTGAGATGACATTGAGTTTCAGTTCACTGTGCGTAATATGAAGAGAATTATCTCATTTCTAAAATTATCCCTACTCTTTACAGGGGCACTGAAATGCTCCTAGTGAAGCCAGTGGGAATTTTAGTTGAAAGCCTAGATTAAAAAAGAGAAAAAAAGGTGGGTGGGATCATAATTGCTAATACCAAATCTGAATATTGAGGAATATGTGACAGAAACATAGAATGGTTTGGGAAGGAAGAGGCCTTAAGGTCATCTTGGTCCAACCCCCTGCAGTGGTCAGGAACACCTTCCACTAGGCCAGATTGCTCAGAGCCCCACCCAACCTGGCCTTGAACACTTCTAAGGGATGGGGTATTCACAGCTTCTCTGCACAACCTGTTTCACTGTCTCACCACCCTCACAGCAAAGAATTTCTTCCTAACATTTTTTCTAACATTTTTCTGCTCTCTTTCAGTTAAAAGCCATCTGGCCTTGTTCTATCATTCCACACCCTTGTCAAAAGTCCCTCTCCAGCTCTCTTGTAGCCCTTTTGGGTACTAGAAGGAGCTTAAAGTTCTTCCTGGAGACTTCTCTTCTCCAGACTTCCCAACCCTCTCAGTCTTTCTTTCCTGTAAAAATTCCCTAACAGGTCCAGGTCCTTCTTATATTAGAGGGCCCCAGAGATGGACACAGCACTTCACATAGGGTGTCACAAAAACAGAGGGAGAGAATCACCTCCTTGACCTGCTGCCCACATTGCTTTTGTTGCAGCCCAGAACACGTTTGGCTTTCTGGGCTGCAAAAGCACATTGCTGAGTGTTACGAATGGATGATGTGGGTGTAAATAAGTCCTTGCCTTCTGCCCAGGCCTCTGGCAGCAAGCAGTAGCTTTACTGAGGTGACCAGCACTCCAAAACCCACACTTATTTGTAAGTTCTTTAATAACAGCTGATTCTGTCTATTAGAGAATGAGTTCTTTATTTAATAGACAGAAAACTAACAGACTTAAAAGAGACTATTACTATACAGGAATAAGACAAAAAGAGGACAACTAGTATTCTACATGCAGAGTTAAAGGTACATCTTACAGTTAGTGAAGGAATAATATAACTTAAGATCCAATGTTTCTTACCATCCAGTTGTGAGTGAAACACATTAAAACCCTTTCCCTCAATTCCCAGGAAAGTAACCATGGAATCAGGCTCCAGGAAGAAGTCTCACGTGCTTTCAGGGCATGTGGGTAAAAGGCTTCTGCCTCTGTGGTAATTGTGTGGGCTTTTATAGACATAAGAACCGTGTCTTTTGGTCAAGAATATTTATTTTTCTTTCATCTCTTCCACATTTGCTTTCCAGACTAAGACGCTGATTCTCAGCTGGAGACCTGAGCCCTTTTGGTTTGAGATGACTCCATGCTGGGCCTGTGAACTGCCTGGAGTTATCTCTTGTATATAACAACCATCTGTGGTACAGAGGGTGTAGACACGTTCTGCCACACCGAGTCATTTTGAGCTTTTCATCCACCAAGATCCCCATGTCCTTCTCCTCAGGGCTGTTTTCAGTCCATTCTCCTCCTAGTCTGTGTTTGTGCTTGGGATTGCCCCGACCCAGGTGCGGGACTTTGCACTTGGCCTTGTTGAACTTCCTGATTTTCACACAATCCCACCTTTTAAGCTGATTTGATCCCATCCTCTGGATGGGATCCCTTTCCTCCAGAGTGTCGACTGTACCACACAGATATTGTATATGTGTATCCATACAGAAAAATAGATAATTTTTATTCTTCTCATTTCACTTATTTCCACAAAGTGAATCTCAGGGCTAATCTACCTTCAAGCTTTGTTACCGGAACACAGACAAAAGGAAAAGAAAGGACAAAGCAAAGTCTATATTAGCCAAAAGGAACTATGTTTGTGTAATTAACTGGTAATCCATCTGAGACATATGTGAGGAATTATAACTATACCTCAGAACAACAAAATTTTGCTTGTTTTTCTTATAAATCAAAGCACAGGGGAATGATTATCAACAAGTTGATTCAAATGCAATATTATTCACTTCTACTTGAAAGAAATTTGAATATTATCAGAGAAAACTTTGGGCTTATCTTGCAACTGAAACTGCTGTTAGTATGACCCCAGCTGGCTTAAGCTCAATTTTGTTTGGTGATTGTCTCTGCATCTCAGAGACTGAAAACATCCGTGTGTTCAAACAGTTTGTGTTGATCTGTAAAACCTTAGACAAAGCAAAGAAAGTAGAGCAAAGCCAAGGCAGAATTGTTTAATATCTGGGCTGTTTAATATTCAGGACTGAGCCTTTGTCAGCTCTAGTGCTGCAGGATGATGACTATCAGAACTGGTGAAAATGTAGAGCAAGCCCATGGAAACCATTACAAATAGGTGCACAGCATAACAGGAAGGGGAGCAGGTCCTGCTTGTCCTTCAGCTGTGTGAGGCCCAATTTTACAGTGCCAGAGAACATCTGGGCCATTGCCCATTTTAGAATCTTTTTTCCAAATGGATTAGGCCAAGGCACATAGACATCACTTCAGAAACAGATTTCCTTAGTAATATTTCCTCTTTGTTATAAGTTAAATAAATGCAAGTACTGTTCCCTGAACTGTATTCCTACTGTCAGGAACACAACAAGCTATTTATCTTCCCAGGAGTTCACCTCCTTTTTACTGACTGCCATTCTACTCATATAGAGTCTGCTTGGTAAATAAAAGATTTATTCGTTTCTCAGGAAAGGGTCAGCACTTCTCTTAGGCACAAATTCCATCTGCTGTCAGATCCATTATATGAGCTAATAGTCAAAGACAGAGGGGGGATGATTTTCTTCATCCAAGAAACCAAGTCTGCCTCATAGAGAAGAGAATAGCTCATTAACGTCCAGGAGAATTAGCAACTTGTTTCAGATTTCTTTTGAAGGATTCTAGTTCCTAGATGGGCTTTGTTTTGTGACAGCTTTAGCTTGGAGTGTATTTCAGGTTTTGATCCAAGTCCTGTGAGTCATGACTCTTGGGAGCATGTATAGACAGAAATCCTTGTCCAGTTCTATCAGGTTCTAGTAGAGGAGTACAGCAGTGTGGATTTCCTTACAAACTGAAAGTAGACCCAACAAGATGGGTAAACACTGTTGCCCCTCACTGCCTGGGGCTCCATAGAGCCTGAAATTCACAGTCCTTAAGCCTGAGGTCAGATAATGAAGCTGTTGTGCCACAGTCACATCTGGCACAGCACAGATGTGCTGGGGTGCTGCTGCCTGACTCCCTGGGCTGCTACTGGGAAATGGAGCTCAAGCCATCCTGGGTGATGTGCTGGAGCAGCAATGTGGTGCAGCACCACAAATACAGACAAACGCTGGTTTGATCCATTCATTGCACTGTCTGTAAATTTTAATGGCAGTTCCTCTTATATCCTAATGTGAAGAGCCTTGCTTGAGCTTGTTTACCTTGAGTGGAGTCATTAGAGGCAATGTCCTCCTGCAGAGGAAAATGATGTGGAAATGCCAGCACCACCTTTAGGTCAGGAAGCTGTACAAACTAAGCAGCCTGTCTCTGTGTCTGAAGTAACTTGTTCTGCTGCAGGGCAGGACCTGCTGCTTTGTCTGTACCACCATGCTACAGTGACTTGCTCTTAGACATGAGCCAGTGTTTCCTGTACTGCTTTTATATGCCTTACTCTTCTGGGGTAATATCTTTTATTAGTGGCCACCTTGATGACAATCCCAATACCTGCCTTTGTCTTGAGCTGTAACAAATCTCTGTCTAACTGCGCTTGCATCTCTTCAGATGCAATAATTTAGATGATTCATGTTGCATTTGGTCCTGGGAGGCACTGGCTTTAGACAGCCTTGAGTGAGGGGGCAGAGGATTTAGCATTTAATCAGGCACAGCCTTAGTCAGAGGTGCGTGTGCTCACACACCACACACACACACACACACACACACACACACAAAATTGTGCCACACTCATGCAAACGCAGAGGAGACTCCTGACAGCCTGGCTGCACTCTGCTGCTGTCACATTCTGAAATTCCTGCTAAAATTCTGCATGAATTAGTCTCAATCACATTTACAGTACATTTCTTATTAGGATGCCGTTATATCTTTCTCATTTTGTTTTGGATGTCACATCCATCACACTCTTCACTCTCCTCTGTAAACACTTTTTTCTTGCAGACAGGTCAGGACCCCTTAATTGGATACATTTTTCAACCATTCGTTCAGACTTCCTTGAAATCATTCCACTTAGCTTGGTACCAAATTCCATGTATGTCTTTACCATATATTAATGCTTAACAAGTAATGTCAAGCTTCTCAGCATTTATAAATATATTTTGTTTTATCTGCTTTAGTCCACAACATCATTGCTATTTATCTTCACATCTCAATTCTTGACTTCTATTTTATTCTTAATACTGGTAGATGCAAGCTGTATTTATCCTTTGTTGTGGTGATGCCGCTTCACATTTAATTTGTTTCTACAGATGATCATGAAGATGCTAGGAGAAAATGCTGGATATGTAATGTCAACCTGTGTACCGGGGATGGTGTTTTGAGGGCAGAATTTTGCCAGCTGATGGGTCCAAAAGAATTTGTATTTTTACACAAGGTAGATTGTTTCTTAACCATAGCTGATCATTGTACTCAGATTCAGTGTGGCCTTTAAACTGAATTTTTAATCTTTATCATACATACATATTAATTATTTCAGCGAGAGGCTGATGTTGCCAGTGGCAAGACTATATATTTTTCTTGTGCTGAGTACCTTAGAAATAGACACAAATCTTCATAATCATAAGAACATAGAAAGATTTGGGGTGGAAGGGAACTGAAGAATCATCTTGCTCCAGTCCCCCTGCCACGGTCAGGGACCTGCCACTAGACCAGGTTGCTCAAAGCCCCATCCAGCCTGGCCTTGAACACTGCCAGGGATGGAGCATCCATAGCTTCTCTGGGTAATCTGTGCCAGTGTCTCTCCACTCTCACAATAAATAATTTTTTTCCTAATAATGATCCTGTGAACACATGATCTGTCCCTTGCACACACTTTGTTTTTTAAGGTACTAGCAGCACCTAACACACAGAAAGCAGATGAAGTTCTTGGTAATATTTTTTGCCTTAGTCACTGGCTCAGGTGTATATAATGCATATTTTCTGAAAAAAGTCAGTATTAAATCACCAATGCCCATAGCTTACCCAAAGTCAAAGAATCAACCATTTAGAAAGTTAGTAAAAATGCATTTTTTGACTGACTTTATCTATGTTTTGACCTCCAAATCATAGATGCATTAACAACAAACATGCAGATTTTTTGGAAGTGTTTATACAACAGTAAACCACTTAACAGAATGGATCAATATGGATCAATACTGGAAAACAGTGTAAGCAACACTGCAAATAAAAGACAAAAAAAAAAACAACCCAAACTCGTCCACAAGATAAATGGGAGTTTGTCATAACTAATTTGGTTTTTTATTTTTCCATTTTATTTCTGTTTTCCAGAGTAGATCTAGAACATTTTATTGCTACACGTCAGGACAATAGAGGAGGACAATTGTGAGAATTGTTACTAGTCTCTGAACAGGAAGACCTAAACATGTTTAAGGCTTCAGTACTAACAGTTATCTCCTTGTGCATGTAATATTCAGAAATGTCATAAAACTTTCCTTTCGTTCACATTAATGATTAAACTTCTGTCTCATCTTCTTCAGCTAAGTTTGAGAAGTTCTTATTACTCCCTATAAACTGCAAAATGACAAATAAGAAATTAGAACTGCTTGCCTGAAGTTTTACAGACCTATAATGCAGCTGGGAACACTTTGATCTTCTCTTGTTCCAGCTGAAACATTTCATTGTAGGTGATCATATAAGGACATTTGACTGAGTTGCCTAAGGATGAGCTTCTTTTGTCCTTTGGGATTCTGTGGGCTATTCCAGCTCCAAGAAAGCACCAGTCACCTATAGGTCTTGGGGAAGATCTAATTGCCATGTGGATGTCTTAGATGTCACTCAGTGTTTACTG
>VZRF01001701.1:1390442-1519398 GCA_013396875.1 Vireo altiloquus
TGTGCCACACTCATGCAAACGCAGAGGAGACTCCTGACAGCCTGGCTGCACTCTGCTGCTGTCACATTCTGAAATTCCTGCTAAAATTCTGCATGAATTAGTCTCAATCACATTTACAGTACATTTCTTATTAGGATGCCGTTATATCTTTCTCATTTTGTTTTGGATGTCACATCCATCACACTCTTCACTCTCCTCTGTAAACACTTTTTTCTTGCAGACAGGTCAGGACCCCTTAATTGGATACATTTTTCAACCATTCGTTCAGACTTCCTTGAAATCATTCCACTTAGCTTGGTATCAAATTCCATGTATGTCTTTACCATATATTAATGCTTAACAAGTAATGTCAAGCTTCTCAGCATTTATAAATATATTTTGTTTTATCTGCTTTAGTCCACAACATCATTGCTATTTATCTTCACATCTCAATTCTTGACTTCTATTTTATTCTTAATACTGGTAGATGCAAGCTGTATTTATCCTTTGTTGTGGTGATGCCGCTTCACATTTAATTTGTTTCTACAGATGATCATGAAGATGCTAGGAGAAAATGCTGGATATGTAATGTCAACCTGTGTACCGGGGATGGTGTTTTGAGGGCAGAATTTTGCCAGCTGATGGGTCCAAAAGAATTTGTATTTTTACACAAGGTAGATTGTTTCTTAACCATAGCTGATCATTGTACTCAGATTCAGTGTGGCCTTTAAACTGAATTTTTAATCTTTATCATACATACATATTAATTATTTCAGCGAGAGGCTGATGTTGCCAGTGGCAAGACTATATATTTTTCTTGTGCTGAGTACCTTAGAAATAGACACAAATCTTCATAATCATAAGAACATAGAAAGATTTGGGGTGGAAGGGAACTGAAGAATCATCTTGCTCCAGTCCCCCTGCCACGGTCAGGGACCTGCCACTAGACCAGGTTGCTCCAAGCCCCATCCAGCCTAGCCTTGAACACTGCCAGGGATGGAGCATCCATAGCTTCTCTGGGTAATCTGTGCCAGTGTCTCTCCACTCTCACAATAAATAATTTTTTTCCTAATAATGATCCTGTGAACACATGATCTGTCCCTTGCACACACTTTGTTTTTTAAGGTACTAGCAGCACCTAACACACAGAAAGCAGATGAAGTTCTTGGTAATATTTTTTGCCTTAGTCACTGGCTCAGGTGTATATAATGCATATTTTCTGAAAAAAGTCAGTATTAAATCACCAATGCCCATAGCTTACCCAAAGTCAAAGAATCAACCATTTAGAAAGTTAGTAAAAATGCATTTTTTGACTGACTTTATCTATGTTTTGACCTCCAAATCATAGATGCATTAACAACAAACATGCAGATGTTTTGGAAGTGTTTATACAACAGTAAACCACTTAACAGAATGGATCAATATGGATCAATACTGGAAAACAGTGTAAGCAACACTGCAAATAAAAGACAAAAAAAACCAACCCAAACTTGTCCAGAAGATAAATGGGAGTTTGTCATAACTAATTTGGTTTTTTATTTTTCCATTTTATTTCTGTTTTCCAGAGTAGATCTAGAACATTTTATTGCTACACGTCAGGACAATAGAAGAGGACAATTGTGAGAATTGTTACTACTCTCCAAATGGGACATAGAAAAACTAAACATGTTTAAGGCTTCAGGACTAACAGTTATCTCCTTGTGCATGTAATATACAGAAATGTCATAAAACTTTCCTTTCGTTCACATTAATGATTAAACTTCTGTCTCATCTTCTTCAGCTAAGTTTGAGAAGTTCTTATTACTCCCTATAAACTGCAAAATGACAAATAAGAAATTAGAACTGCTTGCCTGAAGTTTTACAGACTATAATGCAGCTGGGAACACTTTGATCTTCTCTTGTTCCAGCTGAAACATTTCATTGTAGGTGATCATATAAGGACATTCGACTGAGTTGCCTAAGGATGAGCTTCTTGTGTCCTTTGGGATTCTGTGGGCTATTCCAGCTCCAAGAAAGCACCAGTCACCATAGGTCTTGGGGAAGATCTAATTGCCATGTGGATGTCTTAGATGTCACTCAGTGTTTACTGCTTGTAAGGAAATAAAAGAGTAGTATGTGCCTGTCTGTGGTCTAGAGTTCTTTCCATGGAGGTCCAGACCCTAAAGCTGATGGAGCCCAGGAAGCAGTTGAGGCCACCTTCAAGCAGACTTTTGGTGCAGAGTGGCAAGTGTCTGCTGGCAGCTGGAATGCCTGAGGGTGCCAGGCACATCCACAGGGAGATGGCTGGCCCATCAGTGAATCTACAGGAGATTTCCTCAACATGTGTTTGAGTATTGGATGATACCACTCTGTGGTCCTGTGTTTGATTTGAGGTGTGGGCTTGTTGAACATGGGTAATGACTTGTTCTGAGGAAGATCTACAGAGCCTGAGTCTTTTCCACCTTCTGTTTCTATGAGCTAATACCTCAGGTTTAGTATTTTTGCACTGAATTATATGGCACAGCTCCAAATCTCATTGCCTGCAGCAGAAAAACAACTCAAATCAGAGACTTCACTTCAGTGCACTTGTGTGCTTTCTATTCTTGAACAGCTCTTGATGCATTAAGGAGTGTGTGTATACTCTGCAACTAAAATCGTATTTAAGAGAAGGGAGAATGTATCATTTAGGTTTTCACTTGCCTTTTTTTTTTGGCCTAGGTGAACAATCTACTTTTCTTTGCCTAAATTTTTGTTCCCACTGGAAATCAAAACTGTTTTAAAAGGCACAGTCTGCTAAGCCAATTTTGTCCCCAGAAATGTTAATTAAATAGTGCCACAGTTTATTTTGGCCTATTGCACCGAGTTCTGACCAGAATTTCTGAGTAACATTGTGGCAGTCCTTGCACGCAGCACATTGCTCAGACACTGAATGTTGGAGTATTTGGTCCATGCTCCATCTTCTCCACGGTGTCCCTCAGTCTGTGCTAAGGAAAGCACCCCAGGTGCTGCAGAAACAAGGCAGACACACATGGTATGGGCAGACCAGAGTCCTATTTCCCTTCCTCACTACAGGGATCAGATGCCACACTGCTCAACAGGGACTTCTCAAGCACCATGACCTAATCACTTTCTCCACCTTATATTCCACATTTCCCCCCTTTTCCCCTCCCAGGTGAACAGCCCACTGCTGTGTACTCTTCCCTATGGGGCCTGGCTTTCCTCATTTAACAATCTTGGCCTTCATGAGTCACTGCTGGTAAGCCAGTACACCCATTTTAATAGCTTTTTGTATTTTTCACTCACTAAAGTTCCTAATACCCATTTCATACCTTTTACTTCCTAGGTTCTCCATTATTGTATTGGCTTAACTCCACTTTGGCTTAGGCCACCTGCTTTTCTTCTTCCATTGCTTGCAACAATGAATAATTTCTCACACTTTTACCTTGCAGGATTAACCTCAGGCTGGATATCAGGTCTGGATATCTACATGCCTGCTTTAACTTCATTTTTATGTGTGTTGCAGTATATTTCTTTAGAAATAACTAGGGAGAAAATAAGAAGAGAGAAATGATGCTATGATTAACTGAGAAATCTACTGGAGTGTAAAAATAATTGATAGATTATTTTTAATCAGATTCAAAATCTAAATCTATTTTTAATCACAGATTCAAAAATTAGATTTAATTGCCAGTATGAATCAGAATTTCTGCTTCTGGTTTCCTTGAAGTTGTTTCTTTTGTGTGAACCAATGCAGTTAGTTGAACTTTGCAGCCCCTGAGACAACACAGATGTTTGCTTTTCCAGTTCTGTCATCAGATATTTACCTTACAGTGGCCAGCTCACATTGAGACCATTGGTCACCACGGAGGCTTCTGGCTTTGGCTTCAGTCTGATTTGCTGCCACTAGACTTCACCCACCTTGATGTTCAGGTGCTGGCAGAGGAAGTTGTAAATCCAGCTCACCTTATTTATATGTGCCATGTTCTCCTGTTGAATATCAACAGCTCAGGACACTTGTTGGTCCTGTTTGCATTGGTGTCCATGACTGATCCTTCTGGGAGGATTTTCACAACCGAAAGGAGGTTTTGCAAAGACTGACAGCGATCTCAGTGTTGTGCAGGACACTCCCAAGACAGTGAAGACAGAAAGCCTGGCTCCTCTGAGCCCTGGGTGAGGTGGCCAGTTTTGAATCAGGGACAGAAGGTCCAGAGCTGTTCTTTGTAGTTAATCTGTGAGTGCTAAGGAGACCCTCTGGCAATGTTTGCACTTAGAGATTAATGTGCCTAGGAACATTCCCAGGCACTGAAGCTAACCACCATGTTTTTAATAAACCCTCTCAGCCTCCAAAGCAGAGTGGCTCCACACACATTATATCCCAGGCATAGCCCCTGGACTTCTTTAATGTGCAGGCAGTGCTCTGGAGCTTTTGGGAGACTGTTGATAACAGGCTGGAATTGCACTAGGGACTGTTCAAACAGTCTCACAGTACATTCTGTCACATTTCCATGAGCAAGAACATTTCCCAGCTCTATCTAATTTACTGGTATAATCAGTCTGCCTATGCAGCCTGTGCAGCAAAATCGTCCTCCTGCAGCACAAAGCTCTCTAAGTGCATATATATGCCTATGTCAAGGCATGGTTGGAAATGGACCCACGAAAGCCAGGGCTTAAGAGGAGCAGCATGATCATTGAACTCCCTTGGATTTCATGTTTGACATGTAAAGCAGGCATTGCTCTCACTGGCTGGAAATAGGGAGTGAAAACTTTATCCTCAATACTGAGCAAAGTAAACACTCAGTCATTAGTCATAAATCTGGGATATATTCTCAGCATTACATAGGAATTGGGAGATTTCTTTCAGCACCACAGAACACTTAAAAGGTAGCTGGCTGTCAAAGTACTGCATATATTTTAAAAAACAGGTTCAAACTAGCAGGGAGAACTCTATCAGGCTAGTGGCAAAGAAACAACCTTGCAGAGTTGCACATGCCATTAAACAAATGAAGTATTTGGGTATTATTTTGTCAGTGAGTCTTTGTTCAAAATATTGCTACTTCTGTGACTCGTGAATCATAAGAGGCTCAGTTCTGAGTTATAAAAATAATACATTAATCCAGGTCTGTGGGAGTTAAAATGGCATCAAAAGCAGTAAAGATATTGAACTCAACTTTACTACTGTAAGGGGAAACATATTTGTAATTGAAAGAAGACCTTCTGCAGAAAGGAGCTATTGAGCTCAGTGATCTGATAACAGCAGAATTTTAGCATGAAATTCTCTGTGACCAACAGAGTGCAGCTTGTGAAAACACAGTTCATTCTTCAATTTATTGTGTTCAGCTTCTTTTTCTGTCAATACAGCTCCCAGGCTAAATCTTTGCTGACAATAATAAGTCCCCCAAAAAAGCATTCCTGCAGACTCTCCTTGCCCTGCTGCCACCCACGTAGCAACCTGCTGTGTTCTGGGAAAACACTGAAGTTTTGATTATAGTCATTGCTCAGTTTACACTACAATGATATCAACACCAAGCAGGAGCTGAAAGCAGGTCTGCTACAAAGAAATTATCAGAGAATTGGTCTCTCAAATGGCTGAAAGGCATCAGAGAGTTGCTGGAATTTTGTGGTCAAGCAAAAATTTGGTTTTGCAGGAATATTTGGCTTCACAGAAAGGACGACAGAAAATAAAACTTTATGAAATGTTCCACAGAAAGTTTATTTGCTTCATTAAGAAAACACCAGGATAAGGGTATTCAAACATTCAACTGTCATCCTTAAGAAGAAAGAATATTTATGACAAACACAACTGCTACAAGAAGGAAAGAAATTGTTTTAACAGCACTGCCATAATTTCATTTATGGGAACATGAACGTGTCCCTATCAAATGCTAAACACAGGGTCAGAAAGACACCTAGTAATAAAAAGAATTATAACAAATACCATGTTCCTCCATTCATATCTCTGTTTTGTCATTGTCCTGTGTTTGCTTTTATCTCAGGTTACATGATGGAGTTTAGGCACCTAACTCGTCTAAATAGCAGTAGAAGAACTGGCAGTTCCCACCCAGGACCCATGAACCCCTCTCACACAGGCTTAATCACCAGTGCATTTGAAAATACCTGCATGTCTGTAAAAGTCTGCCAGGAGTGTGAAAAGGGCTGTTTCTTGGCACCCTGGTCAATTCTGGGCACCACTGAGATGAAAAAATATTCATAATACTTATTTAAACTGGAAATAAAATATGGGTTTGTGAATTTTAGGTCCAGAGTGACTCCATTATTAGGACATAGATCCACTATTTCTCTCTTATCTATCCTTAGCAGTCATACAATAGCATAGACATCTCCAGCAAAGGACAATGACTCTGCAATTAGTAGGCTTAGTTCCTGCATGGAAAAATAAAGTGGATCTCTCAAAGGATATCATTTTGACTATTGCTATTACTGTTACCATCCAGCACTGACATCCCCAGAAATCAGGAAAACAGGTTATCCTGCCCCACTGGATTCAGCAGAGCAAATAAGTTACACTGGGAGACACTGGACAGGGATGGAGCAGTTCTGGATCCCATCTAGATCTGCCCCAAACTTTTCATGTGAGCACGGGCAAATCATTTAACTCTGTGAGAATTTAAATACTCACAATCTTCTCTTAATTTCCTTATGTCATGACTCTGCTTGTTCTCTGGGCTAGGACTCCCACCAGCAGCTTGCAGAAGGCTCAGCTCAGAATGGCTCTGCTGTAAATGTGATCACCAGCAAACTCAGGGCACAGGTGAAACAATCCCAGCTGAGGAGCTCAGGGACCTGGAAGAGAATATCTACATTTCTCCTCCTGTTTCTGGCTCAACAAGGGTCACACTTTCATATATGCACATTTCTCAGAGATGCCAAGGAGCACCCAGAAGGGTGGTGATTAGCAAGTGACATTAAGATGTGCCCAGGACAGAAAACTCAATTTTCCCACAGTCCCTGACTGTAAGGAACACAATTTTAGGGGCTGCCTGATCTCATTCTTCATGTCGTGTAGGAAAGGCACATGGAAGGGATCACTGGTACCAGTTCTTCCCCCCCAGAGAGGTCCTATTAGAGGCTGAGAGAAAATGCTGGCTAATTAAAGCTCAGTCTACATTGCTCTTTCCTTCCAGCTGATCTTCCCTTCTCTGAAACATCAGCCCTTCTCTGTATGTGAATCTTTGTGACAATATGTAATATCACAACAGCAGCAAGCACAGCTTTGTCTGAGTTGTGAAACAGCAGCTCACAAAAGTTCACAACACGGTCAGTCGGTTTTCACAAGGGCTGCAGGCAAGAGCTGCAAAGGGATGGCTTATGATTTCATCCTGCTGGGAGCTGAGGTCTTCTGCTGCTACCCTTGTACTTCCCAGACTGTGCTGGGTTATAACTGGAATTGTATGCAAAGGAATAGAGGCGACACAAAGGTGAATAAACACAGCCATGGACTGCATGGAATGGCCAGACAGGGCTTCCTCTTGGCTTTGATTTATAATAAGCAGAAAAGCAGTGACCTGAGCAATTATTCTTTTCTTTGACTGCACTGTGCTCTTTCTGCCACAGTGGATTTTTTGCTAGAAGACACATAGTTATTTTTACATTTGACTTTTTTATACAGGCAGTCTTGAAATCTCTGCTGTGATGGGTTAAGCAGACAGCTGTGCCTTCCAGTAAAGCTGGCAACTATGACTTGCAAATATTTCTATTTATGCAGTTAAGCTGCACATTTCAAGGCTGAGCAATGCAAATTTCTTGTGTTTCTTTCAACAGTTCCTACTGAGATCTGAGGAAATCCAAGACGTGAGAGATATCCAGGGCAGAACTGAGGAGGACTGTGAGTTTTAAGATACTCCTAGATATAATAGGGTACTTGTAGACAGGAGAGCTGCTTGTTCCATCTATAGTACAGAACTTCTAATAGACAAATATTCTTCCTGTCTCCCTAAAAATCTGAAAACAAAATCAGTATCTGAGCTGGCTCTAATTTTAATTGTGAATGTACAAGCATTTATTCTAGACACTGTAGACACTAGACACACAAATTGAAGGTTAATGCTTGATAGTATTCTAACCACACTTGTGTGCCACTGAGCAGTGCTTGCATACATGGGAAATGCAAATCCCATCATCCAATTAAGCTGTGCACTGTGTAAGGTCTCACCTCACTGATGCCAACAGTAAATATGCTCATTTTTGCCCACGCTGAATTGGGTCTGTAAAGCCATAAGGTAGAACCCAGATATCATTAAACAAGCAGGATTCCCATGGACAACAGCATGGCATTTACCTTAAAGGATATCAGGGTTTGGCCTACAGAAAAACAGAAGAGCTAAGTGATCCCTCACTCTGAGGGGTCACTCATAAGGTGGTTTCCCAGTTTCATGGTTTCATTTATTCCTCTTTTTACCAGGTTTTGTGATGAAGCTTCCACTATTTTCCTACTGTTTTTTCACAGCTCCCTATCTACCCTCATTGACAGGGAGAGCTCCCTGGTAGTCAGTTTTGATTTTCTTTCACTTGATTCCTTACATTATTTCCACTCAGCTTTAACATCTTACTGAATGATGCTTTCTAAAAAATTTCCCCACCAGAGTAGATGTAGAAAGGAGTTTTAAAAGATGATAGTATGAATATAGGATTTCAAATAAAAATAAGGGGTCTTGAAAGGTTTTATTTCAAAAAATTAATATCAATAAACATTGATCAAAAAAATCTCAATTCCCAAATATTTGAGACCTCATCAAGCAGAAATTGGCATAGTCTGCAACCCTGCCTAACTGCTAATGAGCCTTCTCCTCTCAAGAGCCCTCTGTGCCATTCTTTGCAAGCAGCAAATGTAGAAATCATCCTTCTGAAAGCTGATGTAGAGCAATACCTCAGCTTTCAGTCTTTACCTAAAAGATGTTATGAAAGAATTCAGGCTTCTCCAGAAACCTGTGCCTATCAGTTAGGAACAGGTTTCACCTGAGGCACCTGCCTCACCTCGAGTGCTGTGTGCAGTTTCAGGAGCCACAACTAAAGAAATTAATATTAGTGTAGGCTACTGGAGAGTATCCAAAGTGGAGCTGTGAAGATTTTGAGGAGTTTGGAGGGGAAGACAGAGGAGCAGCTGAAGTCACTTGGTCTATCCAGCCTGGAGAAGACTGGAAGGAAACTTCACTGTGGTCTTCAACATCCCCATGGGGGGAAGTGGAGGGGCAGGTACAGACAGACCTCTTCACTCTTGTGACCAGTGACAGAACATGAGGGAATGGTCTGAAGCTGTGTCAGAGAAAGTTTTTGTTGGATATTAGGAAAAGGTTCTTCACCCAGAGGTTGTTTGGACACTGGAACAGGATCCCCAGGGAAGTGATCACAACACCAAGCCTGACAGAGCTCAGGAAGGGTTTGGATGATGCTCTCAGGCAGATGGTGTCATCCTTGGGGATGATCTTGCACAGGGCCAGGAGTGGGACTTGTGAGTCCCTTTAAACTCAGGATATTGTGTGATTCAAATTATAGTTGCATTACATATTTGTTGACACTTCCTCAGGAGGCTATATAAGATCCTTTGTACTTGTTGAGCCTTAGAAGTATTTTTGTCTCATTTAGAGAACAGCAATCTGAAGATTAAACTGACCTTTATGAAACTGATGTTCATTTCTTAACTTTATACAAATCGTGTACAATGCAACCAAAAAAAATCTTTAGGACTCTTTACATGGAGATGGTATTGTTACCAAGCACTTTCAGTTTCTTGCAAAAATTTTTCTGATTTACAAAATAACAGAATCACATAGGTTGGAAAAGACCTCTGAGATCATCAAGTGATGATGACATGATTACCCCTGACTGAACATCACCTTGTCAGATAGACCATGGCACTGAGTGCCATTTCCAGTTGTTTCTTGAACACCTTGAGGGATGGTGACTCCGCCACTTCTCTTGACACAGTTTCAGTGCTTAATAAGCCTTTCCATGAAGAAATTTTTCCTAGTATCTAATCTAAACCTTCCCTGGAGCAATGTGAGTCCATTTGCTCTTGTCCTACTGCTTGTTACTTGGGAGAGGAGAACAACTCCCACCTGGCTACAGACTCCTTTCAAGGAGTTGTAGAGAGCAATAGAGTCTCTCCTGACCTTTTTTTCCAGGCTAAATACCTCCAACTCCCTCAGCTGCTCATCAGACTTGTACCCCAGACCCTTCCCCAGCTCCCTTGCCCTTCTCTGGACACGCTCCAGCACCTCAATGCCTTTCTTGCAGTGAGAGGCTCAAAACTGGACACAGGACTTGAGATGGGACATTACCAGTGCCCAGCACAGGGGGACAATCTGTGTCCTGGTCCTGCTGGTGACATTGTTGATGACACAGACCAGGTGCCATTGACCTTCTTGCCCTTCTGGGCACACTCTGGCTCATGTTCAGGTGGCTGTGGACCAGCACCCCAGGTCCTTTCCCTCCAGGCAGTTTTCCAGTCACTCTGCCCCCAGCCTGGAGCACTGCCTGGGGTTGTTGTGATGCACTTGGCGCTGTTGAACCTCACACTGTTGGTCTCGAATAACAGATTTGCTTGGTGGGACTCAGTATGACACATAAACAGTTTTAAGAGGATCTTGATTTCTTTACTATATATTCCTGCCTCACTCCTCTTCATGGTCAAAAATTCTTAAAGCAACTGCACGATGATGGCCAAAAAAAGAAACTACGCAAAGTGGTTGATTCATTTTCCTCAGAAAACAAATACATTTGTGCCAAAAACAAAAAGAAGAAAAGGAAAAAGTAGCCACTTGCATCATGTTAAGTGGATGGCACCACAAAAATGAAATTAACAGAGATATAGGTAAAAAGAAGAGTTTCCCTGGTTTTGAGGGAAAGCACAAGCCAGCATTTACAAAACATAGAGTATTAAAGGAAACCATGAGCAACTGTAGCGCAATTTTAAGAAAAACCTAGCCTCATCTACATGAAATGGAATTGTTTAGCTAATAAAATGTGTTGATAAGCTTTCAAAAACTGCAATGTCTAATGTCAGTGTAGGCATTTTGCTTTGATCATTGAAAAACACAAACTGAGTTTCATCTCTGCACTGCAAGAATACACCAGAGAATTAAAAAAAAAAAAAAATTTGCTGAAGAAGGAACTGAGAAGCCTGACAGTACATGTGCTACATGTGCCTGTAGTTCCTATGAATATTGAAAAATCAATCAGTTTTTTTCTTAAATTTTTGGGCAAGAATGAACTGGTATTCTTACTGGTATCTTGGGTAAATTAATTAATTTTGTCTTACTGAAGACAATAGAAACAAAACCTGGAAATCACAAAAGCAGGACCTCCCAGGATCACAAGGATGATGTGGTCACTGATGACTGATTCTGGAAGAAAGAACATGAGTTATACAGCTCAGTATTCTTGTAATTACTTAGCAATTTACAGATTTATTTAGACTCTGATTATTGAAATACACATAAAAATAAGGGAAGGTTTTAATTCTATTTCTGTACAAGCCTGAAAATTGGATCTCAGTGTAAGTAATTGCCTAATGCCCAAGTGCAAAAGTCTCAATAGCTATTCCAGTACTCTAAAAAGAAAATAAATTACTAAATGAAATTTCTCTTCTGAACTATAATTTGTTATATATTCTAGAATATAATAGAATACATAGAATGAAAGAGAATGTTTTAATCATGTAGGCTTGAGATTTTTTAAATGTATACCATTTTGAGAAATTGAGAAATATCAAATAACCATATTGATAAATATTGGACTACAATGATAGTGACATAGTGTATCCAAACATATATTTATTTCGTCTTTGGATTCCAGCAAGAATTACTGTTGAGTTCAACCAATCTGAAGATATGGAAAAATAAACGGAAAATTATTTTTGTATAATTATTAGAAAATATGGAAAACTGTCAGATAATATGAATATGTTGTTCTATTTTAATTACTTTCTCTTCCTGTTCTCAAATCTTTTCACTTAACACAATTTGGACTCACCTGGTAAAAACTCATTTACTTTAGGATTATGTCCAAAATTCAGACTTTGAGAATATTTATGTCTAACATTGGTTTGGATGTCACTGCTTTCAGCTGAGAATAAGGAACTCTGGCAATAGAATTAATGTAAAGCATATTGGGCTCATTAGGGGGAAGCATGAATAATAGATCTGTTATTAATTAGCTGGTTTAATGAACTACTCCATATGTCAAGGAACTGAAGAGTTTTCTATATCTGTACATCTCTACATCTACCTTCATTTTCAGGCTCAGGGATCCAGAGTATTTTTAAGCTGTGCTTTTCTCTTCCCTTTAGCCAAACTCTCAGAAATTCTACTTTTTTTAAAATTAAGGATAAAGCCATAGTTCTTTAGAATGCTAAAGGACAAGGAGATTTTGTTTTAAATGCTTTGAAAGGAATTAATTTTTAGTGGGAGCCCAAGGCCTTGAAAAAATGTAAGTAATTTCTGAAGACTTAGGAGTCATTGACAAAAATCTCAAATACTGTTTTAATTCTAGGGCATTTACATTTTAAAAATGAGGAAATGAGGCACTGAGAGACTGAGGCCATGAAGCCTAGTGAAATGATAAAAATTAAATAAAGAATTGGCTATCTGGGGAGAAATAATTTCAGAGTGTGAAACCTGAATCTTTTAATCATAAAATTAAAATTGGGATAACTACATATAGTCTCAATTCATCATGGAAAACCAAGTATTTTAGGAGATATTGTCTGAAATATCTCCTTTAGGTGGCAGAATATTTTCACAAAATATATCAGAGCTGAAGCAGCACACTTCATGGGTCTGGGGCAGCAGGTACCAATATGCAACAGGACTGACTTTGTTGGTTCAGTGTGCACAACCAGTGTTGTGACTAAGGACATAATAAATGAGTAATAGTGAGCACATATTTTAGACTTCATTAATGGATTTGATATCTCTTCAAATAATTTTTATCTGCCCTTATTAATAAACTGAGGCTGAAAGGAAATCTTATTTCTTTCTACAGCTGCCTGTTGAATTGTTACACTGGAGGTGGAGTCATTTTCTTGCAGATGCACAGTGGTGGGCACAAGAGGCAAGACAAAGAAATAGCATTTTTCATTAGATACAAGGAAAAAGGAATCTTCATAAAAGGAGCACTCAGACACTGGAACAGTGCTGACAAGAGAGGCTGAGGAATGTCCTTCTCTGAAGACTCTGTGCCCATACAGGCTGCCTGAAAATAAGGCTTTCTTTTCCATCATTTGTGGACTTCCCAAAAGCAGTCATTGGATTGCCAGGGAAATGAGAATTTCAGGTAGAAAACAACTGTAATAGACTGAAAAATATTGGCCTTTCAGTTCTGTACCATAGTTTGTAGCTGCTTCTGTCTAGATAACATAGTTCTAAAAGGCTGATTGCTTCTGAAATAACACATTTATTTTACTGTGAAGTATTTTGGAAACCAGCTCCTAAAGACAAGGCAAAATTTAGCTTTAATACCATCAATAAGACATGAATTCTACAGAGGCATACCCAAAAGGAAGTTGTTTACAGGTTTATTTTCACTACTCCATAAAGAAACTGCTAAAGTATTTCTGTCTTCAACAGCCTCCAGTGGTGGCATGTGACTTCATGGACTCTGCTTCAAAAATGCCTCCCTTTCTGTGCTCACACTGGGCTGCTGGTGGGAGCTGTAGATACAGAAGGCTTCAGCCACTCTGACACTCCACAAATTCTCCAGCTCTTGTTCAGATGAATCTCACAGCCCTAGATGGCTGCAAATTTTGCTTTAAATTAATGATGGATATTTTCAGAAGGAGGGAAAATGCTTTCTAGCTTTGTGTGTCGTAGGATCCTAAGAACATTCATGTACTGGATGTTTAAAAATGTGCAGGGGAACTTGTTCATCCAGCCTGAGCAGACTTCTGCAACTTATGCAAAATATGACAATATTTGAAAATTAATTCTTAACTGACAAATTTTGTCATTTACTTTTCTGAAGTAGGACTAACATCTTACTGGTTAAGGTTGAGGTTAAATCCCTCCTCTTTGGTTGACCATATGTATCAGTCTGACATGTCTGATTACTTTTTGGATTATTACTGGTGCCTCCCTCCCTCCATCCCTCTTCTTCCTTCCCACAATGAGAAGGGGAGTGGAAAGGCTCAAAGAGCCAAGAACTTCATTACTTCAAGCCACTCTGGTAATCAATGTGATTGCTGTTGCTGGAAGAGAATCATAAAGCCTGTCTGGTATGTGTTTGAAAGCAGATACAAGCAAAGAAATCACTGATTCTTTTTAACATTTCCCATCATACATGAAGGTGAATTTCTTTTGATAGACAAATTATGAAAAAGGAAGTGTCCTCTAATCTACTCTGAAGAAACTACTTTTATTTTTTTTGTCATTAAGGTTCTTCATAAGTCAAGACTGATCCAGCATATTAAAGATTATGATGGATGATGGAACAACTTGATTAAAAACATTTCTATGCAACAGTAGTCTTCCCTTTGAGTTCAAGAGACTGAGAATGATTATCAGCTGCCAATTGGAAGCATCATCAGCCTGTGGAGGTCAGACCCACCTCCGAATGTATTTGAAATATGCTGTAGAAAACAACTTCGGGGAATTTTACTGGAAGCCATAAGTCTTTTATAAAGCTCCAGCTAAAACATGTCCTTTCTTTGTCCTTTTGCTTGACTGATAGACTCAGCTCAGTGTGATCTGAATGTTTAGTACATCTGCTCTCTAACACTCTCTAACAAAAGAAAAGTTGATGGGTTTCTGGATTTTATGGTATTTTATTCTCTCAAATGTGTGACATGTAATGAAACAGATATTTCAGATGAAAATACTAGAAGAAATGTCAAACAAAATTGTGTTGAGCCTACTGCTACAAAATACATACAATTTTTTTTTTCTCCTTGGTAGTTTTCATCTAACCTTGTTTAGCTCATAGTTGCAGATTTAACAGTGCTCAATTAACACATCTTGCATTTGTTACTATTGAATTTCATCCAATTTCTATTACACTATTACTTTAGATCATCTCATTTTATGAAATTCTTTACTTTACTCTGTTGAAAATGTCTCTCATTTTGACCTTCTCAGCATTACCTACTGCCCTGGTTTGAGACAAATTCAGATAAAAATTTCCTCTGATGGAAAGCAGGTCGTAGTTACCCCTCCCCCACCAGGTCTGGGAAAAGAAATATTTCCTCGGAGGAAAGTGAAGAGGAAAAAAACTATTTATTTAACAAACACACAGGAAAAGAATAATAATGCTAAATAATAAAATCTCTCACTGTGGAGAGAAACCTGGAAGAGTTTTAAGTCTTTCTGGATGTGGTCTCTCTCCTCCCTGGAGCTGGGTCAGTGCAGGGGACCCCCCAGCAAACAGATGAAAAGCCTCTCAGGGAGGTTTCGGTGTTCTGGTGTCCTGAACAAATCCAGAAGAGAAAAAGAAGAAACAAAAGTCCCAGAAAAAATACTCCATCTCTCTCCTTTTGAAGAAAACAGAGCCAAGGGCTGGCTGGAAAAGCAAGGAAGGTTCTTCCTCCCCTCTCTGCCACAGCAGCTATCACTCCCCAACAGCAGCAGAACAACAGAGAGGAGCAGTGACCTTGAAACACAGAACTGCTTAAAAAAAGTTCCTCTGGCTGTTGTTTTTATTGTTCTCCCCCCTCTTGGGCTCAGTTTAAAGGCACAGAATGGCACAAGATAAATTGTGTGGGCATAGAGTAGGTGATATGGGATACATCATAAAGTCACCCCAAGACACCTACTTTCTTCTATTTATTAAATTATAAATGACAACGTTATGGAGGTACTCAGTGGTGTTGTTGATTCTGTGTTCAGACTCCCTTTATCCTGATGCTTCAATGTGATCCTCTATCACCTTCCTTTAAGTTCTTAAGAGATCTAACATTTAGGTGCTTCTCTTTTCCAATGTAGCTAAATCTTCTTGTGATAATACATTAAAAGCTTTTTTAGAGAAGCCGTAGTTATTCCAAGTGATACATATAATTTGATTAATATTTTAAATCTTCTCTATTAGTTCCCCAGAAATTCTGAAATGGATGTGTTCTGTTACAAGTGCAGAATACCAATATGGTGTTTTCTGACCTAATTTAAGATCCTGGGATCTCCCTATAGTCAATAGATTAGCAGGGGATATAATTAAAATTAACAAATCCTCCTTCAGGACTAGACAAATAGATCTCTGCTTCAACACACTATCTATCCTGTGTTGGTTTAGATGCCTACTGTTAGGGATTCAAATTTAATATGATGATTTCGATCATGGGTTCCCTAAGAATAAACCTTGTTTATTTAGAATTTCATAATACAAAAGTAATCTAGATTTAAATGTTATTGGTACTCATGGCCAAAAGAAAATCAGCCCACTCCCCACAACCTATGCATTGTACACACCACTCCTCAAGATGTTTTTTCCCTTGCTTGTTTGTTCAGACAAGGGAATGACTTGGGGATTTCGACTGTAGGAGCATAAGAATGCAACAGTTTATCTTTGAACAGTGGATTGAATGAGAGAAAGAGCAGTGATCTGTTTGATTCAGTCAGCAGCATTTGGTGTTTGGTATTTTGGGTATTGTAGAGAGGTTAATTGCATAAATCAGAGTGGTAACTCTTCAGGGTATACTAGAATTTATAGATCACTTTTTAAAAGATCAACAGAGAGAGAGAGAAATTCTGTCATCTTGACTGTGACAAGATACTTGGATCCTCAGTTGCTAGAAGAGGCCTCACTCTCTGTCTTTGCTGTTCCTACTCTGTCTAGAATCATAACAGTCCTAGAAGTGGCTCTTGGACTTGAGGAGGATTTCCAGCAGAAGTAGCTCTTATTATGTCCTTGTGCTCTTGGCCTTGGTGGAAGTAGGACACTTGAGAAAGCACAGACTGGAGGAGGCAGGGATGTGCCAAGCACCAGCTGGATCTTCTCCCTGATAAACTCACAGAGGTGGGAGAGCCACCACTTGCAGCTCTCCCTCTGGGCATCTTCAAATAAAGGGCTGGAACCAGTCCTCAGGTAAGGGGGAAACTGTCACTGTTTGAAAAAGAGGAATAATAGAAACAGTAGAATAGTTGGGGGATGCAGCCTGAAAAAAAAATGTTCTTTGCAAAGCACACATGCCTCAGCTGCATTCTGCTGTCTGTATTCTAACCTGGCAGCCAGAAGTTTTGATAAATTAAGGATATGTGCTGGCTTTGGGCTGAAGTTCAGGACTGTCCTCTGTGTTGTAACTGCCATGTCAAGAGTATTTTGTACCTGATTGTAAGTATTTCCAAACTTGGAGTCTTCAAATCCCCTGAGACACAATTAACTGCCACGCGATTAAAATAATCTTCCTGATAGGCAAAAGTCTCTCCTGAGCAAGTCTGTGTCTCAATTCTCACATATGACCACTTTTGAGGCTGAAAGTTATTTAATGTTGTCTTTATTAATAAAGCTGTTCTACCTGAATAATAAAGGTCTCCAATTTGCATCCTAAGCACATTAGCAAGCATTCACTTTTTGCTCAAAATTACATTGAATAATGTGATTGCCATTTGAACTGATGCAGTTTTATGATGCTGATTCACAATACATAATTTCCAAGTGCTTTCCAATCTGAAGATTTAAATCTTATCTTTTATAAAACATTAATTTCACTACACTTGCCCCATTTCTTTAAGGAATTGTACATCATACAAAAAAATTAACACACAAGGCACTCGAACAGTTTCTACATAATGCAAAACCTGTCGGAGTAATCCTGTCAATAATTTCAGTAGGAGTCTGGAGTTCTGTTGTTTTGCTCTCAAATATTTATAAAAATTCTTACATTACTTTTTTCTGCAATCCAAAAAGTGGAAGAAAAAAGATTGTTGGTTGTCTTTTGTTTCTGGTATATGTAGTTGTAACTCTCTGTCCCAGCAGCACAACTTTTTCATGTTTAAGAACATGGTAGTCTGGATTAGGGACAAATGCATGGGATGAGAAACTCGAAGCAGTTCTGAATCCTTTTGTGTTTGTTCAGCATGTTATTTGAACATATTCAGAAGCCATTAACTCAAAATAGCACCCTGCATTAGGATCTGAGTCAGTTCTTTATATCAAATTGCATCTGAATCAGGACCCAAGTCAGTTACTAATGTCTTTTCTGCACAAACACATGTAACTTTGCAGCTGGGCTAGAAGCTTCCTAGGTAGAATCCTAACTGTGTTGCTGAAATTACATAGGGTATGAATCAAACTTTAATGTAGCGATTATCTAACCAAATGTAACATTTACAACTTGCATAACTTACATTAAGTATTATGAAAACCTTTCATTTAGAATTATTTAGTGAGAAAACAGAATGATTCATAGGTGACAAAAATAGACAGGTTAGTCAAATCTAGATAATTGCAAGAAACTAGAAAAATTCCAATAAGCTGTTTTAGCCATCAAGAAAATACTGGATGTAACCAACTGTTGCTAAATGTAAAGTAGTGCATAATACAGTAATAAAATTGAGCTAGTTATATACTAAATTGACAGGAAAAATTCAGTAGGGATCCTTGCTTTACTTTCATGTCAGGTACAGAAAAAAACACCAAATAAAATTAAAGATTAAAATGAAAGCAAAGAATGAGAATATCATTACTTTGCTATGTAATGTGACCTCATTTTGAATGGAGTATGTTGTTCTTCATCTCATCTTGGAGAGGATATTGTAACACAGTTAGAAGATCTGAGAAGTACTGACAAAAGTCCTACTCAAGAAGTGAAAATAACAGTGGCATTTAGTATGGAGTGGAAATAGTTAAATTAAATAATAAGAAAAAATGTACATGTGTATTATAAACTGGAAAAGGTCATACAAGGAATTCTGTTCCTTTTGTTTCATAGCAAACATATGTAAGAGTGTTAAATGAAGTTGAAATGTGATGAACTGAAAATTGCAAAGAGGGAATAAGTTCCATTTTGTACTGTAATTTTCTGATAGAACCCTTTGCTACAGGAGGCAGTTTTAGGCTGGAAGAAAAGGGATTTTAGAAAGGAATGGTAACAGTTCTGCCTATAGAAACCATCATGCATTACACTTAGAGAACAAATATAAAGGGAAGTAAATCTCCTGCTTCCAGCCCTGAGCTAATCTTTGAATGGTAATCTGATCACTGGGTTATTATGCCATATATTCAGCTGCTGCAAGTTTCTCATAAACTTTCCCAAACTTGTGTAGTTTGACACTAGATATCAGAGCAGTGCAATCCTACTACAATGCAGTATGATATTTCTCATACTTTTAAAACCAGTAATGTCTAGTGAATCTGAAAACTGAATCTAGGAAATAAGTAGGTTTTTTCATTACAGTTCTCAGCAAAGCCACTTTTTTACATTGAGTTTATAAGCATTTAGATAGTAAAGTATCCCAGTGTCCCTATCTAGTTTCTGAAGCATACAGAATAGTGCTGTATTTTCATTTAAACTCTAGTCTACACCATCTATATCCAATCTGCAGCTGCTCAGTCATTCAAAACCAATACTTTGCTTTATTGGTCAGGATATGTGGTGAATTCTGGTATGTGTGTATATATAAAATATACATCCTTGAGCACGTTTAATTTTAACACACCAAAAACCAGTATGAGCAGAATCACACATATAATGACAATATTTTTCTAGGTGGACTTGATGGACTGTGCTCTTTGAACAAAGACAAGCACGTTTGGCAAAGCATTTTTCAGTGCTTTCCCACTAATAGACAGACCTGAGATGACAAGTTTTCTTACACTATGAAAATTATTAAAATCTGTGTCTTTTCCATCTTAATGTCTTTTCTATCAACCTGTTTCCGTAAGAGAAGTGCTCCAGTTCTCTGATTATCTTTGTGACCCTCTGGACACACTCCAATAGGCTCATGTTCTTTTTATACTGTGAGCCCCACAGTAGGGTGCAGGACTTCAGATGGGGTCTCAGAAGAGAAGAACATAGAGGGAGAATATATATTATATATTCCTCAACCTGCTGTCCTGGACACAGCTGGCTTCCTGGGCTGCAAGGATATGCTGCCAGATCACATTGACCTATTATCTAACATCTTTCATAATTATGTTTTCCATATCCTCAGAGTGGTTAAATTAAATAAGAGTTCTTACTGGAACCCAGTGATGACATAAGTGCATGTTTGGGTATGCTATGTTACAATCATTACAGTGTAAAATCTATCGATACCATGCACATTTCTTATTTTTTTATCAATTTTGCATTCATTTGGAAAATCTCAAACCTGTGTGATTGAAACAGCTGGGTTATCTAATGTTTTCTTGAAAGGCATTTTATAGAGGGCACCTCATAGCAAAGACATTGAAGAGTCTCAGGAGTACCTGAATTTGTCTTGCAGATCCAAATCAGCAGAGGGATTGAAGTCCCTCTAAGTCTGTGTGCTCCAAGGGCCTGGACTCTTCAGATAACTCTTAATTTTTTTAGGAAATAATTAAAGAACAAATTATTTTTGTCATTCTTTTCAGTCACCAGCTTTTTGCTTTGTTTGTTTGTTTTACAAATAAACTAAAATTGTGTTTGCCTTATGTTTTGGAAAGTCCAATCCATATTTACCCACTAGCATAGAGGATTAAGCAGCTGTATTGTTGGAGTAGAGTTGAATTAGACAATCATTGATCCATATGGATGATTTACAATAGAAATTATTAGGAGCATTTCCCTGAATCAAATTATTTCTTGATAAGACTGCTCAGTCAATAAGTGTCTCTTGCAATATCATTCTGTAACAACAAACATAACATTTGCTTTTCCTTAATCCCCTACATGTCAGACCATACCAGACATCCTTGTAATATCTTACATAGTGATAAGTGTAATTTGCTTCATTTTAGGATTTAAAATGCTGCTTATTTGAAGTGGAGGTCTAGTCTGACTAGTCAACTTAGAAAAGTGACAACACAGGTTTTAATGAGATGACTCAGTGAGTTCCAGATTGTGTTCGTTACATCACTAAATAAATGTCCCTCTGCAAGTGGGATGTGTTACAACTTACACATTGGTGTCTTGCAGTGTTGCTGCTGAAGATCACCAGCTAGTTGTGGGGATTTTCTTATGCAGGAAGGTTTCTTGGTATAGTTCAAGAGTATAAATATGAACTTTGTTTCTTTGCCAAAGGTGCATCCTGGGGTGCATCAGGAAGAGCATTGTCAGTAGGTCAAGGCATATCCTGCCTCTCTACTCAGACCAGTGGATTCCTCATCTGGAGTGCTGTGTCCAGTTCTGGGCTCCTCAGGACAAGGCAGGCACGGAGGTCCTGGGGTGGGTCCAGTGGAAAACAACAAAGATGCTTAAGGAACTGGAGAATCTCTTTTATGAAGAAAGGCTGAGGGAGCTGGGCCTGTTCAGCCTCAAAAAGAGACGACAGAGGGGGGACCTTATAAATGTCTGTCAGAATCTGTAGGGAGGTGTCAAAGGATGGACCAGGCTCTGCTCAGTGGTGCCCAGCAACAGGACAAGAGGCAATGGGCAGAAACTGATGCCCAGGAAGTTCCACCTGAAAATGAGGAAGAACTTCTTTCCTGTGCTGTGATGAAGCACTGGAACAGATTTCCCAGAGAGGGTGTGGAGTCTTCTCACTGGAAATATTCAAGAACTGTCTGGACACAATCCTGTGCCATGTGCTCTGGGACGACCCTGCCTAAGCAGGGTGGTTGGACCAGGCAACCCACTGCAGTCCCTTTCAACCTGACCCAGTCTGTGACTCCTACTGAAAACTATTCCTTCAGGACCTAGCCATAAATTTTCCCAGCCATTCTCTCCTTTGTTGTTGATTAGAAAATGTGACATATCTTAACTAAATGCATTCATAGGCTCTCTGGATTCAGGTCATCTCTGATAATCATACAGTGCGAAATTTATTAAAACATGGATAACCTCACTGTTACATTAGGTCTTGTCATTAAGCAAAAGTAACAGTAAAGCTGAGCCATGACAGTAGAATCTGCACCTGAAAAGACATCCCAGAAGTAAACAGCCATTCAGATATTCATGTTTTTCAATCTTGGGTTAAAGCCAAGGTACCCATCTGCTGGCCAGACAGAGTCACTTGAGTTATGCTGCATCCTGGGACTCAGGGTCTGCGATGCTGCCCAGAAGGTGCCACAGCTTGTCAGGAATGCAGAATTCTATCCACTGTTACTCTTTCATGTGGGCATGAATGACATTACAAGCCAAAACCTAAGCAGAAACAAGGAAGACTATAAAGCCCTGGAGGTGCAACTGAAAAATGGTGCCCAAATTTCCTTTTCTTCCATTTTACATGGAAGACAGGATGCAGCCAGAAAGAGATGTATTATGGAAATCAACATCTGACTTCATGAGTCCTGCCATGAGTATTTTGACTTTGATGACAAAGGGACATTCTTTGATGACTATAGCTTTTAGGGACAAATGGGATCCACCTGCCTAGAAGAGATGCCAGAATCTTTGGCAGCAGGCAGGCCAGTTTTGTGAGGTGTGCTTTAAAATGAAGGACCTGGGGGCCACGTTCCAAAGAGACAATGGGCACACCATTGCATCCAACTGGGAATGAGCCAAGCCAACCAGAGAAGCAACAAAAGTTCCTCAGCTGCCTCCCCAAATGAGAATCAAAACACCAAGCACCCCAAGTGTGTGTATAGCTGTGGTGGATCCTCTTGCACCACTCCTGGCAAACCTTCATGCTTGATTACCTCTCTTTAATACCTTTATACCAATGTACAGAGCATGAGCAGCAAGGAGGAGGTCTGTGTGTAGTAGCACAACCACGATCTTATTGCAGTTACAGAGACATGGTGGGATAGCTCACATGGAATGCTGGAATGCTGCTATGGATGGAGATGTGATGACGATAAGGTCATAGTAGTAAGATCCCTGTGTGGGCCACTCACTTAACAGCTGGAATTGATGATTCTCGTGGGTCCCTTTCAACTCAGAACATTCTGTGGTTCAGTGATTCCATGATTCTGTGAGGTGGTGGAGTTTCTCTTGATGTGAGAGAGAAACTGAAATATATTGTAGTCTAGCAGGGGGCTGAATAATTAGTTGAGAATTTATGGATAAGGATTAAGGGCCAAGCTAACCTGGGTGAAGCTGGGTGTTTATTACAGGCCACCTCATCTGGAAAAGGAAGGGGATGAGGCCTTCTATGGACAGCTATGGGAATAGCCACATATTCTATGGGAATAGCCACAATCACAGGCCCTGGACTCACAGGAGATTCCAACCACCCTGACATCTGCAGGGCACACACAGTCCAGGAGGCTCCTGCAGAGCACTGATAATAACTTTTTGTCACAGGTGATGGAGGACCCAATGAGGAGAGGAAAAACCTTTTAACTTCAAGGGTGGCAGAGCACTGGAACCATCTGCCCAGAGAGGTTGTGGAGTCTCCTTCTCTGAAGACACTCAAAACCCTCCTGGGTGTGATCCCATGCAAGCTGCTTGAGCAAGGGCTGGGCTAGATGATCTGTAGAGGTCCCTTCTAAGCCCAACCATTGTGTTATTCTGTGGTCTTGCAAGCACAATTGCCCCATTAATCTAAGTATAGTAAGATCTAGAGCAGTTGTCTTACTTATTTTTAAAAAAAGTTACTGAAATCACAGTTCAGTCACTTTTTCAATTTGTTTCAGGTCTGTAATGATGAAGATTATCCAGATGGAAGTACATAATTGTTTCTATGACAACTGAGCCAGACAAGTAATGCATTCTCTTAGAGTTCTAGTAGTGCCAAATTCAAGACTATTGAAAAACACTTGTTTTAATAAAATAAGATTTTATGGCTTTGAGTATACACCAAAAGCAGATTTGTGAACTTTATTTCAGGCCTGCTTTGCTACTTTTTTGCTACTTTTAGGATTTTTTTTCTTTAAATACTATGTAACCACAGCATAGAGACTGCTCTCAGCCTTAAGTACATCTCCTTCAATTTGGTTGTATATTTTCTGTTGCTTCATTTTGACATTTCCATTCATACACTAGCAACTGTACTTTATATTCAATTTTCCTTGCACATAGTTCAAACCCCTTGTTATGTATTTGTGGAGCTATTTATTGCTTAGCAAAGCTTTAGCCTTTGTGATTTCACTCGAAAACATCACTGAATATTGATTCTGTATTTTAAAGTCCTCACAGTTTGGATTCTATGGCTGGTATTTATTGCAGGAGTGCTGCTTAAACCACAGCACTGAAGCTTTTTAATGCTGCTCAGCTGTGTCTGTATCCTACATCAAAATTTAGATTATGAATACCTGAAGAATACAGCCTTGCTAACACTCACATAACACTTTGTCTTCTATAAAGTAACTTTTGACTGAGTGAGAAGAAGGGTTCTTTAACATTAGAGGGGTAAATTGGAGTGCTGAGAAAAGTCACTAATGGTTATAAAGAAGAACATGGAAAGGGCATATAGAAGATATTGAAATGCACTTCACTTTAAAGAAAAATCTCAATTGAAGTTAGAGAATCAAACATAGTCTTGTTTATAAAAACATATTTTAATTTCATTCATTCCAGATTCCACTTGAGGGAAAATAAAGTGATCTTATTGTATTTCCAATTTTTTTTTTTAATGTAAAAGCATACTTAGTCCATGGAGGGTCCTCTGCTTATGAAATTGTAGGACAAAGAAAACAGATTTGTGTTATTTTACTGTAAGATAAAACTCTACTGCTTTAAGTTGCTGGAAAGAAAAATTCTATTACCAAAATCCACAGAGAATGTAAGAAAAATACAATATCTTTACAGGAAATATTCTGTGTTGTACACTCAGAAAATATCTGTATTATCTGAATTTTGCAATGCCGTGACTTGGAAAACGAAACCTGTTGCAAAACCGAGAGAATGATATGATTAAAGTCAGGTAGATTGATCAGTTGTTAAGAACAGTCAATTTTTAATTGGATTTGAGCATAACAAGCTTGTATCTAGAAATATATAGGCATCTTTAGCCTATATATTTTTTTTTTCAGTGAAAGGAAAAGCCATTGTTGACTCCAAAATATGAAAAGAACTGCCTTAATGAATTGGAAATATACAGCTTCTTCACAAAGCTTCTCCAAAAAATCTTCTTTTATCCACAAACGACCAACTTGCTTTTCAAACTCAGAATATTTTACAGCCCTTTTACAGGAAGATGCTAAAAACTGAATCACACACAGAGAAGCTTTTACCTACTTGCTTTGCCTATTGTTTTTCTTGGCCACATAGTGATAATATTGTGCTGTAAAGTAGAAAAAATCTTTATGAATAGACTGCAGAACTAGCAGTGGTGACAAAAGAAGTTTCATCCTCACCAACTTCAGTCAAGCACAACTTAAGGAACTAACATATTTCCCCAATTCCTGATTTATTGAATGTGTACAGGTTTCTCCTAATAAGACAAAGATATTTTTTTAGTTGGCATGTTAATATTACATCTTACAAGGGAAAAGAAGTTCTGTCTTTTTTTTAACACTTAGATTTAAAAGGAAAACTCCAGAGGAAAACTTACTGGTTCTAAAAGTTTTTTTTTATTCTACATTCCTTTAGCTTTGAAGGCCAAAACAATGGAGACCTGTTACCCTTTTCCTAGACAGAGAAGGTCACTTTTGAAACCCTGACATTATGAAAAATTGCTTTAATCCAGACATTTTGTTTCTGTAAAACACAGTTTGGAGAACTGAAAACAGCATCTGTCTGTCCATGTACCGTGTAAGGAAGGGGAAACAACAAACAACTCCATGTAGAGCAGTTGTTCAATGCTCATCCAAAGGCATTGCAAAAGTTATTCTTCAGACTCACAGCTGAACATGAAAAGATGACATTTAATAGCTCAGTACAAAAAGCATTTCACACCAAGCCCCTGTACGTGTGTCAATACAGAGAGCTGTAATACTCACTGAAGTGCCATGTGATGCAACACACCTGAAACAACATTAATTCCATTATTCAGTCTATGTCTACTATGACAAAGATATCAGCACTAGAGATACAGTAAGTAGAATGAGATTAATTCATTTTTTAATGCAATGTGGTAGGTAATTGCTGGAATTTGTATCTAAACTGCAAATGCAATAATAATAATAGGAGGAAAATCAATATAAATGATTAATATTTGATACGGTAAATAGCTATTGATTCAGTTTATCCAACCATTTTGCCAGAACAGGAGAATTCTTTATAGCCTGCTTATTTGTTAGTTTGGGCATTTATTTTTATTTATACCAGTGGTCCTTTTGCATCACCACGTAACGTACTAGCTCAGGATTTAAAAACCTCCTTGTTATGATTCCTGATGGACGTTAGGATGGGTGAAAATGACAGAATATAGCTCCAATCTGTAGTAAACTGAATCTTATGCATTCCCATGGATACCTACACATTGATTATAACCATCAGCACTTTAGTTCTTTCTTTATTTCCACATTTTCTGGATTTGATGGAGTTGTTGTGGGTTGATTTTTGTTTGTTTGCCTTTCTTCTTTGTTTGCTATGCACTTTAATAGTTGCAGAAGAACAGAGATTGAACAGATACTATTTAAACATGAATCATTTTGTTGAAATTTTACCCCAGAGTGAGTGATGATTTTGGGAGTTTTTGTGTGAGGTTTTTTTTGTTTTTTGTTTTGTTGTTGTTGGTTAGTTGGTTGGTTGGTTGGTTGGATTTTTTTGGAGAGGGGAGGGTTGTGAGTTATTACCAAAAAAGGGAAGGAAGAGTGAGTGGTGACAGGATCCAAAGTAATGAAATGACAGGTGTTTTACATGATTTGTGCTAGTAACTATAAAATGTGCAGGTGTAGCATATCTACCTATCTGAGACAGCTGCTATTTCTTTATGAACTGCTGTGGTGAGGTGACCTTGGCCAGCAGCCAGATACCCACCCACCTATCCACCCACCCACTGCCCCTTCTCAGCATGATAAGACTACATAGGAGGCAAAAGCTCACAGGCTAAGGTGTAGACAGGAAGAACACTTATTATTTACCATCACAGACAAAACAGACCTGGCTTGTGGAAACTCAGGTGTACAGTTGGGGAAATACAATATAAGAAAGACTCATTAGAGAATGTTCAAAGGGGGACTGTGAAGATGGTGAAGGGTCTGGAGGGGAAGTCTGGAGAAGCAGTTGAGCTCACTTGGTCTGTTCAGCCTTGAGGAGACTGAGGGGAGACCTCATTGTACTCTCCAACATCCTTGTGGTGGGAGGCAGAGGGGCAGACACTGAACTCTTCTCTGTGGTGACCTGTGACAGGACCTGAGGGAATGGCCTGAAGCTGTGTCAGAGGAGGTTTTTGTTGGATATCAGGAAAAGGTTCTTCACCCGGAGGGTGGCTGGGCACTGGAACAGGCTCCCCAGGGAAGTGGTCACAGCACCAAGCCTGACACATCTCACGTGTTTGGACAATGCTCTCAGGCACGTGGTGGGATTGTTAGAGTGTCCTGTGCAGGGCCAGAAGTGCAGCTTTGATGATTTTTGTGAGTCCCTTCCAACTCAGGATATTCTATGATGCTATGAAAAGTAATTTAATTTATTGTCAATTAGAATAGAATCAAGTTGTGATTGAGACACCCTGAGGTTTCTTCTAGGGCTGCCCTTGAACCTCTCATCTGACCAGGAGTCTGCTCTCTGATCTCAAAAGAATCCACAAAACTACATTTTTTTAGCTTGAAAACCAGCCTGTCTAACCACCATGGCCCATTAGTGCATGTCACATTTCCTATAGCCTGTTGCATTGAGATGTCTTAGCTGTAATTCCTTTCTAACATCCTCTTTCTTGCTTTGAGACTCTTGTCTTCAGTGATTTCTGTTTATTTCATTAATCTTCCAGGAATTTATTCTTGTCTGCTGTGTTTGTAACATATTTTAGTTTGGAAAATCCTACAAAATGTAATTTAATGTCTTTTTGCTTTTTATCAGATCAAATAAACTTAATTTTATCCAAAATAATGCTGCCTAATGTGACTAATAATATCGGTTGTGACACTCTGAGGACTTACCTTAATTGCTAGTGTGTGCTGTAAGGATCACTTTCTACACAGACTTGCATCCAGTTTGTGAGGATGTTCTTGATCCCCTTGAAATGTTTGTCTTTCTGCATCAGATCACTTCAAATTATCTGTGACACTGATGAGATGTGCTATATCAGCAAAGTGGCAATAAGTACTTTCAGTTAATATTAAGTTTTTCATCATATAGATTGATCTGGAATAGGTTGGAATCTTTATTTCCAAGTAGCTTACAGCGTGCAGCTTACCGTGAAACTGTTCAATTCAAGCAAGATGCAATATGAAAATGAAATGTCATACATAAAATATCAGCAGTAGGGAAAACCAGAAGAAAATTTTCATTCACTATCTACCCAGCTGTTTTCTATTCAGAGAGAAGGGGGAGGAGGGGCAGAACATGAAATTCAAGCACGTTTTGAAACAAATGTTTCTGTTGTTTTCTGCAAATACCACTAATATTAACTGAAACATGTTGTAGACTGTTTTATTTAATTTTGTCTACCTGTGATTCTAAGAGAACTCTAAGCTAGCTAATTGTTTCATTAGTATAAATCTCAGCCTGAATTTAAAAATGCAAATATTTTCAGTTTCTACTTAAATACTTCATATTTCAAGCAACAGATGCGTTCAGGGTCACAATCTACTCAGAGTTATTCAGTAAACACAAAAGAAATTACATATTCCTCTTGAGACTTTTCTTTGTCACATTATTTATTGATTTTTATTCAGAATGACACTTGAACTGCTCTTACAGCCCCTTTAAGAGGCAAGTATTCTGACCAGAAGCCTTCCTAGACCTTCCTGGTATGCAAAAAGCCACCAGCTGTGCTTGAAATGGGATGTCACCATGCTTTGGAGAGCCTCCACAACCATCAGGAGTCTTCATGCTTTATCATTCCCATAGGCTCACCAAACAAACATGATATGTAGCTAGAGAGATTATCTGCTCAAGTGCTCTTCCTGTCACAAGCTGTGATACCAATTTGAATACATTTCTCCAGCAGGTCAATGTTTTTGCTAAGGGATTAGAAGGTAAATGCATGCTCAGTGTGATATTCATGTATATGGGTATTAACCCACGTGTTCTTATTTGGAGGAAACTGGCAAATTTGAATTTCCAAGATTTCTGCCATGCATGGTAGAGTCTGTAGTAGTTTCCAATGTGTGAGCTACTCTTGGTCATCTCCAGCTCTCTGTTGCTAAGGAAGTCAGGATTGGCTCATTTTGTCTTTTGATATTCACCTTCTCAGAAATCAAGGTCATGACATTCTTGCTTATTTCTTAAAAAAACCACCAACCAAACAAACAAATGAACAAACTTTCCAACCTATCAAAAAAACCCTCCCTCAATTAACTGAAACAACCTTACCTGATGCGACAAAAACCACTTCACTTACTTTGCCAAGTCTGAGTTAAAGCACCTTTTAACCAAAGGCTTCTTTATCACTCTCTGAGCACAATTCCACAAATCATACCATTTTCCAGATGACGTGTCTGGAGGAAATGAGACAGGTGTCTGGAATAATTTCTTCCCAGCAAGCACAGTAAACTACATTAACATTCTATTTAGTACGCACGTCATTCCATGTAATCAACAAGGTGATTTAAATCATGTTGTCTCTGAAAAACAAAAGGCTGGATAGAAAAATAGATCTACATTGAGAAGCCAATGTTTTGGCCCTTATATGTATGAAAAGACTTTAAAATACTTCGCAGGTCTCAGGAAAAAATACTGGATTTTTCCCATTAATTCTCCCAAAGGATCCCTAGATAAGTGATCATAAGTTCTTTTCATGCATTTAGCGTCATCTATCTCTAAGAATTCTATTAAAAGTGGCTTTCTGATGGCAGAATTCATTCTTGTGGAAGGACAAGTTCAATCATGCCCTGTGAAACATTGCAGTAAAATAAGATTAATGCTGCTGAAGTCAATGTTGATATTCTATAACTGTTTTATGTAAACAGAATATAGTTGTACATTAATATACATCTGAAATGCACCTATACCATGTGCCTATATCCTTGTATGCCTATATGACATGTGCTTTATATTACTGTATTAGAATAGAGAGAAAAGTAAAGTAGAAAAAAAATCCTATGAACAAATGGATAAAGATGTGAGTCATGAAGGACCACATTTCAGAGACAAATTTTCACAACTTCAATAGAGCTGGAAGAGCAGCCAGTGCCTGAAAGCAGAACTGCTGCCCAGTAACCATAATTCAGCTCATGATGATTTCCATTACCCAAATACCAAAGGGTTGCTAGTAAAATAGCTTCATTTTGTAGTTAAGCAAATAAAACAAATAGTGTTAAATGTAACTAAAAAGGAAAGGTTGACAGCATAATTTTTCTCGTGGCTATTTAGATTTTATTCTCAGTACTTCTGATTTTCAGTCTGCAAATCCATTTGATGGTGGAGATTGGCATCAAAGGGCTAGAGGAAAAATGGCTAAAGAAAACAGGCCTATTTGCAGTCAAATCAAATCAGCTGACAGGGTCCTACTTCTTTAATGGGTCAGTTTTTGTGAGTCTAGAAGCACTTTTACATTACATGTTGGCTTTGCATCTTGTTCCAAATATTTTGGTATCTCCATATTGTTACTACACAAAGGTTGAAGAAAATTAGGACATCATGCAACCTGAGTCTCCTTTTCTAAACCTGCCTCAATACACTGATATGCATTTATTACTTGTGTCAATGGGAAAGTACAAGAGAATAGGCTTTATTTCTTACCTTTTCATATGTCCACAGCAGTCTTTCAACATTCTTTTGTTCCCCTGATTTAGAAGTTCTTTTCCCAATATTATGAAACTGAAATTCCACATCAGCCAAAGAAATGTTTTCTTCAGATATTTTTTTTAACCAACTTTGAAAGGTTTGGACATTATATTCAAGTACAATGCTGATCTTGCCCTCTAGATTTATTAATAACAGCAGAATGTTCTTTTACTTGGTTTTTCTGTGCAGATTTCTGCCTTCTGCTGAAGGTGCTGTTTATATAATGAGCTCAAACTCAATCAGGATCTTGTGAATAGTCTAAGGAACATTTTATTTGGTATGTTGACATTTCACATTTTCTTTATTACCCTTTGTGAAATCTCTTTATCACAACAGTGAAATCTCTTTTGAATGTTAAAGGGTTCTTTTTCTTTCAACATTTTTTATGTTGAAGAGGAAATGTCTTCTGTTTCTAGGCAGGCTACTTATTTTTTGAGATGGCTTGACATCAACCATTAATTATATCTATATTTACAGCACTCTGAAATGGTCTCCAAGACCTCTGTGTAGCTCTGTGTTCATATGTCACCACAATATTAATCTTTCAAATGGATGACTGCCAACAGATATTTATCTAACCCATTTTTTAAAACCCCTTATTGAAGCATATTCCACAAATTCCATCCCCATATTTCATCTGGTTTAGAGTAAAAAAAAATTTCTAGTAAGTATTATGTCTCTTGCTAAAATAGTTTTCCAAATAGGGGGCTTAGAAGAAGGCTGGAGAGGGACTTTTCACAAGGACATGTAGTGATAAGACAAGTAGGATGGATTTAAACTGAAGGTGGGTAGATTTAGATTGGATATTAGGAAAAAATTCTTTACTGTGAGTGTGGTGAGGCACTGGCACAGATTGCCAAAGAAGTTGTGGATGCTCCATCCCTGGAAGAGTTCAAGGCCAGGTTGGATGGGCCTTTGAGCAACCAGATCTAGTGGAAGGTGTCCCAGCCCATGGAAATGGAGTTGGAACTGGATGATTTTCAAGGTCCCTTCCAACCCAAATCATTCTGTGATTCTATGAAATATTTATTGTCCTCCTCTCCTGAATACATAGAATATTTCATCACTGTTCTCCTTATACTAGAAGTTGGATGATACTTCTTCAAGCCCTACATTTCCTGTTAACTTTTTAATTAAACTTAAGTATATCACAAGGATGAAAGGCAGAAAGAAAGCAAGGTCAGCTCTGGTTGCTCAAAGTCGGAGAAGGGTTATGAAATAGAATGTTTTGATATAAACTGCTGTAGATATGTGTGGACATGAAAAATTCAAAGGTTAATAAGAGAAAATAGTTCTTTGGTTGACAGAGTAGAAACCAAGGAAAAAATTGAGACATTCACTTTATTCATGGTCACTCATCCAAGCTAAAGCTCATGTCAGGTTTCCAAATCTTTACTCATTTGAGAAGCCACATTTCTTTTGTTCTGGTTATATTATTGCATATTCAGAAGTATAAAATAGAAGTCTAGTGGGCAAGAATTGCTGAAAATGTCTGAGTGATTAAGAAAGAAAGAGAATATTATGGCTGTCACAGGGGAAATCTTGTACAGGACATCAAACTGAAATCTAAGTGGATGGAACTCTTTAAAAGAAACTGTTAAAGTTCTCCAGAAAATGGGGCTTTAAATGATTAAAAGCATCAAACTGTCACTCACTCAGGGACTTCGGGAAAAAGAAGTCTGTCCATCCTATCCTTGGAATGTACTGAGAACTTCTGTATTTGGTAAGGGTTTCTTGTTGTTTTGTTTTGGTTGGTTGGTTGGTTTGTCTTGTTTTGAATAGGGAAATTTAAAATATCAAATACAGAGAGGTTTTATGAGATCTTTTTCTAATAAAGAAGGAATAATGATTGGAGAATGAAAAATTTAGTACAACCAGTGAAATGACAGGTTTTTCAACCCTGATACAATACAGAAAGAACAATAAAAAGAGATGAAACAGTAGACTGCAAGACAGTGAACTTCAATCAAGTCAGAGAATTGACAGATTAGGGTTTATGGGAGGCCAATGCACACAGAAAGTGTTAAAGAAAACTGGAAGTTCTTTGAAAGAGATTTATTAAAGAGGATAATCAGAGTTCAGCAATGTTCTTAGGGAAGTTGCACAGAACTCAAAGAAGGAAAATCAAAAGAATGATCAGAGATTTTAAAAAAGCCTACAAGAGAGGAGAAAGAAAAGGGGTTTAACTTAAAAATAAGGGGGCTGAGGAAAAATGTAGTGTTGAAAAAAAGTGGAGAGCTGCAATAAATGTCTTGGGAAAACAGGAGTATCCTCATCAATTGAAAGCTTTAAGAAACAAAAGGGTAGATCCAGTCTGCCTTAGGCAAGGGAAGGTGGGTGGCTGCAGCTCTGCAGCTCTGCATCACTTTCCCCTTTCCTGGAAAAATGGGCCCAGGTCTGTTAATCTTCCCTCCAAAAACATACCTCTCTTCCCTTTTCTCCACGGAGGCTTCCCAGTGCTACAGTTGGAACCTCATAAACATCAAGAGAAGGAGAATATTTACCCCTTTTCTTTCTTTTTTCAGCTGTTAATGCCACACCGTCCTGCACTCAGCCTTCCTACACCAGTGTGACTTCATTGGCTCATATCAAATTTGCAATGGAAGGTGTTGTCCACAGTTTAACTTCATTTCTCTGGCAGGCCATCCTAATATTTCATCACTTTGTGCTTGGTTCCAGCACTTATTAATTGAAATGCCACACAGAGAAACGAAGGTACACAGGGTACAGTACCTCCCAGTAAAATAATCTACAAGGGTTTTTCACTAATCACTTGGGCAAATACAATGATTTTATCTGGAAAATTTTTCCCATGCTGTTTTACAGGAGTATAAAGGAAGACAGTGTCAAACCCTTAAAAATTCAAGTTTATAAGTCATCTGAAATGCAAATTTAATAGATTATCTGCACCTCCTTTGTCTTCCTCCCACAACAACAAATTAGAATGGTTTGATTTGACTTGTTTTGAAAACTCCATGCTAGCAGTTTTTTCTGCATTATTATTATAGCAGTTTATGTAATAACAATGTGTTAAAAGTCTCATTCCAACAGCCAAGTGAGGCTGAGCCACCTGAATGTTTCTGTGAGATCCTTCTTTCTTTTTAGAGATGATCACATGTTTGTCTCTCCTCAGTTCTCACTACCACTCATGCCTTATGTGGTACCAAAGATACCAACAAACGATGAGGTGACTTAGCCAGCCAGTCTTGTAAGCACCATAGAATGAATTGCAGATGAACTGCTGAGCTGTTTATTTGTTAAATAATCCTTACTGCTTTTTCTTCGTTCCTTCACTTTGTCTTTATTGAACCTCATTCTGACTTTGATCATATGCCACTTTTGTAATAAGGCCTTTCAGGGAAGGCAAACACCACTGTAGCCTACTGTGTATCACTAGCTGCTTGCCAGGATTTTCTTTCCCATCTGGTAACAAATTTCTGTTTTCTTTGGTATTTTTGTTGTTGTTGGTTTTGTTTTTTGTCTTGCTTCAGAAGTATTTATACAGATTTTTGTTTCCTTCACTAAGAATAACTGTATATTTTTCTGGTTGTTTTTTTTTTCCTCTTCTTACAATATGTTATCCATTTATGTTCATTCTTAGTCACCTGTACAATTTTTTAATACTGTTGTTTTCAAACCTTTTAAGGGCTCTTAATTCAGCCAAAACCACCATGCTTTGCTTCCTACCTGTTCTTTCTATTTGGGGAGTTTACTACTATATATGTGATACAATCCCTCCCAGGTCACCTGCCTGCCTTGAATTGGACTGTGTTCCCCAGACATCCTAATATCTCTTTGCATACCAAGCAAACAAGATCCTTCCTAGCTTTACTCTATAGACCCTTTACACAGACCAGCGTGAAATAGCAGCAGTGACTGCTATTCTTCACAGACATTTTCTCAAAAATAACCACTTACTTTTGGATCCTTAGTCAGTTCCTCCAAACTAGATGCAAAGAAAGCTGAAACAGTCATTCTTCCAGTTGATTCTCTAGTTCTCGGGAGGGAGAAAAAGAAACAAAAAGCCAAAACACCAAAACCAGTACATCCTCTTGATGGATGATTATACTGCTGTAAAATTTTTCTAAAGAAAGTTGTGGTTCTCCATCACCAGAGAATAGTCTTTTGGATGCCTCTGTTTATTGTTCAAAAACCTCTCAATTAAGCAGTCTAGAATATACCATTTCACACATCATGCCAAAAGGCCTTTTATTCAAAAGGTCTTGCTTTTTATTCATGCTGTGTCACTGTTGGGGCCACGGCACACACAGACCGTGATTCGGACAAGGGTAAAAAAATGTTTATTGAACAAAGCAGCTTCTCTTTATACACTTTTGTATGTTATNAGGGGGTGCTCGAACAATTGGCTGCTAAATTACCACAATAGATTCATTGGCTATTATTAACTACAGTATACTACCATTGGTCACCTATAGCGTAAGCATTCAAGCACTCAGAAAAATAACATGTGCAGATATGTTGCTCTTTTTCTCCTTCTATTGTTTAAATTTCTTGCTTCTGTTGCTACTACATTTTCATGCGTAAGAACTAATTGTTTTTTTTGTCATGGGCTTTTCTCACAGTCCTTCTCTAGCCAGAGTGACAGGCCTAAGCCATGATTTTACAAAGACAACAAGGCCTTCATTTTGAAAGGTTTTACCTATGTGCAATAAGGCTGTACAGACCTGACTTTACATTTTTGCTTGCATGAATACATGATTTGCTGTCTCAGTGATATTCAGGTTCATGGTGGGTTTTTTGTACAACAGTTCTCTCTGTAGCCTCAAGGGGTTCACAGAGCATTCACCAGAGGCCACGTAGCTGTTGAGATTATAGGGCTCTATGTGACTTTGGGAGGAGGCAGTGGCTGGGTTCCAGCCTGGGAAAGAAGTCTAAGGTCTCACCTCTGTCAAGAACTTGTGAATATTATGCAGTAAAGAGCTGCTGAGGGCCCAGGATTTATCTTTTGGGTTAACATTCCCTGCCAGGGCATTTCAACAGCTCAGGGCTTGTTTTAACTACTCTCTCATTGTATCCTGAGAAAACCTGAGTCATTCCTGGAACTGCAAAGGGATCTGATGTTCTCAAGTGCTACTGAGAATCCCACCAGTTACCTTAGGCCAAATTTGTAGCCCCTAACTCTAAGATGCCTTTGTTTTTATTTGGAGCTATTCCAGCATTCACATTACATTCATTTTGTCAGAGCCCTTATCTGCCTGTTCAGAGCTTGTGTCAGTGCATGTGAGAGAAAGGAGGGGAAAAATGAGATGATTTCCTGTTTTAGTGGTGTTGTTACTGATCACTCAGGCTCTTCCACTTGCATCCAATGCCACATATTCATCTGGGATGAAACAGTTCTCTTAATTTCAGATCTAACATCTGCTCTTCCTTGACTGAAGACCTGCTCAGTGACTAGACAACAGTTTTGTTGCCTTGTGAGACAGAAGATGAGATAAGGCTGTCCTTTACTTACACTACAGGGAAGCTTTTTCACCCTGCTTCTTGCAACAATTATATTTGGGACAGATTGGACTCTTCTGTGTTAAAAAGCAAAACCTTTTTCTTTTCCAAGCCGAAGAGCATGGAAGTGACATTCATATTATTCACATGTTTTCAACAGTCTCATGATTCTAGATATTGCCTCAGAAGATTAAAACAATCCCAGAATGCTGGTTTAAAGGATAAATTAGGAAGCAATTTTAGAGTCCCTGTAAGGTCATGCTTTGAATTTCAATTCCTAGGGAAGGAAAATGAATCAGACCTGAGACTTTTTAGCCTTGAGACTTTTTAGTCTTGTGACTGGAAGGGAGCATATTTTAAAAGAATGAAGGCAAAGCATTTCTGAAGAGCTGTGATTCAGGCATGGTAAGGAAATGCCATTAATTTGACAGTATTTATGATGCTTCATAAGACATTAATAAATATGGCTGAAGGGCTTTTATTTTTTGGCAGGAACAGTAATGGTTGTAGGCAATTCAGGTTTATAGTACAGCAATGTGTTTTAGAGATATAGGAAAGAGATTTTAACTTGCTGTGTGTAAACACTGGTGCATTTGAATTAGGAAGCATGAATGGGAAGTCTGGACTTCATAGTGAGATGTCAAGCCATCCTTTCATGCAGTTGTTCCTATATTCCTTGCTTTAGATGGCTGACACAACATGAGAACAGCCTGGGAACTTTCAGTTTTATGAAATGCTGTTCATTCTTATCCTGGACTCCTGCACCCCCAGCTTTCAACATGGTCATGTAAAGGAAGGAATTTAGGGACACAAAAAAATAAGGTGGAGAGTTAACAGCAGAGACCATATTTGAATGAGTGGGAACTGTTGTTTTGACAACACTAATAAATCATTTCAATGCCGAAGATGGTGAGAGGGGACAGAGTTACAGCCTTGTATACAACACTAGTTCTATGAAAGCAGTGAGAGGTCAGATAGTTGTGGAGCAAATAGTAAGTTGTTCAGACTTAAGTTACAGATAATGGAAAAGAAAGGAATAACTGTGACTAGGCCAGATGAGTCTTTTAGAGTCAATATGTTGTTGAGTGGAGCAGCAGTGCTATTTAATCTGCTTCCCAGAGCAGGAACAGGGTCCTTGTGGAATTCCTCTGTTCCACTCGCCATTGCTACCTCTGGTTGGATCAGAAAACAGCAGTACCAGTGTTTGTAGATAGGATCATAATGGATCAGTAATGGAATGGTTTAGGTTGGAAGGGACCTTAGAAATAATATATTTCCAATCCTCCTGCCATGGGGAGGGATATCTTCCATAAGACCAGATTGCTCAGAGCCCCATCCAGCTTGGTCTTGAACACTTCCAGGGATGGGGCATCCACAACTTCTCTGGGCAACCTATTCCGGTAAAGTAGTAAAGAATAGTAAAGAAATTCTCATAGTATAGAATTTATTCCTAATATCTAATCTAAACCTACCCTTCTTCATGTCAAAGCCATTCTCCCTTGTTCTATCACTGCACGCCCTTGTGAAAAGCCCATCTCCATCGTTCTTGTAGCTTCCTTTAGGCACTGGCCCTTTGCCATAAGGGCTCCTTGAAGTCTTCTCCAGGATGAGTATCTGGGCTGTGTTTTCTTGATGTGTGTGTGACAAATTGAGACTGAGCCAGAAGAAAGGGAGAGTTACCTCCTCCAACACCCACAGGGAGTAGCTGAGCTCTGAGCTGACCCCAGGGTTCAACACCTGCAAGGCCAAACCCCTGTGCTGTTTCTCCCTTTCTCCCTACCAGCTCTCTGCCTGTTTGGGCAGCAGGGTCTGTCAGTGCCCCACTGCTGGGCAGGCACACAGCAGCAGCAGCAGCAGCTCACAGTGCTGAGTGAGATCTGCCCTGTCACACAGGGATGCTCTCCATCTGACCCACCTCTATCCAAACCAATCATTTCCAAAAACACGTGGCTATTTGCAGCACCTAACTGGAGTTGCAGTTTAACACAACTTGAACAGGCCTCACCCTCAAGTGTCTCATTTTTTTAAAAAATGAAGGGTGGCTTAACTGTTCCTGTAACTATTTTCTTGATCATGCAGTGCTCAGTAAACAAGGCATCCGAAATAATTTACAATAAATCTTGGAAATATATACTGTGGGCTTGTGAATTCTTAAGCATGTTTTACCTTCCCAGTGACAGAGGTGCTGTCTTGTACTTCTCTCTGTCACCATGTTAGTGTTGTTTAGCTGAATTATATTCAGTACAAACATTGAATGACAGCCTTTAGCTAGGTGAAAACAGACTGTCATCCAGAAAGAAAGTTCTCTTTGCTCTGAGCCAGATTTTAAAACCACTTACAGAGTGTATTTTTTGATTCACTTGAGTGGCTGCACAGTTATACCCTTGGTGGGACTTAATTTTCACAAACATCTCCAAGAATAGTAAATTATTCATTATCAAGACCTTTTCATTAGACAGCTGACATATTATCAGCTCCCCTCTCTGCTCTGATGAGAGATAAATGGAAGTTTATTACACCAGGAATGAGAAAAGAATAGTTGTTTGGAACCTAAATTCCATTTAATTCTATAAATACTAAGCATCATTCATAACCTATTATTAGAAACTTGGGTTCAAGATTCAGGGCTATATGTTCAGCTTGAGTGATTTACAGTCTCCTTCCCAGCTTTAGTCACAATAGCAACTGTCAATTCTACCTAAATGAACAGTATTGAAACAAACCAAAACAAATCATATCAGAACAAAACATGACTGTTCCTTCTCTATGAACTAAAAAAAAAAAAAACAGGAAAAATTTGCTAAAAGCACCAGGATTGCCATCACAGGTATTAGTCCCCATGGATTCCAGGTATTACCTTCCTGGAAATGGGTAATCAGGGTGGAAGTATGTCACATTCAGCAGCACAGAACATCATATTAGTTGGAAAGATGTTGATTTGTAAGGTGAATTTAAAAAGTTGAAAGAATAATCTACAATCTACAAACAATCTTAATTCCTTCAAAATTAAATAGTCTTGCTTTTCCTCTTTTGAACAAAAATAGCCTCCAAGAAATCAGTTTTGAACAAACTTAAAGGATGTCTTAATTTTTAAGGTTTTTAAAATATACTTCTAAAAATAAAACCAAGCTGCATTTTAAAAATACATGCTGTTTCAAAATAAAAAGTAAAACTGTTTCAACCACAATATGAAGAAATAAATTTAAAAAAAAGAAATACCTGTTTTGATAAAAAAAAAAACTTGCCCAATTTGAATGGAATTCATATTTATTCTCTGTTATTCTGAAACTGCCTTTTTCAGCAAATATGCTATTCCTGACAAAAAATTCCAACAACCTCTATTCCTGTTACCCTGCCTTATATTTCTGTCAAAATTAATGATCATCTCCTACATTTTGGTGCTCTCCCTGGATTTTGGGCCTTTCCTAATGAGCTGATCTGATTTATACTGGGTTGATGATCAACAGCTTGGGGCAGAACATACCAGAAACCCCTTGGGTTTCTGAAAATTGTCAGACAGATGAATAAGACTGCTTGTAGGTTGTGTTTATGATTCCTATATTATTTTTAGGAACTGTCACTGACAAACTCTCAAAGTCATTATGTCTCTTCCATGTTTATCTTTACACAGAAATGCAAGTAATTACTGATTTACAAAGGTATATATATGCTATAGCATCTCATATTAAAACATTGTGCATTTTCATACTCATCTCTTTATACCTTCTTTATTCTTTCTTTCAGCAAGACCTGTTTCCCCTGAAGGCAATATCCACTGTGTGGGATAAAAAAAAGAAAAGTTATTTTCTGTAGATTATGGGGTCATTTCATTAAAAAAATAGTTGCATAAACCAGTCAAATGTTCTGAAACACTGATAAACTTTGGAACCTCTAAGAATGGAGAGAAAGATTAACCATCCAAATGTTGCTTTACATATTATATTTCTTTCAATAATCTTTCCATGTTATTATCAATTAAAAAAAATAAACAACAAAGAAAATACCAATAAACAAAAACAAATCCCCCAAAATAACAAAGTAGGAATCTTAGACCTTTTTTAGGTCTCCTGGCCTAACAGAACTGTGGGTCTTAGCTAGGTTATCAAATTTGAAGAATTAAAATTACGTGGGCCAAAAGCACTGAGAATACATGAACACTATACAAAAGGATATATAAAAGGTGTATAAAAGAAAAAGCAAAAAATCATCATGGCATCAATTGAAGTTCCAAAGATTTTGAGCTTTTAAGGGAGGGACATTAAATACAGCAAAGGGTGGAGAAGAGACATCCAACTTGATTTCCAGAAGTGGGAACTGCTGAGGTACTTCTGATCTCATAGGATGGATTGAGGTAAAGGCCTCTGAGAATCTAATCTGTACTGTAAGATTCTCTTTCAAAAATCAGACTTCTTGCCATACTTCAACATTAAAAATTAGTAACAAAATTAAAAATCATTCTCCTAAACAAAAGTCATTTGAAAATCCCTTGACACATGCAGTTTCCATCTCATGGTTAGTAGAGCTGCTAAAAGCAATTTCCGTGGATTCTGGAAAACATGCTAACAGTATTTCAAAGCCCTTAGCCCAATTAGTGCCCTCACCAGGCTATCCAAGCAAGAACACCTACTGATCATATACCTGCTTATATCAGCCAAAAGAAGAAAATAATTGCAGACTAAGAAATGGAAGTTTAATGTTCTCCTTTCAGTGACAAGAAAATATTACAGTAATCACACTCAGTTGATGTCCTCTAGGTGCACAGAAAAAGAGATTTGAAGCATCCAATCCGTTCTAACAGAGACATGACATTGAGCTACTGGTAAGTCTTAATGTGTCATCCTGGTACAATTCATCGACTTGCCACTGCAAATATGAAGAGGTAAGTCAGTGAATATGCACTGGGGATGAACATAACCATGGCTGGATTTTGTCTAAACTCTGTTGCTGACCCTCTGGATTTTTTGAGGTTTGGTTTGGTTTTATGAGTGTGTGCATTTGTGTGTGTGTGCATGTGTGTTTGTTTCATTTTGGGGTTGTTTCTGGACTTGTTATGTTCTTGTATTGGAAGGTTAGAGATGTTTTTCCTAGTTCATTACCATAAGTTAGATTTAGCTCTTTAAAAACAGTTGGCTACAGTAAGGACTGATATCCTCCTAGAAGGTATTTCTTTTAAAGTGTTTGGCAATTCTCAAAATAGACTGGCAGTAATTCAGTTCCAAAAGGTTTATAATACCTTGAAATTCAGTTTAGTCAAGGAGACTTCCAAACACATGTTCATTAGAACTGCGGATAGAGTACAGCTTACTAAATGAAGTAAACACAAGAGTTAATGAAGGCTCTCAAATGTTAGTGAAATGTTCAAATCTTTATAGGACTGTCAAATTTTGAATACTACTGGCAGACCAGCTTTCTGCTCCTGAAGTTTAAACAATGACTACAATAAAATTTTCATTATTTTTTAGGCTGACAGAACTCTGCAAATACTTTCTGGTGATTAAGTCTATTTTCTCTGACACTTGTACCAGAAATCTTTTATGTACTCAAGAGGCTCTCAAAATGTTATTTCTAGTTGGAAACTGAGATTAAAAATGTCATTCAACAGCAGCAAGAACAGAAGCCATTGCATCGTCTGGATGGTACAGATTATTGCTAATGCAATATAGCAGGCAAACCTTCACAGTATGATCAGTGCATTTTATGTGGTGGGAATGAAAAACAATGCTGCTCTTGTTCAATAGCTATTCTTTTGGAAAGACTTGTCTGTTTACGAAGCAGAAAATTGCCAAGTAGAAATATCAGTAACATTGAGTAGATGGCTTTTAAAGTTTTATTCCACACATTTTTACAGACTCATCAGACTCAAAAGTGACCTTTTACACAGAAGAGAAACATAATTGTCTTCACTGCTGAAATTACTGCTCTTTACTGAACAGCCAGGGAGCAGATATAGTCATCGGTCACTCCACTGGCAACCTCACAAGTGGACAACACAAGTGCCACTTTCCAGCTCTTCCATCAAGAGGATTAAGATGGCCCATGGCCTTTTTGTCTCTGTGTAGTTTTCTCAGTGATAGGAATGAAACATGAGAGAGTCATGTTTCTAAGGTTGATTGGACATGAATCTATTGCCACTACAATATAATAGACATATGTATAGCAAGCCTGAAACTAGTATTGTGCAGGACTCTCTTTTCTCACCAAACTGGGTGTATGGAAAAAGGGGAGAAATAAGAGAGACAGATTAAAAATCACATTCTTCAAAAGGTTGATTCAATACTCACTCTTGACCTTATCAAAAAAATGTTTCAAAGCCACTATCGGACAATGAATATTTTTGCCCATTTTGTTGACTTTGTGCTAGTTTTCACAGCTGGTGAAAATCCTTAAAAAGTAACTTGAAGTATGTTTTTGACACAGTTATGCTTTCTGATGCTTGAAGACATAGGAATGATCATCACCTTCATACTTGTGTTTTCAGATGCCGAGGTGCAGCTTTCTTATTCCTTCCTTGCTAATACTTTTTTGTTGAAGTACAGAAAGCTCCTCACTGAGAGCCCAAGCATTAACATCCCATGTGCAAGGAAGAGGCGCCTCTGGGGCCAAGGACACACTTTCCCCACCATTTTGCTCCACAGTGGGATTCAGTTCCTGAAATATTTTAGTCCTTTGTGCTCCTCCCTGTCTAAACACCTGGTGTTACTGTGGATGCTCTAAAGTATCTGAGGCATCTACAAGGCTGGCAGCTGTGATGCCAAATGCATGGGAGACCAGTGCCTTTCTGGGGATGTGGTAGGAAACCAAATGGGATAACACAGGGCTTCTACAATGAAAGCAGAATCTAGTATTTTAGCTCTTAAATCACTCTCTGGTTTTCCATATCCAAGCTATTCATCTTGAACTCTTCTTTCATTCCCGTTTCATCCATTTACAGGTATGCATTTAGATGTGCTTACCTTAGTACAGCTAAAGGTCCAGGGGATTGTAGCATGCCAGATATTATCAGTCAGAGTTGTTAATATTCAAAATCTTTGGATGCTGTTCTAGTCTGTAACTTCTTTTGGGATCTTTAAGTCTATTTTTCTCTTCCCAGTAAGCATTCACCCCAGAATAACCTGTGGAGAAGACTACTTAGTTCTGCTCAAAATAGTTTAAGTTAATTTCTTAAGTCTTCAGCGCAACTTAGATGCTATTTTTGTCCTATCAGAGGTAAACAACACTATCTTAGATCAGTTGGTCAGAGCATGGTGCTAATAATGCCAAGATTGCAGGTTCAATCCCAGTACGGATCATTTGCTTAAAAGTTAGACTTGATGGTCCTGGTGGGGCCCTTCCAACTCAGAATGATCTGTGATCCTCTCTCCCTATGTGAAAGTGCCACAGGGACATTTTTCTGTCTCCCTAGTTGAAGAGGAATTATATTCCTCTCATTATATCATTGCCATTGTGGTTTCTTTGCTCTTTGCCTTGGCTTTTCATATGTGAACTTTCCATGTTTCTTGTATTTTAATTCTTCATTATATTCTGGTTCTAGCTGCTTGTGAGTAACATCAAAAAAAGAGAAGATGACCGAGAAATTCTAAGTGAATGAAACAGATTTCTAAATTATAGTAAAGTGCTGGCTCCAGTTTCTTTTTAATGAATAAAATAATAAAAAAATGTTTTTTTTTCTTTCTGCATATTTAACATTTAAAATTCAAAATGCATTTTAAAGGAAACAGAATAATAATCCACAAACTATGAGAAACAGCCAGATTCAAATACTTGTCATGACCTTGCATCAAATGAGTTTTTTGACTGATGGGTTTCACTCTCTGAAGCCTACCTACACCCCACTAAGGCCAACATCACACAGGCTGCAAACACTATGGATTAACAATATCAGCAGAAACAGAGTGTGGAAAATGTCTTTATTGATGTCAGCTAAATTGTTGCATCCTTTAAATAAAACCACTCCTGCCTTACAGCGGCAAGAAAATAAGGGATCCTCAAAGATCTCAGAAAGAAACTTTCTGTTGATTTGCAGAAAGGCTCAGAGGGTTATGTTTCCATAGTAACTACAAATGTTTTCTGTGGATTTTAAGCCATTCCTCTCTTGTACCATGACTCTCTCATATCTGCTCACCCAGGTACCAGGATACAGTATCCCAAACTCCAGAGAGAAAAGTTACAGCATTCAGCCAAACTGAGATTATTCTTATCTTGCTCCTAAAAAATGTGCAATCCACCAATGGCCTTACAAGCCTGGCAGTCACAGAGCCTGACCCTTGCAGGATGCTGACAACAGAGGCAATGGACATCATCAATAGAAAGAACTTGTAAAATCAGTCACAGAGTTTGGATGAGGCACTGAAATGACTGAGGGCTTTTCCCATCATGGACAGGGAATATGAAAGTCAGTGCCTCGCAGATTAAATAATAAAAATAAAATCATATCATTGACACAGAAGAAAACTTGGAAAACAAAATTTCAGATTGCACTTTCAAGAAAGGCAGGATTTGGTCTTTTGGGATATTTTTAATTTATGTACTTGCTTTAAAAAGCACATAGCATGTAAAGGTGTTAATTCAATATAACACATTCTGTCTCATGAGATTTATTTAAGTGAAAATGTCATGCTGGTTACATTCAAAATAAGATTTAATTATAACTTCTATTTTTAAAAAAAATTTTAGATCACTCTGATGTTGTCTCACAGGCCTCTGTTAAATACGTTGTTAGATTTCTGTATTTAGGATCATCACAGGCCATTAAGGCCTATGCATATGTGCAAACCTGCCTCCTTATAATTGCACTGAGAAAAGATGTGAGCAGTAAAGCTAAAGAGAGAATCCAACCATGACCCAGGGATGCCTTGAATTTCATAATAAAGAGTATTTGTGCTATGACCAAAAAGAGAGGGCAAGATTATTATTATGAAAAAAAAACCTGTGGTGTCTCCTTCTTATACCTGACCCACCAGAAACCCAGAAGACTATATAATATTTTCCCTGAAAAATATATACTAATGAGGTAGCAGAAGCAGGGAGCTGATGAAGACTGACAGACAATATCTCAAACTTTGGGCATTCAATGAGAAACTTCTCCATTCAGGAATAATCACGTTTAATTCCCCACACAATTAGTGGAAAGAAGATGGCAATTCATCCATCATAAAATTTAAGTCCCAGTGTGCCTATTTTAAGCTGAAAATAGATCAAAAGTTTTTTGTTACCTTGCTGAGGCTGGCATGGACTTTGCAATAAATCATAGGAGAGAAAGGACTTTACAAATTTGTCATGTATCCTGATGTAAAAATAAACTGAAGGTATTTGCCCCCTATCATAGTGCAAAAGAGAGATGAACCCAAATATTCTTGCACAAGAGACTTTATGTTTGGTATTACCAACCGGCTGGAAAAGCAGAATGATATCTGCTTCCCTCACTATTTGTCTGCTCTTGTTCAATCCATCAAAGAGATTATAACGATCTTTTAAAGACAAGGAGAAAAAGTTTTACCTGTAACTTCAGAAGGAAATATTTTTAAAGAGGAATGAAGAAAAAATGTAATAAACCAAACACAAAAAGGCCCAAAACACTCACAAGTCCATCATCTTTCCTTTTCAGGAGATAAGAAGCTCCTACCTTTTGTCCTGTATGTGTCTGAACAATGTCCCACTTTCCTGCAATGTAAGATGCAGAGTAAGGGTTTTTTCTGTACAAAATGAACTTGTGCAGGTGAATATCTTTAATCCGCCGATCTGGGTGAGACCATCAAGTACCTTGAGACCCGTTCACATGGCTACAAATTAACTAAGGTCCTCATGATTCTGGTTACAGAAATGTTTTCTTACCTCAAGATGAGAACGCTGTTTAACCAAGTACATGCGAGTGAGACAGCTCTAACATTGGAAAGCTTCTGGCTGTCACTGGTGCAGCAAACTCTTCTGCCCAGGGGACTTTTCCCAGTGGCAGCTAATCTCTGACCTTTCAGAAGAAAACCAATTTTCTCTGTCTCCCAAAAGCAAGGTTTCAACAAGCAAGAAAATAATATTTCTTTCTTCTGCCTACAGGCAACAGTAAAGCTGGGAAGTATTCAGTGAGCTAATTAAATACTGCTACGAAGAGAGCATAACAAACTCACCATGTTTTGTCTCCTTTCATCCCCCTTTATAGGAAGCCAAACAAATTATCTTATCCTGATAATGTATGGTTTAATTTTAAGCCCCTATCTCATCCTTCTATCTTACAATCTCCCCTTGAACAAATCACACTCCAAGTTACCATGATTTAATCTCTTCTAGTGAAATAATTCAACTTTATAATGTCCATGACTATCTGGGACCTTCTTACAGAACTTCCCTTCCTGTTAGAGTCCTTCTAATTACCAGTTTAGAGAGTTTCATTCCCAGAACATAGTTTTCTGACTTAACTTCTTCCTATTATTAGCCCCCAAATTTAAGCATATCTCTTTCTGTCATCATTTTCCCAGGTTCCCCAAACTGTCCTCTTTTAATCCATTTAAAAATAGATTCCTGATTTCCATAACTATTTGTCCCTGTTCAATTTTTTATTCTCTTTTTTATTATAGGTGAGAAAAAGCACAGCTTTAAAAGTAACAGATAAGCTTTAGACAACCTTACCTTATGGAATTAATTGAACACCGGATGAGACATATGACCCCAGAATAAATGAAAGTCTTGATTGGTGCACGCAGATTTAAACTCTGGGATGTTATGTCTGTGCTCTCTGTAAACCCATGAAAGAATTATTTCAGCAAGACTCATCTGAAGATTTTCTGCCAGGAAACACATTCTAGAGAGACAGGAATATTGATGGATTCTAATAGTAAGTTCTAGTGACATCCCACAGGGCTGTGTGTCTGCGCCAGGTGTCAGCAGCCTTCAGACTTGCTCTCACTTGGCCTCTGTGGAGTACAGTGTAAGAGCTGAAGGTGCTGACATTTATCACTTCCGGTTACTTTTGCCATTAAGCTGCTTCTTCTGTTGTTATTCCCTCAAAAAGAAGAGGGAATTAGCTACAGCTGTTGTAGCTGCCCTTGTGCATCTTTACATTTTTAGCTTTGGAAAATGTTCTACAATTTCCAGCCCAACATGTTGGCTGCTTTGAGACAGCTTAGCTGAAAGGAGTGTTAAGAGCTGATGCTTTGACACCTTGTTGGAGCAGATTGCAAAGATAGCTGCTGTCAGCTAAACAGGAAATTATTACAATTTAATATTAGTTAGATGAGATGAAAGTTTGGCATTACAAATGCAAATTATTCTTTTCAACAGGAACATATGGAGAAACAGTGTCAGGTCTCTTACTAACTTCACACATAAAAAAACTCAGAAGTTTATTTGCCACAGAAATCCAACACTGATGTCCAAAATTCTGCATGCTATGGGGTCCCTGTTCATTCTATGCTGGGTGAGGTAATACAGTCAGGATCACATGCCCAGTGTATCTTCAGACTTCAATGGGACAGAAAAGGTTCTCTCCTCAAGCACTCTTCTGCTGTGTTTAGAAATCGTCTTTTCCATTTTGTGTACCTTTGCATTTCCCCCCCAGAATTTTATAGATAGTTTCTAGTGACATCCAGCTTTTATAGAAGGTTTGTCAAATATTTCTGTTTCACCAGAATAACTTTCTGCTCCCTATCTCATTCACAGGCCAGTGGTGACAAAAATACTTACTGAGAAGAGAGGTTAAATGTGAAGAGGTTTTCTATTTAGGTCAAAGCAACAAAAGAAATCTCTAAGGCAGTGCTAGTACTTCCTACTTTCAGGATATTGTGTTTTGCTTCTGGCTGCTAATGGCCACATTTGACAAAGAGGATGGTGCATGGCAGTAAATAAGTCATTTTAAGGAAAAATGCCCAACTCTACTTTTGCCCTTGAGTTGCTGAAGAAAGTATAGATGACTAAAATACTTCTAACACCTTTCAATCCACTCTCCAATTTCTTGATCTTTGTAAAAAAATTGGTGCATATGGCAGCAATATAGTGTACCTTTGCTGCTCAGGAAGATAGTCTGACCCATCTTTGCTTAAGGAAGTTAAAGTTTCTCCTAAAGAAACCTATCATAATAGCAACAGCCTTGCACAGTGGTTTCACACAGTTTTTACCAAACTATTCCTTCCCCCACAGGTTTTTATTCAGTTCCACCTGTGCAGAATAGAAAGTGCTGCTCTACCCATTAGTGAAGAAAAGGCCGTGGGATGGGTAACAACTCCCTCTGTAAGTCTGAAGGCTGAGAGCAAACAAAGCCAGGTTCCTGTTGTTTCCAGAAATGCCACAAACCCAGAGGGTTACCATTCACATTGGAAGAGCAAGAATGAATAACTCAAATAAAAGAAATAGAGATTTCTTCAACAGAAACTGCAGGTGAATATCCTGCGTGTCAAAAATTATTTGAAATAAGGGTGATTGTTCACTTGAAGTGTAGCACTGATAATAGGTAGCATTCCTGGACCATCTTTTATTGCAAATTACTGAGCAGATCTATTATGCAAGCAAAGTTAAATGCTGCAGAAATGTGTATTTGTGATCTGCTATGTCTTCTATCTAGGGAAAGCTTTTTTTTTAATGAAAAAATCTGAATGTTGCAGGTGGTAGTTGGAGGCTGCTTCCTGTTGTCAAGAAATACATTTCTTTTATGAAAGCTTCCAGTGATTTTATTTTTATATTAAATCAGATGAGGAAAGAAACATGGTATTTGACGATAAGCTAAAAGCTGCTACTCCAAATAGCTCAATGGATTTGCCTGAATAAAAATAAAGTAAAAAAAAAAGCTCCATACTTGGCCCCACATTTACACCCTCACTTTATCATATGCTTTTTGTGCGCTTCATTGGAAAGGTGGTTTTCGTCTACTTAGTCATTGATCTTACTTTAACTGCTTCTGAGCATTATGGTGGATCTCTGCCCAGCAGCTACTCCAAAACACTGCAAATCCAGAAGCAGTTTGTTATTTGTGTGCATTAAGATGGGTAGGCTCAATCTGGGATGCAATGTAGGAGTAACGAGTGATAAATGTGCAATGCAAAGCAGTCTAGCATGGATGGCAGGGGAGAGGAGAGAAACAGAGAACAGACTCCTATCACAGCGGGCTAGAGCCATAATCCATGGTGCTAGATGATCTGTTGGCTATTCTGTCTCATCTGAATTTAGGTGAGATGTTTCTCAGATCAGGACATGAAGTGTTTTATAATTAATTAGGTGTCATGACTTAAATAGCCCCATTCCTCAGTCATGTGGCTAATGAAGTTAATTACTACCCTTCAATTTGTTACCCAGATGAGAGTGGCCGCAATGATTTCAGCCCAAGGCCTGATGGTGAGACTTTCACACTGAGGCCACCTGACTGATGTGGTCTCTACAGGAATGACAGGTTGTGCAAATAACATGAAAGATGTTGTAGGTGTCTGTCCTTTTCACAGTTTTTATCAATAGTAAACGTTCAAACATTACAGCTGTATTCAGATTCCTATGAATAAGTTGTCAAGTAAGTGTGTCTCCACAGGTCTGGTGGAAAAAATACTGAAAGGAAAAAGTTTTCCACTCAGGCCAGTAGTTCTTTAGATCAAGCACTTTTGTTTTACAGAGTGCAACAGTGTTTTACAGATCCTCAAAACTACCTTTAAAAAACAAACCAAACCAACCCACCAACCAAATCCCCAGAACAAAGAAAAACCTTTGAAAAATGTGAGCATTGAAAAAATTTTCACATGTAGAAAAGCCATTTGGGAGATATGTTAATCCACTTTAAAGCAAGTTCAGAGAATAATTTTCTCATTGGGATTTAAGTGGAATTTAGATTATCATGTAAATTTTTATTTGTAGTGTCTGCAGTGGATGCAGCTTTGAATCCACACCTGTGCCTCCACATGCCTTTTTTGTGAACCTTACATGGACACACCGGGAGCCCCGGTGGTGTAGTGGTTAGGCATACGGCACAGTAATTGCCGGGGCCCGGGTTCGATTCCCGGTCGGATGCTCCCCGGGCAGGCAGAGCTCGTTAGCCCTGCAAGGGGGCAATCTGCCTACGTCCTGAGGAGGACCTCAGCTGCCACTGTCCAGAATCGCTTTGGCCTGGTAGAAGAACCTCGGGATTAAAATGTGGGCTCAGATCTGCGCGCCCTGTGTCTCACCTAAAAAATCCAGTGCGCAGGCTGGAAGGTCTGAAAGGAAAAAGAGGCCTTCCCCGGATCTTTGTACGCGAAGGCTGGCCAGCAAAAAAAAAAAACATGGACACAGGTGGGAGATAGGTTCCAACGGGCACAGGGAAATAGTAAAGTTGTGTCCTTGGTGGTTTTTGGTGGCTAACCCTTAGGCTTCAAGGGGCACAGGGAAATAGTAAAGTTGTGTCCTTGGTGGTTTTTGGTGGCTAACCTTTGGTATTTCTGTGTGTTGGACATATCAGGGGCAATCACAGTGGCAGTGATCAGTGAGGTCCCTGTGCACACCAAGAAGCAGCATGGGCAGCTGGCCCTGCTCTGCAGGGATGGACATGGATTTAGATCCTTAGGAGTGTAGCAGAAAGTAGCTTCAGATTTAAGATGAAGGGAAAAGGCTCTGTGACATAATAACCCTGTCTCCTAACGTGTTTCTTTATCATTCATTCATTCCAAGAAAGAAATACTGAAGTCCTTCAGATATTTTCAGAGGAAGAATTGCTCTCTGAAGCCTGGAGAGAAAAAGAAATTAGATGCAAGACTTGTGGTGGTTGCCTAGGCCTGAGAAATATTTTTCTGCTGTTTGTTTTACATTTTGCAGTGAATAGTGGCCTTGCCTCATCCTCCTGTTCTCTACCAGTTTGTTGCTATTACCTGAATCACAGCCAGCAAATCCTCGTAGGAATGTTTCACCCTCAGAGAAGATTTTGAGGTGGAATTCCTTTATGTTTCTGAAGGACTTTGAAATACCCAAAATGAAAGTGCCAATTAAGTACAACATTACCTTCTTCTTGGAGCAAGGTAAAAACTGGGGTCATCTGCAGCTGAGGAAGAATCCCACAGCTTTGAAATGGAGAAGAAATATCAGCACCAAGGAAAGGGTATGTACTCAGTTCTGCAGAGCTGTCATTCAACTCCTGTGGTTCCTGATTTTTCTTAAGTGGAACAAGTCCACATGGTGAAGTTCAATCTGGGCCAGTATCTTTCTGCATTCCCATTTATGCCCCAGATTTTGTGTCAAGGTTTTAGATTTGTCATCGCAATAGTTCCTTGTTGAAAAGGAGATGCATGCCCTAAGAGTCTCTCCCTGGAAAGCAGAGATGCTTAGGGCTGCTTGGAAACCAGTTGTGCAACCTGTGTAAATTATGGCAGTGCAGTATAAATTGAGACTTTGGGCTCTTAGCTTTTTGAAGAAGATCTCATATTTATTTCAAATATGTGGCCTGCATCCTCTGCAGCTATTTATCCTCATTCTTTAGCATTTTCACAGAGAAGTGGCCTAATGGAATGACACAACAATCATATTCCATTATATCTGTATATATTAAAAATAACTTGGAAACCCTCACATGCCATTAAATGCTTCTGCAGCTTCTGGAAGTGTTCAGGCTCTCTGGTGGAAGCAGGTTGATCTGTTTCTACTGCTTTCATGTGGGGAGTATGAACCCTGTGCAAAAGGGAGCTCAGATCATCTAATTGCTAGTGCTGGACTTGCCTGTTCTCCATCTCTGTGCTGCTGTCCTAGCAGCACCAGTTAGTTACAACTTTTTTAAATTATCTCATATTCAGAAAAGAAAAAAAAAAAAAAAGAGTCTTGCTTATGGGAGTTCTTATGAGTAGTTCTGGAAAACATCAATTCAATTATGTCTCTGTAGTTTAGACTCAAGTTCCCCTTGCTGTATAATTGATGTAATTTTGCTTTAGGACTCTATTGTTAACTTTATGATTCACTTTTAAAGTCTGGGCTGCAATAGAAAATTTAATTATATACACATTATAAAATGCTTTAAACAGTGGGAAAAAAGAACACATTATCTTTCTTAGACCATCTCTTTTTAAACTATGAGATCCCTATTTCTCATTTCCACTTAAGTCCTTTTATATTCCTCCAGCTGTGTCAACAAGACATGAATTGTGTATGAATTACATTTATATCATTTTTAGTACAAATAAATACAAATACCAAAATTTTACTCCTTCCCTGGGCTTTAAGTTAGAGATATTCACGCTGATATTGGTCCAAATTTTTGTTTATAGAGAGGAGTAGCCAGACCCTATAACTTATCTGCTTTTTAATCCAAAAAAGCTCATCAGCACTCACAGATATTAAAATACAGTACAGTGTGATATGCCCAGCACATTCCTAACTGATAAAATGTCAATGATTTAATTTCCACAAGAGCAATGAGCACCATATGTTTTCATCCCATTGTCTGTATAAATGTGCTGAAAAATAACAATGTTTCCTTTCTGTTTGGGCATATAAGCATAAAGTTATATTTTTTTGGTTTGAACTTCCAGATCCAGTCCCATTCAGAAGTGAACAGATACATAAAAATGAACAGGCTCTGTTACACATCTCAGGAAGAGTTCCTCCTTTTTAGAAAAGGGAGGGAAAAGCAATATATATTGAGATAAATATTATGTCTCTGTTTCAGTAGTTTTCTAGATGTTGCAACTTCAGAAGTTCTTGTCAGTGTACAAGGGTAGGTGTATAAGAAATAGTGAACTGGACTATTTACCATGTGTGTTTCTTATTTTGATGAAGGAAGATGGACCACTTAGAGAGAAGGTGCTGGTTACCTTAAAAAAACAGCAAAATTGCATGGACTGATAAGTCCTTCCACAGGTTCACCTTGTTCATTTTACAGTTAAGGGGAAATGTCTGACCTGCTGGTGGGGCTGTCAGCACAAAGTCACTTCCTTGGGATCTAGATGGAAAATACCCTGTCAATTCAGACTCAGTAGTCAAGATATGTAACAGAAAGTTGATTTCCCCCAATAACAATCAGCTCATTTTCCTATAAATGGATTATTTACACATGGTCCATGGCCAATGTATTGCACTGATACTTTTGGAAGAGTCCAAGAGATGAAGAGAAAGTTCTTCTTTTAAAATTTCATGTGCTATTTTCAGTGGATGTGAGGAAAGAAGGGTAAAGGTGTAGGCAGCTGCAGTGTTCAAGACTGCAAGAGAAAACCAAGAGGAGAGACTCATTTGTTTGGATACTGACAAATCTAACTGTCCCACTAAATGTGGAATCAGATATGGAGAGAGGGTTTTTTAAAAAATATGGGTATTTTGCCACTTTCATTATTGAGTACTTTTTAGAATAGAGTGACTGCAGCTAAGAAATTTCCCAGGAATTTATGCATGTTTTAATTCTTACCCATGTTTTTGTTTAGGCAGCTTCACTGGAGCAGCACATACAAGAGACCACGGAGAAGGGTTATGAGCTCAGGATTAGGTAGGGTGACTTTGAAGGTTGATGCTCCAGTGACAGCTGCCAGAAAGTTGATCTAAGCTTACACACAAGTTCTCATGTCACTGGTATTAGAGGCAGCTTGGAAATCCAGAGAACTGGCTCCATTCACAATGATGCACTGGGCACAGAGTGGTGCTTGGCCAGACTGTGACACACACATTGAGACATTTTTTGGGGCAGGATCAAGGACACTGGTATTTGGAAAAAATAATTGAAGGCTTTAGTCAGTTGATTAAACATTAAATAGACCAAATACTTTGTTGTTCTGGGTGTTCTAATTCCAATGAACATATTTAAACAATTTTGGAATGAAGCATTGTTTTACTCATGGAGCACAATAATTTTGGAGCAAAGTAGTTGAATACATGCCTACCATTTTAGATGACTGATCCTTGCTTTTTCTACTCTTTTCTTACTCAGTAAGCACTTACTGTATAGAATCTCTCTTCAGATGACTGGGGAAAGGAAAACAATTGCATCTGTCTATGTAAGCAGGTGAGAATTTCAATTAAACTTTTTAAGTGAAAAAAGCATTAAGCCTTTTTCAAGTATTTCCATTTTTAAGTAACTTTTATCCAAGTTACCTATGTTCTTTGACTGGACTTTTCAGGAAAATTGTGCTTACAGTCAAATAGGACTAATTATTTTCGATAAGGAAGAATCCTTATTGATAACATAAAGTGTTATCATGTAGTCCTGAATACAAGTGCAGTTTATGAGAAAAACTTTTTCACAACCAGGTTTTATGTCCTCTTGGTGTAGTTGACATTTTAGAAGTGTTTCATAAAGCAAGATTCGCATGCAGTCAGTAATGGGCATATTGCCACAACTACTTTCTCATGTGCTAATTTCTAGCCAAATACTTGGGCATCTTTGCAAAGCGTGGTAAAACAAAAGAAAAAATATTTAAAGAGAAATATAATGAGTTCTGGCTGCTAGGCGGCATTTTAAAATAATAGTGAATTGACTCTAGAAAACACACTAAATTTGAAATGACCTAAATGACAAACCTTACCTATTTTTTTTCCAATAAGTGCTTCCCCTTTTAGCTGTTTTCCTCAGTGTTATATTTACTGCCATTCTATTCTTGGACCAATACAAACTTATTTGCATTGTTTTAATTTCATAAAAGCATTTATATATGCAAATTAAACCTGGAATTGTGTGAAAAGGAAGTTCAGGTCTCTTTTATAGTCAAACAATAGCATCTAAACTTTAAACAGTTCTCTATGTTTTTATTACCAAACCCAATTACATAATACTGAGTTTCATAGGCCTGAAAAGAAATTTAGATAGCTTTCAATGAACATGCTCTGTAACACTAAGATGTTATCATTAGTATTTAAAACCACAGTATGGTAGATGTTGCACAGTTATATCCAATTTAGCAAAACTTTCCCTTTTCATGCAATAGAAAAGTTATATGGGAGCAACACCATAAAGGCTGGCACACTGAACCACTTTTATTAAAAGCTAGTATGGAAAATACCTGGGTTTTAATAAGACAGATTGTTTGGGATTTTTTTATGCTGACAAGTCAGGAAGTGGATGGGCAGCTCTGCTGTGGCATTTTAAATTAATAAGAAAAAACAGTTAACAGTTTATGATGATGGGTCATTTAGTTTGGGAGCTGGCAAAAAAATGTCTCTTGGCTAGATTCCAATGATAAAAATCCAGACAAAACCCAGACTTACATTGTGTGAACCATCTCCTGAGGGCCAATGAAGATAATGAGAGGATTTTTGCTGATTTTCATAGAAAACACATTATCAGATTCACAGAATTTCTCAGAATTTCAGATCTAATGCTACTTCCAAATAAACTCCCTTAATGTAAAACTAGTCTCCTCAAGGAGATTACTTGTCACCATAAATAAAATTATATTATACGTCTGAAAACAGAATTAAGCTGAGTGAATGAGCCTTTAATTAAAAGTATGATGTAAGAAATAGACACAGTTAGGTAAGAAGAATACTTACCCCAAACTTTTCTTTCCAGAATTCTTAAAATCAGCTTCTCTTTCCACATCCAGTAACTCAGAGTTATTTAACAACCTCCTGGATTAAGAGTTGCATATTCTGTGTCCTCTATGAACAACCCAAAAAGATAAGTATCACTGGATGTACTGGAACTTATAAGTCCATATGAAATATGTCTCATGGCTCATTTCAGGGTCCATTTGAAGTTTTCTTGGTAGTTGGAACATTTATAAGGTCTTTTCTTTCCCCTGCGCTGAGTCCTGAGTCCTATAATTGATGCAGGGCTTCCCTCAGTTAAATCACTTAACAAAGGTCTGTGTTCAGCCTGGTGACCTATTTTCACAAAAGTCACAAGAATTTCTTTAGGATTTCTATGTCTCTATTAAAATTATTGAAGTTGCCTAAGTAGTTCAAATGTTAGTTGAGGATAACTGAGAGGCAATCACATATGCAGACATTCCTAGTCAATTTTTAGGAAAAAAAACCCAACGAGACAGAAAAAAAATGATGCCCAAGTAAATAAAATTTAATAGAGAAGACAAATTTTATCTTGAATAAAATCTTAGTGCTGAAGTTATAAAGATGGGGTTTGTTTTGTTTTGGTTTTTTTGTAGGATATTTTTGCATCAAATGTCCTCAGCTTCCACACACTAATGGCTTGCAGTGTGTAACATCATTCCTTGCTGCTTGGCTTAGCTTTAACTTCAAGGAAGTGTAAGCAAAGCTTTTGCAGTTCTGCTATGTGTACACATTCATGTGGGTCAGTCTGACTCTTCAACAGCTTTTCAACTCACTGATTTCACAGTTTCCACCAAATTTCAATAGATGACAGGCATCTAAAAGGCAGTACCCAATTGTGGTTCACATAACCCAGCTACCATCTGGACAGCTCCATTCCAAAGTGTGGTATTACCTTTGGAAGAGTAAATTTTTTTTTAGCTTTATCAGTAATCTGTGCTTTTCATAAGTGAGCTGGAATAGATCCCATGGAGGACAAATGATTTCCCCTATTTTTAGAATTTTTCAGAACTTCTCATGGTAACCTGGTACTTCCTGGTAACCGTCTGGGCTCATAAATCCCAGCCTACCCACCATCCAGAGGAAATCAGGCAGGAGGCAAAATATCCATGCCAGTGATTTTGCTCTATTATATTTAACTGCTCTGAAGACATAAGTTAGCAGAAGACATAAAAAAGAAGTACAATACTGGAGGACCAACTGAAATAGAACATGTAGTTCACTCTTTCTCCTCCTCCTTTCACATCTGTGAGTGGTGGCTTTTGATTTCTGAGTCCGTGGTTTGTGTCTCCTGTTCTCATCTCATTGCTCTGTCCTACATTCTTGGCTCACATGGGGTCTTCTAAACTTGACAAATTGCCAGTTCATATCAGATTAAAGTCCTCACCGATTTCACACTCCAGCAAGAAAGCATTTAGTGTCTTTCATCCCTCGATGAAACCCAGTTTTATTTACAGGATTTGTTAGTGTGTAGCCATTACAACCAACCAGAGCTCAAAGGCACTTAGTAAAATGACTTGCTCAGCTGTATATATTTTCTATATTATTTAGGTAGTAAGGAGTAAGAAAAATGCCCACTCAGATGAAAAAGGAACCAACTTCTGCTATTGCAAATAAACAATATGTAATGCCATGTTGTGTTCGTAACAAACAAAGACTTCTGAGTCCTACAGGACAGATACCAAATTCAGCTCTACAAGAAGATTTGGCATGATATAAAACAGGTATATAAATTTGGCATGATATATAACAGGATTTAAAACCCTAACACTATTTCAGGAGAAAATAGGGTGACATGTTCTTGTGCTCACATAATTTTGGCCAACCTGTTTACTTTCAATGGTTGTGAAGAGTATCATTTTGTCTTCTACATCTCTATCTAGAGAAGTGACCTTGGCACCAGGGTCAGGCCAAAAATGGTCTTGATGGGTTCATCATCACACCTAGACATGGGTGGCAAGGAAGGCAGCAGCTGCTGTGACAACAGCAAATGCTCACTGTGCTCATGTTCCTCAAGAAATATCAGAAAAAGCAATGCCAGTGTGACACTGACTTGGAACCCTCAATCCAGAGAGCCAGCAAATACCTCCTATAATGTCTGCAGCGACAGGGCACTCCAGAATAAGGTAACAGCTCCCTTCAACTGTTTCTATTTAACAAAACTGTTTCTAAGTTAATAAAAAGGTAAATGGAAACATGAGGACCACCCACCTATTTGGCACAAGATTCCAAGAATCAGTCATAGCATCTGGCCACTCTCAGAAATTTAAAGTCAGTGAAGAGATATCAGCACTTATCCTGCAGCCAACAGCTAAAATGGCTGATGTGCCCTAAGAATGCTAATTTCTTCTATTGCCTCTAAAGTGGTCCCTGTGTGATGAGCTCAGATGGACCTGCATTACAAACACTTGCAATCAGGTAAAATGAATCTGACATCAAACTTCTCACTGCAAGAATCGATAATAATCACAGATGATATTTTCTGTAATTGCAAAAACCCCTGGAGCTTTTTGGGTAGTATCTTAGGAGCACATCAAAAGGAGGAACAAAGTCAAAGCTGGAGAGAGGTCTTGTACTAATTGCCCACATTAATGCCCTATGATTGTCGTTTGTCAAGACAATCAACTTTTTGCTGAGGGTATCTATCAGCTGAACTGCCACATTGTCATGTAGAACTTAGGACATAAAGTAAAGCAAGCATCACTCACTTTAGGCTGAATTAGAGAAAGAATATTCTCATTTTCATGTCTGGAAACATACAAAAAAACCCAAAAAACCCGGAGTATTTATGGGTTTTTTGCCAAAGAATCTTCTTTCCTCCCTTCCGAACAAATTTATGATAAGTAGAGGTAGATTTCATATGGCAGATTTTCTTCTGTAACAATACAGTGAACTCCTTTTTGAAGGGTCTGAAGGTCAAATCTTACCTCTGCTTTATGCAATGCTATGGTTTTGTTTTCTTTGATTCTTCTATGCTTTCTTCTACACAAAATATTTTCTGACATGGAGGAGGTCTCTGGCACTTCATATTTGCAACAAATCAACCTCATGTGGTGGCTTGGCTGTCACCTTATGTAAGGGTGACACAAGTTCATGTGACTTCTCTTCACAAGTGCTGGCTACCTGAGGCACTGGGAGTGCAGGGGACTATGGAATTGCTGATCTTCTACAAGTTTCCTGATTTATGAGACAGAAAGGCAGAATTTTTTCACCTATAAATGGTGTTGTTAAATAAACTAAGATCTGGAATTTGTCTTTAGGAAGAACCAGTAGAAGAGGGAAGTGTGTAAATACTTTTGAAAGCGTTAAAAAAAGTAAAGTTATTACCTGAGATATGGAAATAATGCCTTTTGGAGTAATTCAAGCAATTCAGTCCATAATGTACTTGAAGAGGTGACCTGATCACTGTGCATAAGTACCTCAGAGTGAATAAATTTCTGGTGCTGCACAACTCTGGCATTCAAAAATGGCAAGAGGAAATCCCAAGGCTGGAATCCAAAGTGAGATAAAATGAGGCAAGAAATCAGGAATACGAGGGCTTTTTTGTTTGTATATGTGTTTAGTTGATTGGCTTTTGTAGTAAACCTCTGGAAATATTTGTTCAGGAAAGGGGTGAGCTCTCTATCATCCTGCATTTCTTTAAATCTGGATTGGAAATCTGCCTGCAAGAAAGACCAAATTGTAGCACAACTTGACAGATGTTATTTAAAGAACTTCTTGTGTCTGTATTATACAGAAAGTTAGACTAAAATATATTAGTAAGAATGGGTACAAAAAAACACCCTGCAACACCAAAAGAGCCATTTTATTTTTTAACTTGCTTGTGAATGAGATTATACAACTCAATTAACTGCAACATTGCATTTCACTCTGGATGGGACGGGGAAGAATGGGTTACTAGAGTTTGATGAGGTTATTTCCAGTGCTGTGTTCTTACGAATATATAATCTTATCTGGTTTCAGAAGTAAAATATCTGTGAAACTGGAAACATTATTTTCTCTTGTATCTTTCAAAGACTGTTGAGAGCAAACACCCATGATCAAGTTAAGCAGATGTTAAGTTGTAAAGCAAACAGGATTTTCCATCCATCCTAATCCTCAACCATAATCTGGATCCCAAGGTCCAGCTGAATTTTTCAAAAGAGCTGGTTTTGCTCTCACTCCTGTCTTCTGAAGCTGGGAAACCCAAACCCTTTTCAGGCTTCCTGAAAGTGTTTTACAGTGTTGGAGGACTTTACATCACTTATGATTTTGGTGAATTTTACGATTGCTCTGCAAATGACTCTTGTTAATTAATTTCCCTATTCATTCTCCCACAGATATTTCGCAAGGCAGCAGTACATAGTCAAGGTGCAAGGTAGTCATCTCCATAATTATCAATTGCATGTGCTCACCCTCTAACAGCAGTTTTAAGGATGTTTCCTGCTGTTTTTGCAGTATAGAAAATATGCACCTGGGTTTGGAGGGTCCATTTGAAGCCTCTTGTCATGACTGTTAACATGGCCACAAAACAAACTTGCTAAAAAGTTGGAATGCAAGCTCCCCCTGGACTCGGCTCTGCGAGCCCAGAGATGGGTCAGAACATGGGGATTCAGTTAAAGTCAGTGAATAAGCTGTGTCACACAAACATGCAATAGAAGTATAAAATTTAGGTTTTAGTAGAAATATATTTTAAGTACCTTAAACACTGAAAAACTGTATTAGTTGAGTTAAAAAAGTTCTTAGACCTACTTTTTAGAATAGCAGTGTTAGCTTTTGCAGAGTTCCCTGCCTTAGACAAAATATAAACATTGTTACATTGATGGTATTTTTTAGATAAGTTATGTACCTAAACAAAAAAAAGCAGATAGAGATCATATGCGTAGAATCTATGTAGAATTTGTGTAAGAATTACGACCATTTTCATAAATCAGAACTAACTTTTTGATAGGTTAAGAAAAGTAGAGTTAGCATCGTGTTTTGTATTAATTGGTCAATTTATGAATATAATGTATATCCTGGTGTGTTAGAATAGAATAGGATAAGAATAGAATAGGAATGCTGTTGCTGTTGAAGATATGCTGCTAGGGCTGCTTTTGCTTCTGCTTTTGCTCAAAATTGTTGCCCTTGGAACTCTCTCCTTCAGATGAAATAAAACAACTTAAGAGCAAAGCAGCCTCTTCTCCTTCTCTGTCTATCTCTGTGGAATCCCCATCATCTACTTCGACACTAAAAGACAAAAAGAAGAAAAGAACTTCTTGTCAAATCTTTTACTCATTGCAGGTAAATTGGCCAGACTTTGAACAGTGCTCAAACTTAAGCAGTTTTTTTCATATGAGGTTCAACAAGAGAGTCCTTGAGTAGAGCCATGGTGCAGCACTGGAGCACTCTGGACCCACTTCTGCTTTTGCCATGATCTTTTGGAGGAACTGAAACATCTCATCATCCAGGTCTCCCTGCCTGTTAGTAGGAAGAATATTCCTACATAGGAGAGGCATTATGAAATCAAATTAATTGAGGTGTGTGGAGTACTTGTATATCAACATGTGCTGAACAGGCGCTATGTTCTGAATACAACAGCTCTGACGGAGCTCCTTAAATTCCTTAAAATAAAAAGTTGATCCTCTTCCTCACTGCTGTGGATACCACCATAGTACCTTCTGCTTTGTGACTACAAAGATTAAGACCACAATAATACATTAACTTTATGAAACACTGAAGAAGGTTTTTGACAGCTCAGATGGATTCCATCCAGCTGGACCAATATTAGCCAAAGGCATCTAGGGAAACAGACTATACCAGTCCCAAAACATTGCTTCCTGAGACAAAATGAACTTTTAAGAACATTGATTTTCAAAATTTGATTTGTTCTGATACTCATTTTTATTGAGGTGACTCTGACAGTTATTATCACCCAGTATGAAACTGTTAAGCTTTTCTTTATTTGAATACTGAAGGGTAAACCTGACAGGATGGATATCATTTATCACAGACCAGGCTGAGCCAAATGCAAACTTTACACTGGCATGTCGATGTGGTTTGAAGCAGGAAAAAGAATGTTAAAGAAAGGTGGGAAATTAGGCAATTGAGAGGAGATCATCTACTTGCTGAAGTAGAATTGGCACTAACCTCACTCATGCGGATTTGGGTTTCTTGAACTCTTTCTGACAGTTTTGCTTGATCTTGACCAGAAAATCATGTAAAAACCCCAGAAAAAATGTTAAGCTCTGGAAAATTCTTCTTTTAAATGGAATGATTTTTCCAGTGTTTTCCAGTTCCAAATCTGGTTTAAAAATTACTCCCTTAAAAATACCCTCAGATCTTTTCCCCCGCAAGCCTCCTCTCCCCAATGTTTCATCATGATGTTAAATTCTTTCCTCTGATCTGAGAACCTGACTCTACCTGACATTTAAGTGAGATGTACACCCACATCTAAAGGCAGGCGTTGGCTCTTTGAATCCAGATTGTCTTTGTTTTATTTAAAAAACAAAAGAGTGCAGAGAAGAAAAAATAATTCAAAGGAATGGTTTATGGACTACTCTCATCTATTTTCTGCTAACAAAACTTGCAATTTTCTGTTTGACACAGGTAAAACTTACATAAAATAAAATTTACTTATCTAAAATAGTTCACCTGCTTTAATGAGGATGATCATTTTTTGTTTGTTTGTTGTTTCCTGTTTATTTGTTTTGTTTTGGAAACCATCTTAATTTTGTTCTCTTAAACAGTTAACAGTTCCATTAAGTTTTGTATTCAGTGTGTTGTACTAAAATTCTTTAAAGGTATTAGTTTAAATTGAGAGATTATCATGCATTTTATGGAGATTATATTCTATATAGTGTAAAACTAGTCTTTCAAATGAACCATGTTATTTATAAAGTGCCTAACTGATAAATTCACAAGTGTACCTGGGAGGCTACTCTTTGTATTGCTTTTTCACTTAAAACTCCTGTTTTGTTGTTGTAATCTAAGTTTTGGACTCGCATTCAGGTAACAATATACTAATCCATTCTCACTGCAAGTCTCCCACTAAGCTCACTGGATATGGTGATTTAATAATAGCATAGTCTGAATGCTTTCTGCATTTATTTCTGAAATATGTGGACCCATTCTCATCTATTTTCCTTGAAGTAGTCCCAGCATTTCTTCTTATGACATAAATATTTATAATAGGTGCACTGACATAGTCTCCAGAAAATAGAAAGCCAGACGTTAATAGAAAAATTTTACACGGATGACAGAAAAATTTGCTCTTTTATTTTACATGCAGAAGAATAAATTCTTATGTTTTATTCATAAATTGAATTTTTGAGAACTCTTTGTTTAACCCTCTTCCTGTTCTCAGATATACTATAGAACTGGGGGCCAATACTACAAACTGCTAACGCAGCCTGCAGGAAGCTGAGAGCTCTGAACTCAGGTTGACTTAGCGGAAGTAAGTTTTAGAAGTAGAATAAATTCATTTCTGCCCTCAGATGTATGCTCCAAGAACCCTTTGAAATCAATGCAGTCAGGCAGACTCCAGACATTAGCACTACATGAACTCCCTTCCTTCAAAAGAAACTTTGCATAGCATGAAATGAATCAAGAGACCAAAGAGTGATGTCTAAGCAAAATGTGTACTTTGATGAAAGGAGCATTTGAGGAAGACTGTCTTGAGCTGCTAATTACATAATACCCTTAATATTTGTGAACCTCAGTGCCATGAAAGGGAAGGATAGAAAGATGTACAGTCAGGTTAGGGGATCAGCCCGTGCTGTGAAACAACAACTCAGAAACCCTTCTCTCTACAAAGAAAAAGCTACACAAAACCACAGCACCCAGCTTCTCAGCTCAGTCCACTCCTCAGAGGGAGAGGAATCGGTGCCTGTTTGCAAGCTAGGAATGACCACTGCATCTCATTGCTATGCTTTAAAAAAGCAGGGAAAGTCCTGCTTCTTCTCTCACCTGCAGCCTGGGAGGAACAACTTCCCACATGTACTTCATCATTATAACCCAAGAACAGTGGTCTAGAGGCCATTTCCTGCAGTTTGACATTGAACAAAGCTACTACCTACAGAAAAAGCATGGTGCAACTTGCAGGGAAGTCACATTACTTTCTGGTAACTGTGAGGGCAGCTGTGGGCATCCCTGTCACAATCTATCACTTTCTACTTGGCTTGCCCACCAGTCACCTGTGTTTTCCTGTGATTCATTTGTAACTGTTCTACTATTCCTGTGAGTGGTTGTGAAATGCTTGCGAGAGCAGCCATGGTTGAGTGCCTTCATTTCTGAAGACTGTAGCCAGAAAAATTGCATGAATGAACATATTTTTTTATTATATCTGTTGGATTTTTTTCTATCTCTAACTCTGCAAGAGCGAAACTGCTGTCACCACAAAATATCCACACCCTTACTGCTGGTTTGCTCCACTGTACATGTTGCTGACACAGTGGTCCAACCTGTCCTCTTTCTAGCAATGTTGCATTTGTACATTTTTAAAATGTGCTGCTTGTTGTGTTCTTTTCAAGCTATGCTGGTAAAGAGGTCAGGCAAACACATATCTGCCAAGTGAAAATGTATTTTTGCTATGTTCTAAGTAGATAAAGGTATTTTAGCATCTGACAGAACATAATACATAATTTTAGTCTTATTTATATAAAATATATGTAAATATCAACACATAAAATATGAATAAAGATTATATGTAAATTGTATAAAATTGTATACATGTGCATATATTTGTAGATATACACACAAATCTATCTGCATACTTATATCTAGAGCATTTGCTTCTCATGGTCTGGATAAGTTTCCTTTTTGTTATAACAGTGCTGAATTCACAAAGGCAGAACTTTTCCCTCTGAGAGGTAGAACAGCCAACACAAAAAGCCAGGAACATTTTTGTATGAGGTGAAAAAAGCCATTGAACAATGCACTATAATTTTTGAGAAGGTCATTTCTACTAAGGAAATTGTATCCTAAAGAGGAAAAGCCAACAAAGGAGCCTGAAGAGAAAAAAAGGCAGTAAATTATAGAGCTCCAGACCCTACCTAAATTCTGTGTCTCCTCCTGGGTAGCCTGGCTCAGTCTCAGAATCCAAAACAACAAAACCAGAGGATTTAATTTTAGCTTAGGATTCAAATATCAAGGCAGAAGCTCAATTAACAACATATCACAGATCTACAATCAAAATAATCTTTGCCAAAATGTTAAATACCTATGGCAGCCTATCCATGCTGGCTTAAAAACATCCATTTCCCATGATGTCATGGTGTATACTGGGCAAAATAATGACAGCAAAATAAAATCAGGAAACTAATCTCTGCTCTGAGATTGGCTGCCTCTATAGCTTCTTCCAGGACTTACACCATCCTCCTTCATTGTCCTAATGAGGCAGCAGAATTCCTCAAGGGAGATCGGGGTCTTGCCTCAGCTGATACAGTGATTCAACAGAATGGGCTGACCACTTGAGCAGTGAAAATTTAGAAAAAACCCCATCAAACCTCTGTAGGAGGAGTAACCTTTAAAAATAGATGTTTTATCCTTGACAGTTCAGTTATCTGCTGTGCTGCCACTCTGCATTGTCACCAGTTATCAGACATGAATGCTCATATTTATAAACCTTTCTACATAGAAAACCCTTTTTCCATCAGATCTGTCCCCAGCTCATATCACCGGGGAGAGGAGGTGCTGTCACCTTCTAAAGGTCAATGGGCTTGCAGCTCCTTCTGAGCTCCTTCAATGAACAGATGCTTTTTGGGAAGTTGTGACTGAATCACTGCCTTCATTTCAGCTCAGATGAGGGCTAAATGGAGGAATCCAAATTGCATGGAGAGCACTACATGAGAAAATAGCTGAACACAGAGTGGTCATTTTTCCTGGTGTTCAGCAAAATTTGACAAGCATCACAACAGCGGTGGTACTGAAAAGGGAAGCACTTGTATGTGATCTGCAGCTCTAGTGCTTTAAAAGAGTACAAAAAGTCCCTGGCTAAAGCACGGAGAAAAATTACATTTAAAGATGAATTTGATAAACATGGCTGAATTCAAAAACAGCCTCTGCCTTATTGTAAGACCCATTACCTGTCTCTGCTTCTTTATTTCTAATACTTCAGGTTTCAGTTGTCATCTGTGCTTTTAGAGGCACTTAAAGGTGTCCCTATCCCATTTCATGCAGGTCTTTCATGTAGTCTATGCAGAAAGACGTAAACGCTAGACTTTGCTGTGAGTTTGGGGTTTGGGTATTAAAAAGCTAATTTGGGGATTTGGGATGATTTTGACATAAAGAAGACAAATCCCTTCACTAAGGAGCTCATAGTATAGGGTCAGCATGGACTAGTGTTGTGGCAGTCCTGAGAAGAAGATGAAGCAGTCTCTTTACCCCAGGATTAAAAATAGGAGATTCCAAATCCGCGGGGAAAAATTACAAGGCTGGTATGAGTGTGCAGCTCAACATCAGATGGTGGTGAAGTGGGCTGGTCTCAGCCTGTTGATCACCCTGGCCAGCTACCAGGAGCTCCTGATTTTCCCTTTGCTTTCCCATCACTCCTGTTTTTCTCTAAATAATCAAGAGAAAAAATTCTAAGATGTAGTCCTGATCCTATAAACTAAACTTACATTGCAGCTTTCCCAATGGAACCTCCACAGTTTATTGCCACTGGACACATGCCCATGCTATCCAAGCACAGCCACTCAGGTGCTAAATCACTGACTGCTCAGCTTTCACTGCAGCACCAGAAGATGTCTTTTCGTTTGTTAGCTCCTGGCTTTAGAGACTGCTGCACTCAATTTCTTTTTTGTGCAAGCATCACTTATCCCCATCTGTTACCTACCTCCCCTCTCTTCACAGTATGCTTAATATGATAGACATTTTCCAAACATGCATGAATACCTCGATTTTGTCCTTTAGAGCTTCATCAAACAAAATGCCAAACACTAATACAGTCAGATTTTGAGGAATAAGCAGTCTTTTCACCCATTTTAAAGTTGCTGCCTCCCTGTTGGAGTCCAAGATATTTGGAAAACCCCTCAAACTGCCCAGGGGGGTCTGGGATCCTCCCTAGGACCCCAAGAGGACACAGTCTTTGATTTGTGCCCATGGGAAAAGCTTCCAACACTTATGGATGAATTAAGAACATTAAAAATATAAAATAGATTATAGTTTTGTTTATCACATGGTGGAAATTTGTAGCTTTGAGTTTTGTAGTATGGAAGTAAAAGGAAAGCAAGATGGAGGTTTTTGGGCAGTGTTCAGAGTTCTTTTACTCCATTTTCTGCTGTGATGGTGGCACAGAGACATTGGTAGAATAGATTTGAGGTAGGGGAAATGTGTTAAAAATAGGTGATGGTTATTGGTACAGAATTATAAATATAGTACGTTTTAACAGTTAATTGGGTGAAAAGTCTTTAAAACAGAACTGCATTCTCAATTTCGAGGTCTTGCAGCTGGAAATTTAGAGCACAATGCCCAGGTGGAGGGCGGCTCTCTGAATCTGAGATAAGAACTTGAATGAACAACAAGAAAAACTGAAAACTGCAAGTCTGGCTCCTTTTTATCTGGTGTGGGACTTTGATAAAAGAAGAAACACCCCTGTTTCAGGGGTGCAGCTGCATCACCTCTCACAATTAGAGGTTTCATACAGAGCACTTCAGCAGTGGGCAGAGATGGATGGCCTGACAAACATATTCCTTTGTGTGGAAACATCTTCTGTATGGAGGTTTCTTTCTTGAAGGACCCCAAAATTCCAACACAATACCGAAGGCAGAGTTTTACTAATGCTGCAGCATTGTCCCCTTTGAAATTGAACCAGCAGCCAAACATAGATAAAAAGAAAAACTCCCTGTTCAAATGCTAAACTCAGTAAGAGTTTGGAGACAGACTGCAGGCTCAGACAAGATGGCTCTGAGTCAGGACAGCAAGGTTTAAGCTCACATCTTAGGAGAAGTTAGGTTCAGAGCTGACATACAGAGAAGCAGAGGATCTAATCCTTAAAACCAAGTTGCAGTATACACTCACATTTACCTTTGCTCCTGGTGAACAAGGAACTCTACATCTGTGTACCTTTGGTGATGAGATTTTGGTAGGAGTATCACAGTTATTTGATGGTGAAATTACGCATCTGTGTGTTTAACCCTCCTATAAACCCAGTCTCCTTACCTTTCTCCCTCTTGGACAGGGACTTTGGGAAGGTTTCTGCATTCCCAACAAATTGGCAGCATGTCCCTGGCCTGCCTTGTGCCTTTGCAGATCTCATTATCCTTTGGAAACAGCTTGCTCTCAATTTGCTTTTCTTCAGTGCAATCAGTGCAGCCAGATGGAAAAAACTTTGAAATTTACCTTTTCAAATCTCAGCTTCATATTTTTCCTTTGATGTTTCTTGTCAGGTTTTCCAGTTGTCCTTGCCTCTCTCGCCTCACCACAGCTTCCTCTCTCCAGGCTGTGCTTTTCCTGGGCTTATGACTCCCTGAGCATTCTAACTTGCAAAGGCATTTCAGTCTCAGGGTGGCTGTCACTGGAGCTCTAATTCACACTGCTGCCAACAACAGTGTGTGTCATCCTCAGTGGCTGTGTCAGAGCTGGAAAACCACTGGAAGAAAACCACAGAAATGTTCTGACAAAGAAGCTTTGGAGGCTGTAGGAAGTTACAGTTTCTTCAATACTCAGACAAGGCTGAGGAACACACTTTGAACAGTGTCCACAAAAAGCTGTGAGAGCCTGGACTTTAGATCTGCAAATTCCTGCAATGTTCAGGTAGATCTGGAAGTCTCAATTAGCTTTCAGGTGTGGTCAAATTTGGCAACAGATCGTGATTCAGGCTCTTTGCTTTCTCACTGTCTTTGGAATGCACTGGTTAGAGGAACAGTCCTGAGCAGCTGCAGCTCTTTTTGTTACTTCTTTACTAAAGTGGATTCACAGTCAGAGGATTTCACACAGACACTTGAAGGAAATCATTACTGCAATGTTTGTAGCTCATCAGTGAAAGAAAAAAATGGATGGTTCTTCTACTTGTTTTTAAGACATCAGGCAAGGGGCTCTGATACCCTCTCTCTTATTCGCAGTTGCTGATTACAGTGTTACATAAAGCATACGTAAGACTGTTTCCCAGATATATATATATAAAAATTTATTTTATGTATTTATAAAATATACCTGTTAAGGAGAGTTTTTCTACAGCCTGCTATGTGATTCATGCTTTATCTTCTCTTTTTCTGCACACTCAGCTAACATATTTCATGTTTATAAGGAAGCTCTCCAGGACTCAGGAAGGCAAGCAAGATGTCTCCAGAATATTACCTTAATCAAGCTCACAGAATCTTCTGGGACAACTAAATAAATTATTAACCTTGCTGTTACAAATCAGTCCATATACGTTAAAAGCTGCTCCAGAACCAGTTGCAAAGTCTAAAAAATATGTTAATATATAAGCAGTCCAAGTAAAACAAAGCAAATCCTTATTAAAAATAAAAGAACTTGAATCTTAATGTACAGAAGTGGCTTAGCTGGCTTCCACAACAGCGCAAAATTAAAATCTCCCAAAATTTTCTGATCTGTCACCTATACACGCATAACATCGCCAAGCAGAGAACTTGCTGAAACAGGTTCCCGTGATGCTGAACTCACTGTAGTAAAATGCTGAAAGCACAAACATGAGAAAATTCTCATTTATCAAAGTCAATATTTCCTCTCTCGCATGGTCTTGGTGGCAGATTTTTTTCCTTCTCTTAGACATGTCATTTTGTGCTACAACCTCCATAGCAAAAAAGGACATTTGGAACACAAATCTGGATTGTCTAAATAAAGGCATGAACAAGGGAAGCTATTTTATCCTTGCCTCCCTGCTCAGACTTTTCTCCCCATCTGAATACAGCCTCTGGAATTTGAAACTGGGACTGAATATGTGGGCTGGGAATGGGAATATCCTGAATTGTTTTTATGTGTTTCCTGTTCTTTATTAATTCTCGGATCCAACTGGTTTCCCATTGAGGCAGTGACAGTAGGACCAGAAGAGTTGTCAAACACTTCCAGTTTCTTTTTGTTTTTTGTTTCTGTACCTCCCTGTCAAGGCCCTGGTGAAAAAAGTGTGCTATCATTCGATAAAGCAACTTTCTGGAAAACACTCTCCAGCATGTTTGCTAGGGTTTGGGTATGCATGGGATCACCATAGCTGGTACACATTGAAGAGTCTCAGCTGAAGCCTTTGAAACCTGATGACATGAAGCACTAATTGATATGCCTGCAAAGTAGGACCAAATAGGCTTCTAATATTTTTTTGACCTTCTTCACTGCCAAGTGTTCCTTGAGGGAAACCCTAGGTTTGCTAAACATAACCTTCTCCTGGTGAAGATTATAGAAATCTTTGTATTCTCCAGAGATCCTTTTTCATCAAAGAAAATATTTGGATTTCAGTTTTTTGCCTTTGTAGCTTAATAAAAGGTAAAGGTTTTAGCTTTTCCAGGTGCCAGGGGGGCTGGTGTTGTTCTTCCCCTGACATCTGGCCCGGCTGTGTTCCTTATTTCAGTGTCCCATGTCCCGAAAAGATGAGATGAGGCTTCTTTCTGCTGTTTCAGAGCTTGTTTATTTCTGGTTCTTATCAGAGTTTCAGAGGCACAGACTGTGCTGTGACCTCCAGGAACACGAGGACAGAATGGCCAATGGCTACCAGAAGCAGGTAGCTTTTATATCTATTATCAACCAGTTAGAAAACTTTACGTATCTTATTTTGTTCCCAAAACCAGTGAATATCAGCCTTATTGATATGTGTCCTTTACACTGAATTCTATCTACCAATTAACAAGTCAAAGGAACTTATGTCAGAAGGAAAAAGGAAGAGAAGGAGAAGAGAGGAGAAGATGAAGAAGAAACAGCCAACACCCTAAAATCTCCATGTTGGCTCCATATAACATATATAGCAAAACCTAAAAACTACAACTACACATTCTGTGGCACACTAAACAACCATCTCCTCATTTCTTTGGTGTTCTCAGTTCATTCAGAAGTTGGGGCAAATGCTTCCACGAGCCTGGTTCACAGGCTAAGCCTTTTTTGTGGAGCTCTGAGGGTAAAGCAAACAGCCACAGGAGCAGGAAAAGCTCCCAAGCTTTTTCTGACTCCAACATCCAGGTTTCATCCATCTCCTCCCAACTTTAGTAGAAATCATATGAAACTGCAAAAAACTCCAAACGATTAAAAAAGGTGCTGTGGGAGAGGAAGTGGTTCCTAAACTTTAAATAGAAGGGGATAGAAACTACAAGAGGGAAAAGCTATGACCTTTCCTAGTTCTGATTTCTCTTACATATATTAAATGCATTGAAAATTTAAAGTGAAGCCCAGGGGTCTGAAACAAACTGTGTCCCAAAGTGATACAGTGCATACAGAAAGAAATCTCTACCCTGTATAATCCAATATCAAGTAACCAGTTTGGGAATATTTCATACTGCCAGTTAGGGGATAGAAATCCTTGACTGTGTTAAAATAATTGCTGAGTTTGTTCCTCCTGGCTCCTTCCAGTTCCCCTAAACTAACCTCTGCTCAAACATACTTGAGGCACAGATTATACAGTAAGCTTTTTCCTTCTAAAGTCTAACACTGTAAATAACACAGTCCACTCTAATTAGCTTTTCTAAACATGCATCCAGCAGGCAAGGAAGCAAGGGAAATAACCAGTGAGCAATGTAGCTATCCACTGCTTCAGGCAAAACATTTGGAATTATTTGCCTGAATGATGGCATTACAATAATCCTGCACAGGATAAACTGCATTTGCCCCTTTCCCCAACACTGTAACTGAATGACAAATCCTCCAGGTGACTCACTGGCAGCAGGATACACACTCATGCACCAAGTCAGCTTTTGGATAGAGAGACTCAGAGTGTGGACTTTCCAGCATGACATATCAAGCTGTGAAAATATTTCCAAGCAATTATCTGTATTTCTTTGTTGATGATTAGCCCAGTGTTTCTCAGGCAGAAACAAGATTCCTCTGTCCATTTTTCCCCCTAGGAATTTCAGTCCTACACATTGGCCCAAAACTGCTTTTATATCAATCCTCTTAGCTTTAGCCTTCCCAGTGAGATAGTTAGTCATCAAACTGATGCTTTAAGCAGGGGTAATTCTCTTGCCCAAGTTTTTGAGTATTTGGTCTTGAGAGGAAAAACTGCAGATCCTTCCTCATTTATTAGCTCATACATTTATTTCCACTATGTAAAATTTCTAGAATTATCTTAGACCCAGTAAGCAATGGGAAATCAACTTTTCCAGTATCAAACTACCTCTAAGAAGAATACCCTCCTGTTTGGGGAGATACCTGAAGGTCTGATGTAGTAGTTCTCCCCTTCTAAAGTTAACTCAATTTTTATGACCAAATTTAACATAGTTATTTTACAACTTCAAAGGTTTTAATGGTCTCCTCATTTCACAGCATTTAGCGCTCTCCAAGGCAGAGCTGCTGCCTTGTTGGAGGAGAATCATCCTGGCCAGAGGCAAAAAAGGACTTGCAGTTTGTCTCTGGTTTGGTGACACTGGAAATTCTCCATATAGCCAAGACAGTTGGAGCCTGTCTCAAACAAACTGAACTGAGGGATGAAGGATAAGGAGACAAAATCCAGGAGGTCAGTGAAAGAGTAGATATGTGTAAGAAGGAGACACATTCATTTTGTATGAGTTTAAAGAAAAGAAATAATATTTTAATTGCTGTTTGGGTCTTTCTTGGAGACCTTCCCTTTTTACAGCACAGAAAAAGGAAAAAATCTCAGCTTGTTCATTAGTAAAACTGTCTTTGTTTCCAAAAGGACATCCTTGAACCTAGTTTTTTAATAACTGGAAATACTGGTTTTTATTAATTTTCAGATATGGTAATAATTTAGTAAGGTTCTTATTCCAGTTTCTAAGGTAACTGCAATTCCATTTCCCTTATGATATCCCAGCTGTCAGCTCCCTTGAGGCAGGAGCCCATAGTGCTGCCCCTCTTAATTGGCCCTTAACTAAAACCCCCTCCAGCTCTTTGCAAGTCTCACTCTGAGTAGCTGCTCTGACACTTTTCTCCAGCCTCTTCAGCTCTCCCAAGGTTGTGAGATATTTACAAAGAGCAAAGTAATTTAATAGGAAACGTGCATCAAACAAGAGCCTCACAATTCACCTACTTGGTGGTCACACATCTTCCAACACTTTTAGGGCTCTGAAACATTTGTCTTTGTTAGCCACGAGATGTTTCTAGAAGACAGCTTTTTCACCAGTCAGGACTGCTATTTTTATAAATGGCTGAAGCTTCTTTTGGTTTGCCTTTGGACCATAGCAGTTTGTGTGGTAGCTCCCTTGGAACTTCAAATATTTTCCGCTTGAAGCTGTTGCAAAGTTGAAAACAGTATTAATTACCTCCCTACATCCTTTTCATCTTGAAGGAAACATCTCATGTCTTATTTATTTGGGAACACAGCTACTGACAAAAACTTGAGTTTCGTTAGGAAATATTTCTAACATTTCTAAAGTTAATGCAATCTTCTTAAAATACTTCATAGCTTGAAAGCATCTGTCACAAGTCTTTTTTGGCTTCCTTCATCTTTTTAGCATCAACAGAGTCTGCCACACCCCCAAAGCCATCTGTGTATCTCATGTAAAACTTCTGCAAGGGCTTTTGTTTCTCTTGACCACCTACATCCCACAAATGGAAAGCATCACTTTTATTTTTCTCCTTTAAATTCCCACAGTGTCACCCCCAGTGTGGGAAGAAAGCCAACAAGCCCATTTGGTCACAGCCTGCAGAGCAGGGGTGCCCTCCCAGCACCCCTGTGGGCAGCTCAAAGGCCTCAGTGGAATTGCATTAAAAGAAGTGTATGAAGAGGCTGCTACAACAGGCAGGAGAAGGGGGCTCATGACACTGTCCAGGATCAGAGCTGAAACTGAATTCCTCATGTTGCTCTTGTGGGATTTTAGCATTAAACCGAAGTAACCCTTCAAAAAGTAAAAGCTATCGTCAAAAAGTAAAAGCTATCATCAAAAAGTAAAACTCCTTCAGAAGGTAGGTTACTTTCTCTCTGCTTAATGTATGATCAAGAGTGATTCATTTGTTTTTGCTGAATCTCAGTTTTGTTCTACTGCATTTTTTTTTTATTCAGAAAATAATTCTGATCTGCGTTGTCACTCAGTATTTGAACCAAAACTTTCTCTAGGATATTTAAAGGTTAAAATTCCAATTTTACAATAAAGTCCTGTGGATTATTTCTGCATTTCAAGGACGTACTCAGCAGCAAATCTATAATTCTAAAATGCATTAAACACTCTTTCCCTGGGAACACCCCATAAAAATTTGCAAACTCATGAAACACAGGGACAGAGAGAACTAAAAGTATATTTGGCCCCATTGTTCAAAACCTGCTGAAGTCAGTCAGGCCTTTCCAACTAACCTCAATACCTCTTTCCTTCGCAATTTTTAGATAAGGCTGAGGCAAATAATAAAATGGATTTTTTTAGCCATGTTTTTGTCAGTTTCATCATTATTGACTCCAGATTTCAAATGGAGGCATCATAGTCAGGAAGAGGAGAGCTGAAATTATTTTTTAAAAATTGCATGTCTGTCAAGACATATGTTCTCCGGTTCTTTGAGATGGGAGATTAAGACATGGTTTAGAAGTGAGTAGAACCAAGCCAAAATGACCCTCCAGTTTTTCCTTTTGCTCTGCCCATGAAGTCTTGCAGCATCACTGCAGCTCCAGAGCTGGTCCTCCCTGGAGCATGGCAGCTGCTCAGCTGAGAAGCAGCCACTAGAGAGCATGATGAGACCAACTAACCTCCCTGGGTGTGATCTAGAGCAGGGCTGGAACCAGGTCTCCTGAGACAGAAGGCTGGTGCTCTGAAAGCATCTGCATGACTGAGCCCTGTAATCAAAGACAAAAAGCCAACACAACTTCAAATCTTCAAAGGAAAAATAAAAGAGCATTGGCCTTAAGCTCAGTGTATTAAATGAAAGCAAGCATGATACTGTCTCATCTGTTTTGTGCCTTTCATATGAAAATTATACATAAATGTCTGCATTATAGATGTATTTCGACTCAATGGAAAGTCTTCAGTATGGAGTGCATATAAATATTTATGTGTTGCTGGTAAACCTCTGAATATCATTGCTTTATGGTTATTTCTTCTGTGTAAAGCAGGCTGCAAGGCTACAGAAAAAAAGAGACATAAACAGAAGAAGTAAGATCAGTATACTTGGAGAACAAAAGCATAGGTAAATAATGAGTAAGTTATGCAAAAAAAATTTAAATCATTCTATAGATGTTTACAATGGTAAAAGGAGAAAAGGGAGATCTTTGGAATGGCATAAAGAGCTCTCGAGTTTTTATCTTTAGCTCTGTGATCATCTATCAATCAATACAGGGAAACTATCTGAAGTGAGTAAGGGCTTGCAATTTACTTCCTACTGGGGCAGTGACTCCTACTATGAAATACGAGAAATTGTACATATTCAAGGATGGAACAGAGTAGGAAGAAGAAATTTCCTTCACACTGTGAGAAGAGCTGTCTTTTCCAGCAGTGAGGATACAGACTGCATGATGCTGATATGCTGAGGTTTTCCATGGGTTAGAAACTTGGCAGCTTTTAATCAGGGAAAAAATAGCTTCAAGGATGGCTCTGTTCTGAGCTTGGCACCAAGGAACACCCACCAGTGGGCAACAGAATGGCCCCAAGTCTGTGTCTCATCAGAGCTGGTGCCTCCACAGTGTGTCAGTGTGAGTTTCATGGCACTGCTCCAACAAACAGCCTCAAGCAGAAAATGAAGTATGCAAAATGCAGAAATAAACAAAAACACTCCACCCAAAACCACAACCCCTGCCTTTCCCCCACTGCCCCACTAGGGCAAAGCTGAGCTCATGTTAAAATTCATGTTTCATGGAAGAGAAAAGGCTGGATTTCCAAAGGAGAGAAAACACTTTGTTCAACCTGGCTAGTAGACACCTTTTGCCTTCTTGTAAAAAACAGTGGAGGATATTTCAGAAATCTTGCATAGCAACTAACCTTCCCTCCAAACTCTTATCTATTCCAAATATCCATGTACTTTTTCTGTAAATTACTAATTTTAAAACTTTTTTTATCTTTTTTATAATGCCTCCTACTTCATTCCACAAGCTGACAACCAGGGCACAGGGGAATGCTTTGTAAACTTTGTTATTTCCTTGACGTGGTTCAGCTTCTCCACTGAAGGAGCTTTTAGGTTATTCCTTAAGTCACCAAGGCTCTTCAGTATCCAGTCTAGAGAAAGAGAAATCAACTGGTTTGTGTGTATTTGTATTGAGTGAAAGAGGTTGGAATTTGATCTACTTAAAGAATAATGAGACAGGAGACAAGATTCTTATTGACAAGTACAATGAACTTTATTTCTGTTCACCACAATAAATTATGATGCAGTACAAAACATTTTTAACCATTAACCATGGTGCCAAGGGCAGGACCTTCACAGGCAATTAAACAAAAGATAAAATTTTAGTACTCCCATGGCCTCATGCCACATGATGCTCTAGAAATCACTTTTGAAAGTTTCACAAGGGACTGAATTTATAAAGTGATTTTTTTTTAATATAGCGTGTTATCTGCTGAGCCAGGCAAATACCAGCTGCCTGGTAGAAAAAGGGAGAAGATACTCTCTGATACAAGGGAAGGACAGACCTATGGCTATCAAAAGTAAATGTGCATCCCTGGGAAGAAAAAATGTACTGAATTGTTGATGCCATCCCACTTGCACATAGAATCATAGAATGGCTTGGGTTGTAAGAGACTTTGAAGATCACCAAGTTCCAACCCCCTGCCATGGGCAGGGAAACTTCAACTAGATCAGGTTTCTCAGAGCTCCATCCAATCTGACCTTGAATACTTCCAGAGATGGAGCATCTACCACCTCTCTGGGCAACCTGAGCCCATGTTTCTTCAGCCTCTTCGTAACAAAATTTCTTCCTTATATCTAGTGTACATATACTCTCTTTTAACTTAAAGCCATTAACCCTTGTCCTGTCAATACAGCCCTCCTAAAAACTTTCTTTCCAGTCTTTAACACAGGTCCTCTTTATGTACTGAAAGGATGTGATAAGCTCTCCCTGGAGCCTTCTTTTCACCAGGCTGAACAAACCCAGCTGTCTCAGCCTGTCTTCATAGCAGAGGTGATCCAACCCTTTGACCATCTTTGGGGCTTTCCTCTGAACATGGTCTATGTCCTCACTGTGCTGAAGCACCAGAGCTGGAGGCAGCACTGCAGGTGGGGTCTCACCAGAGCAGAGCAGAGGGGCAGAATCCCCTCCCTCCTCTGCTGCCCACGCTGCTTTGGATGCTGCCCAGGACACACTTGGCTTTCCGGGATGCAAGTGCACATTGCTGGGTCATGTCCAGCCTCTAACCCACCAGCACCCCCAAGTCCTTCTCCTCAGGGCTCCTCTCAACCCCTGCATCCTCTTTCTTTTCTGACTAGAAATGTTTGTTATTCTTTGCATCCCTTGCCAAATTCACCTCCAGCACCTTGGCCTTCCTGACCCCAACCCTATACAATCAGAAAACATCCCTATACTCTTCCCAGGATACATGTCCCTTCTTCCACTGCCTGTGCATTTCCTTCTTGCCCTTTAGTTTGAACAGCAGGTGACTCAGCCACGATCTCTTGCCTGCCTTGCCCTATTTCTTACAACACACGCTTTTCTAACCAGGCTGCAGTTCTGGGGTTGGAGCCCACCGTGAGAGATGGTACTGTCCTGCCGAGCTGGACGCTGCAGCAGTGTCAGTGGATGTGAATGACACAGGCTGTAGGTGTCGTGGGCTTACTCATTACATCAGTCAGCATCTGCTATAAATCCCATGAGCAGCGTTGCCATAGTGAGAGTGCAATGTGGTGCTTTGGATGGTGGAGATGACAGTCATCCTGAGTAGCAGGCTGGCACTGCCATACAAGGAGACAATGCATTAGACCCTCACTGTCATGAACATTTAGGAGAGCCCAAATGTGTCATACAATCTGAGAACTTTGCTTATTGAAGTAAGATTTGCAAGACCAGGAGGGGTGTGTAATTTCCTGCCACGCCATCAGTGAGAGCCATTGTGGGCACATTGTGAAACCAGCATGTTTGCAGGAGCATCCCAGGGACCAGACAGAGAGGATATTGACCTTGTTTGCTCTCTTGAAATTATAGATCCAATAGAGTTTGGTTTTGAATGAATGGATGCACTTCATGTTCACTTGACACTGGCAAACATAAACAAAACAGGAGAAGACACCTCAAAAAAACCCAAAAAAATGAAAAAGAGATCCTGAAATCCCAAGAAGTCTGCATTGGAGGCATGAAGAGGTGCAAAAAAGGCACAAGAATGCTTTATAAGGTGTCCTATTTGGATTGTGTTCAACCTTGTGAAATCAAGTTCGAAAGAAAAGAGCAAGCAATTACAGCTTTATAGCTCCTTTATGCTTCCAATGGGAGCAGCACAATTACCACAACACTAATCTTCTCAAGTTAAGAATGAAGAAGAGATGTGAGTCGAATGTTGTTCTCCACTTCAGTTGTTCCCAGAAAGATCATCTTTTACCTTACAGGATTTAGCTGTCATTAAAAGAAAGAGATTAAGGAAAAGTAAAGAAAGTAAAGAAGCTTTACTCTGTAGAGGTTTGTGTGTGTGAACCTGTACTTGAAAAAAGAGGGTGATACTGGAGAGTGCACAAGAGGTTCTCCAGCATGCAAAGGTGGGAGTATAAGTGTGTGTGAATGTGTGTGTCATTGAGAGAGAGTGCTGAAGCTAGAAAAGCAGGAAAAGATCAGGAAAATATATACACACACATATGTATTCACAGCTACAAATTTCAAAGCTGCTACCTTTCCAAGATTGGTTCAAAGTCTGAAAGACTCACTGAGTCCAACTGATTGCTGCCTTTCTGCCAGGCTGTCCAGACGCCATGGAACTGAACATCTAAAAAGGCAACATTTGAGAAAATGGTTTTGTAAAAAGTGATGCTGGGGAATTTTGTGGAGATTATTTGGTTGTTTTTTTGACAGAAAACATTGCCTACTCACTAACAATGTGAATTTTGGTTTGTCCTGTCCTCATTTTGGGTTGTGTCAACCTGAATTGACACATTTGGCTCATCACACTGATCTGAAATATTCTGTGTCAACTCAGCATTAATCTGCAGCTCTCTGGACATCCACCCTCATGCAAGTTGAAGGTCACTGCCTCTCATCCTGGATTTGTACTGTAGGTCAGAGTCTTGGCCTGAATGAAATTCAGAATACACTAAAGTACACTGACCTGTTTTTTTCAAACCCTGGGGCAGTAAGATTATAGCATATCCTGGAACAGTTGTCCATCTGGAAAATCAAATATACAGGAGAGATTAGGGGCCTGAAGCATTCAAACTGAAACTCCTGTGAAGCTCTCCAGCTGTCAAGGAAGCTGATCAATGTTGGACCATGCTGGGACAACATGTTTTGACATTTCCAAAGCATATTTTAATGGCATGTTCTTTAATACACACACACATGAATCTATTAATTACTGCTGGCTCAGTTAAAGCTGAAAAAAAATGTGTAATAATTTAAATATATCTTTTATCCAGTTCTAGTTGTGTTGGATGACATTAAATGTGCTGTAATTGTATTGTTTACACTGCTTGTATATAACTTCTGATAATTTCCAGAAAGACCTGGATTAGCTGAAAGAGTGGGTTAACAGGAACATATGAAGTTCAACAAAGACAAATGCCAGGTCTTGCACTTGGGAAAACGTAATCCAGGACTGCAGCATGAGCTGGAATTAGCCTGGATGGGGAGCAGTTCTGTGGAAAAGGAGCCGGAGGTCCTGGTGGACAAGAAGTTCTGAATGAGTGACCAGTGTGCAGCTGGAACAGAGAAAACCAGAAGCATGCTGGGCTGCATCAATCAGAGCATCCCCAGCAGAGATTAGGAACTCAACATCATTTACTCAGCCAGCAGAATGAAATGCTAGGGAATGGCCCTAGTATGCAATACTATGAATGCCAGGTCTGGAATAATGTGTTCAGGTTTGGGTCCTGCTATGCAAAAATGGTGTGGACTGGCTGGACAGAGCCCAAAGAGAGGCCACAAAGATGAGAAAAGGAGTGGAGAGCCTGAGCATGGGAAAAGGCTGAGAGAACTGCGCACATTCAGCCTTGAGAAAAGAAGGCCTGGGAGAGACAGCCTCGCCGTGTTCCTGTATTTAAAGAATGGCAACAAAGAAGATCAGACTGCATTTTTTACAAGGAGTCACATGGAAAAGATAAGGGGTGATGGGTACCAGTAACTCTTCGGGAGATTCTCAGTGGACATAAGATGAAAAATTTTTGCAATGAGAATCCTCTCCCCAGGGAAGTGGTGGATTCCCCGACATTGGATAGCTTTAGAATTCATCTGGACAGGGTGCTGGAGCATCTTGTTTAGACCGTGCTTTTGCCAAGAAAGGCTCAACCAGATGACCCTTTATGAACCTGGTATTCTATGAGTCTGTTATTATATGAACTGTGCCTATCAAAAGGATCAAATTAGTGTGTGCAGGAGTTCTGACAACACTGGCGAGCATTATTTGTTTATCAGAACAATTCAGGAGAAAACCTGCCTTCTGCTCATCCTTTGAGAAGGACTTTGCAAAAGAGCTGTATTTACAAAGAAGAAGGAGAAGAAAATGGCATTAACTAGAAGTTTAATACAGCCCTTGAAACTAGGTTTTTTTTCACTACATTTTTCATTGCTATGAACCTTTACCAGCCAGGCAAAATCTTCCATAGATCTTTGATTAATCTTTAATTTATGCTGAGTAGGTAGGATCAGATGCTTCTGAGTAGTTTCTAAGCAAACTAGAATATTAAAGTCTACTTGTTCAGAAGTCCCATGAAGAGATATCATATTGATCTATCTAGATACTCATTAATTCAGCATGAATTCCTTCATCTTCCACCATTAGCATTGCTGCACTTTTTAATCCTGCTGCATTGTGGTGTTTCAAACATGGCAGTGTGATTAATAAGTAGGAGTATATACACGTCGTAGCTGATATTTTCTTATACCCCTCCTTTCATTTAGTCTCTGCCTTAATTAAATTGTAAACCTGACTCAAAAGCTTTCCAAATGTATCTTTTACAGAGGAACGTAGGCTGTTTCTGTGTGACAGTTTTACTCCTTTTATTTAAATTGTTCCAAGTAGAGATATCACCTGTGCAGATATTTTGTCTTTTATAAGGGACATTGGCTCTGATTGCCTAATCAGCAAAAGTTCATGTGCAACACAAGCCAATGTCCAATGAAAAGGTGATCATAAACTAGGTTTCATCTCCCTTATGCCATGGTATGAAATAAATTTGATGGTAACTGACTTTGGCTTATGACATATGGCTGTTGCAGAGGAAAAACAAGATAATGGAAAGAAGTCAAGTTGTGGCATGGCCTGGCCTGACCTCCTCACACCCTGGATTCTTCTCCTGGCAAAGGGAGGCATCAGAGTCCCTTTAGGAGACCTGGCTATATCAGAGTTTGCTGTTGGGGCTTTTATTGTAGCTAATGAAGACAGACTCAACACTGTCAATGGAATTAAGGAATCAATTCATCTGATCCCTTGCTAAAATCTACTTTAAGATTAGATTAATATATTTTTTTAGATCTGTTCTTTTTTTTTACTGGAAACAGGCTGCTCATTGATTGTAAAGCATGATTAGAGTGAGGACCTGCTCAGAGGGTCATGATGGTATTCTTTGACATATTTTATGAGATAAATCCCACCCCAAATATAGGAGATTTCAAGCTGTGTAGTACAGTTAGCGATGGAAGCCATTGAGTAATAGTCAATGCCCCCTCACTCTTCTCCACATGTCTACTTTTATTAACCAGCCAATAAACCACAATATTTACTAACTGGCCAATTACTCAAACTTCGAGATCCAGTAGACAAGGTCTGCTATTGGTCAGTTTAACTCTCTCCTCAGGGATGTCTTTCTGGAAACAAAAATGAGCTGTCAAAGATGGAACAGGAATCAATAGCAAACAGCATGGTTGCACTTAACCTTCTCTCTTAGCAAAACACAGAGACATTCTCAAATAAATATTCCCTCACTAATTCTCTTTGTAATGACAACAACAACAGCAAAACTAATATAAAGCATACCTTCTGCCTTTTTCAACAACACATCAAATCATCCAGTTTTACTGATATTTCAGTGATGTCAAGACAAAGTAGAATGTTTGTCTGATAACAAGAAAACTGAACAGCACATCAAACAGAATTATAATACTCCACACACTTTCTCTCATTGCAGTCAATACAGCACATGCTGTGAATGTATTAAGAAAGCCAGATGCATTGATTACTGTCAGTCTGAGAAAGAAACTCCTTACTGTTGACATTAAATTAAATAACAGATACTCTAAAATATATTGTAATTATAAGGAAATTAATTTTGGACTTCCTGTTCCAAAATATTGCTAACTACATCTTGTTATGTGCTGCTTTGCATTATTATTTAAACAGTTACCAAAGGTGAAATATCAAACTAAAGGATTTGGTGCATTTTGTTTCCAAACTTAAAAGAGCAAACCTCCCACTTTGGTAAACAAACGGCAAACAACCACTTTTTATTTGACCTTTTGAAGTTAATTTATGATGATACCAAAATGCAATAGCACCTGGTGAACGCACACAGACATCACCATTATGCATTGGTGGAGACCAAGATTTGTGAATCATCCTAAAATTCTCTACATCCTTATTTTGATCAAGCCATTGTCTGGAATTCCCTGGGTACCTCTCCAGTAAACATGTTGCCCATGCTGGCACAGGACAAAACAGACTCAATCCTTGTTGCTGAGACGCACAAATACTTGTTAGAGAGTCTCAAGTGATGATCAGATTATCTACAACTGATGGTTGATAAGGGCAGGGAGGTAGAAAATGGAGAAGCAGTACTGATCCCGCATGACTTTCTCTCACTGTTGTTGGCCCCAAAGAAATTATGATACTCATGGAATCATGAACTCATGGAATACCAGGTCGGAAGGGAACCTCAACACATGACAAGACAAGAGGAAACAGCCTCAGCTTGTGCCAGGGGAGGTTTAGATTGGATATTAGGAAAAATTCCTTCACAGAAAGAGTTGTCAAACATTGGAATGGGCTGCCTAGGGAAATGGTTGGGTCACCATTCCTGGAGGTGTTTAAAAGATGTGTAGATGTGGCACTTGGGGAAATGATTTAGTGATGGATTGGCAGTGATGAGTTAATGTTTGGGCTTGATGATCTTGCATGTCTTTTCCAATCTTAAAAATGCTATTATTTAGAATAGAATGAAAAAGAAAAAAAAGGTTGCAACACATTAATTTCTTACAGCTCTCTCCCAGAACTGTGGGTCCATCTTCAGAAAAAATGTAGGTGAGTTTATTGCCCAAACATTTGCCCACAGCCATTGCATCACCAGTTTTAAGGGAAAGAAAATCAGAAAGGAAAAAGTAGCAATGTCACATATCTCAGAACCTACTAGAAAGATGAAAGATAATACTATCCCTTTCAGAAAGTCTTAGAGGATATGAACATGGAGGATTGTCCTAGGTTACAATGTAAGATGTGCCAAAAATTATGTATTCTATCACCATTTTCATAAGCTGTTAAAAAACAGTGGGGCAGTTCTCCCCATCTTCTTCATGACTCATCCTTGATAAACTCCAGGAGTATCTTCTGTTAATGGGCCATCTAGTCTCACCTCATGACTGATAAAATTACATCATCCCATTGTGAGATGCTCTGCCCAGAGGGAGGAACTAAGCATTCCATCATGGATATAATCTGAGAATTCAAACACCACAGACAGCCCTTACCTACTGGACTCTCAGAGCACAGGAGCTACTGTTGGACCTTCAGGTGAAGACCAGACCCTTTTTTCTACAAGATCAAAGCTTCAACAGGATCACTTCATCTGGACTGCTACCACCACCCTGACTAATAGGGTGTCAGGTTGTATTCTGACTCTGTCAGTGTTCATGTACTATTGTTTTTTTTTTTTTTTTCCAATAAATTATAATTCTGACTTGTGATCTTCCACTGGCTTTTCTTTTTCAAACTAGTACAAGGATAGCATCTGAGAAAAAATTATCCCAATTTAATCTGAATTCCTTGTTCTTGTCTCCCATTTGATGCATATTAATAATTCCTGTAAAAAGAGTGGTTTCCCAACATGTAGCCAGGGAACACTTTTCTGTAACGTACTGTGCCACCCCTCACATCACAGAATTGCAGAATCACAGGAGAGTTGAGGCTCAAAGGGACCTCCAGAGATCATCTGGTCCAGTACCTCTGCTCAAGCATGGCCATCTAAGATTGTCCAGAACCATGTCTGGATGGCTTTGGAATATCTCCAAGGATTGACAGTCCACAACACCTCTGGACAGTGCCCAACCTGCCTCAAAATAAAAAGGTGTCACCAGAGGAAACCTTCTGTGTTTCATTTTGTGCCCATTCTGTGGCTCTGGTTCTGTCACTGAGCACCACTGAAAAGAGCCTGCCTCTGTCTTCTTTACATCCTCCCTTCAGATACTTATATAAATTCATTACATATTATCTACATTTATATTAATGTTATATTATTTGCATCATGTTAAATACATTATATAGATTTATCGTGCATTTATGTTCCTCTGAGCCTTCTCTTCTCTGGACTGAACCATCCCAACTCTACCAGGCTTTCCTCATAAGAGAGATGCTCCAGTCCCTCCAGGACAGAATGATCTCCCTGGAGACTGAACTCCCTTCATTATGTTCATGTTCCTCCTGAGAAGTGCACATTACTCCAGCTGTCCTCTGACCAGTGCTGAATAGAGGGGAAGGATCATCTCCCTTGACCTGCTGGCAATGCTTTGCCTAAGGCAGCTGAGGATTCTATTAGAGTTGCAAGGACGCACTGCTGGCTCATGTCCACCTTGGTGTCCACCAGGATCCCCAGGTCCTTTTCTGCACAGCTGCTTTATAGCTGGGCCATCCTCAGCATATCTTGGTGCACGAGTTTCCTCCCCAGATGCAGGATTTATGTTTCCCTTCATTACACTTCATGAGGTTCCTCTCTTCCCATTTTGCCAGCCTATATCCATATATATCTATATCTTTTCCAGACAACATACTAAAAGTTGCAAGTTTTAATCAAGGCATCTCTCTTTCACTTGTATTTCAGACACTCAGTTGTTTTATAATATGGGAATGACTGGTCATATTTATAGGTGAGCTCTGAATGGCAGTAGGCAAATTATGAGTGGGGAACTGCTCAGACAACATGGCCCATGACATTGTTTTTGTTATGGTAGTGTTGGTTGTCTTATTGAATCCCATGGAAGAAGACAAATATTTAGTGTGAAACTCAAAGCCTGACAAGTCAAGGAGTTTTTAAACCCACCAAGTTTTCTGCAAATTTGTTGTTGATTCAAAACTTGCTTTCTAGATGTATAGAGAACACCATAATTGTGGGGATTTTTTCCTTACGTTAAAGAAAATTTCCCCATACTGTACCTCATGCCCATTACTTCCTTTACTTTTCAAATCCACAAAAATTAAAGCTATGTTAGTTTATATACATAAAGTAACCATCAGCCAACTTTGTTGAATATTACCTACCTGAAGAAATCTAGTGAAAAATAACATTTTTCAGCACTCAAATGATAATCTTATATAAAACTGGGATATAAATGCATATTCAAATGTTTTGCATTTTCCTTTTCTATATATACCCTCTACAGCCACCTTTTAGTAGAAGTTAAAGCAATTTCTACAATATGAATCAATTACTTTCTTTGAAGAATTCAACTTCCATAATTAAAAGCAATTGCTAATCTTAATGAATGTATCCAACATGTCCAAAAATGTAGCAATTTACTTAATTTCTTCATGGGCCTGACCAATCCCATGACTCTGCACAGCAATTTCACTGAATTGAATTAAGGCAGAATGGCAGATTATGATTTATTGCTCTGTCATTTATTTAGGTCTCTCAATTTTGTAGACATATTTTCTGGACATCATAAAAATATAACTCTGCTACAGCACTTAAAGAACTCACTTGGCCTTCAAGTTTTTATATTTTGTTTACCAAATTTGATGCACCACTTTCTTGTCTTCTGGTGATGTTTTGCATTCAAATCCCTACTTGTTCAGTTACAGACCAGGGGTTTAAATGAAGCGGGACCAACTCTGTTAGACAGATGGCCATTTAAGAGGCATTTTTGGAAAGCTTATTTTGAAAAAATGTCCAATGGCCTATGTAAATCATTTTCCTCTCTGAAATATATTAAACATTAAAGAATAAATCTCAACTGTATTGAAGATTTCATGAAAGGAATGAAAGAAATATTAGAAGCTATAGACTTAAAACATGAGGTAACAGAAAATAAATAAGGAGACAAGAAAATTAACTACACTTTCTGAAAAGGAAAAGTAGAAGAGGTCTGCTGTGGAGCAACACAGCCCAGTGGTCCCCATGTAGCTGCTGGTAGCTGTCATTTGTTTGGCAAATTATACAACCTCTCTGTAAATTGTTTTCCTTCATGTTTTCATCTTTCATTTTCCATAAACTGGTCACATACTTTTGCTACCTTCAGCCGAGTTTATCTTTCTTCCTTTGTTCATTTGAAGTTACAACAACGTATTCATAAGGCGATGTTGATTGAAGGTCTGTGACAGGAATGCTCATGTCTGTGAACCAGGTATAATCAAGTGACTAACCAAGAAAATAAATTCCCCCACGAGCACCTCTGTGCAGCGCAAGTTATTTGATGCACTTTTCTGACACACAGTTATTTGATACAGTTCTTCTATTTGTGTATGGATACACACATTCCTATCCCACAGAACCCAGTCATTTTTATAAAATGAGAGGAAAAGACAGATAATCAATTACTTTTTTTTGTCATTTACAGCCTTATTTTCGTTTGACAAAGCTTTTTCACATGTAAAGCAAGTCTCATAGTTCTATAATTGATAAAAAGTCCTCTTTTAGGATCTCTTTTGTCTAAGGTAGACTTACTTTTAAAAGAAAAAAGGTGAGTCAGGGACAAGTAGGTCTCTGAAAGAAGGATTTTTCTTGATCTTCTAGAAAAGTCATGAGCAACTATTTTAATGAACTTCATATTTTTAAGTGACATATTTTTATAGGGTATCATTACCATCTCAAATGGATTCCTGATTTTTCTCATTAGGCATTCTTATTGGACAAAAACTTCCTCAAAGAAGAACTGCTGTGTTCTAACCTCTTTTGTCACACTTATTTTCAAGGAGAAATGGGCACTTAGCCATCCACTGGCTGTGAAAAACACTTAATGGAAAGACACCAAACTAATTTTCTTTCACAGAGAGCACTTCCTGCAGCCAATTTATTCTATTTTGCTGACCATAATAATAATAATTATTCATTTCTTAAACAATCTCTTTTTTAACAAGACCATTTGAGTAAGAAATGTTACACTAAATTGTTACATCACAGAAAGAGATATGCCATAAAATAAAAATGACAAACAGCAGAAAATCCCAAAATACACACAATCGTAATAAGACTGCACACTATACAGCTGAGAAAATGTAATTGAAATGTAATGCCTATTATTAATTACCCAAAATAACTTTGAGTACTGACATCACTAAGCATTTACACAGGATCACATTAGCTATGGACATAATACCTGCTGGTTCAAGGTTTTAACAGATGTTTTGTTTTCACCATTATTTATGGAAAACTAACAATTCATTATTATTGCCTGTTCTTTCAGATTAAATGTCTTTTCTTGTATAAAAAGCCTTTTTCACTTAGATTGGAATGTTAGGATTACCACCTGGCAGGGCAGTGAAGCCAGGGAGGTACTGCAGTGTCACAGGATATTCAAAACGACTCTTCTTTCATATATATATGCAGGCCAGCCCCTCTTCCCACAAACCTCAGCACGATGCACACATCCTATAGCCACCAAAGGAAATTTATTTTTCACGACTTTGAACCTGTGTCCAAAAGAGAAGGAACTCTCTGATCCTTCTCCTACAACTTCTATACCAAGGATGATTGAACTGAGACTTGGAGAACCACAATTAATCAATTATGAAGAATTCCAGTGAGTGAGTTTGAGTGCGTTTTGGTCCACAGGCTACACGATTTGGAAACTGATTGCTGTAACACTGTGTTAAATTCCCATTAAATATGTAAGTTTATTAGTCAAATATTTATCTGTAATAATAAAAATTGATCATAAGCATAAAACCCCTGTTTTTCTTCAGCACTTTGAATGCATACAGTAGTTAATGAACTCAGCAGCATGTGCTGCAGTAGGTGTTATTTTATACATTTTATGGAGGGGAACCAAAATGTGTCATGGTCTTCATCCTGAATTTTGTGTTGCTCTGGCAACACAATGGGACTCCATTCGATTTAACCACCTGACTCAGTCAGGCTTGTCTCTCGTGGGTAGGATGCAAGACACCAGTGAAATTTGCTCACCAGAGTGCAGAGGCTGAATCAGTCTCAAAACTGGAAATTTGTCTTTCTCAAAACTGGAAATTTGTCTTTACTCTCTTGGGCTCAAGATTTCACAATTAGGCCTAAAATGATATCCACTTCACTGTTGTTGGGGATCAGCAAAGCTCCACAGCTTTGCCTGTTCTCCTGGGGACCAGGGTCACCCCCAAAGCCCCACAAGAAGGCTTTGCCATCGAGATGAGCCCTTGGAAGAAACTGCCCCCACTCCTGGGTGAACAGCAAACACCAAAGAAGTGAGAAGCCGAATGTTTGATGTGTTATAGAAAGATAGGTTTGTAGTTTTAGAATTGCCTCATATGTTAATATGGGACCAAGATGGAGATTTTAGGGAGTCGGTCCCTTCTTCTTCTCCTTCTTCCCTTTTCTCCTTCTTCCTTTTTCTGTGACCTCAGTTCCTATCAAGTAGCAATTGGTAGAAAAAATTTAGTTTAGAAAAGACCTGTTAATAATAGTGATAGTTATTAGACTTATAAACAAAATAATGTACGTAGAATCATTCTATTTGTTGATAAACTTTATATAAAACCTCTGTACTGTGCATCTTCGGCCATTTTGGCACCTAGAATCAGTGGTGACACTGTGTTCCTGAACCTTTGATAACTTTAAAATAAACAACCTGAAGCAGCCCTAAAGTCTTTTGTTATTTTGTCCCTGAAATGAGAAATTAAGAAGAACAGCAGTCTAGGCACGAACCACCTTTGTGGGACCCTGCCAGGGCCCCCACAACTGTTTTTACTTCCTGTGGATTTTAACCTTATAGGACAGTGGTAAGCTTTTGTAAAGTAGAACTCAGCACCACACAGGACTGGATTGTTTCCAGTCTAGTTTCTCCATCCACAAAAAGGACATGAAAACCGTAACATGAATGTCTGATGAAGCAGCTGGCCAGTGAGCAATGCTCAGAGCAGGGGATGGACTGTCTGTTCTGAAAGAGCAAGGCCAGTGTGCAATGCTCAGAGCAGGGGATGGACTGTCTGTTCTGAAAGAGCAAACTCTTGTAAATGAAACTCTCTTCTGTCTTCTTCCTGTCAAAATAAAAACAAACTGCTAACATATATCCCACTCACCAGTCTGAGCTTGTTGGCAAAAACTTCGTGTCATCTTCCAGGAAACATCTGTGCTAATGAATTTCTATGAGATGTTAAGGTTTTGGTTCTACGTTATATTATTTTTATATGTATAGGCATATTTTAAGCCCTAATAACACTGGTGAAACTCATACTTTAAAGCTTGAATGCAGTAATAGACTCATAAAACAAGTAATTTCACTTGACTGGTTCAATTGATAAACACTTTGCTGCTCACCATACTTCTAGTGCCATGTATTTGAATTCAAAGGGGTCATCATATGACAGCAGTGCCTATTGTCATATGAGTACCATATTCTCAAATGCACGACCAAGCTGCTGGTCCACAGAAACAAAAGCCAGTAAAAACTTCTGTTCCAAGCCACTGACAAATGGTAAAATATGCCAACCAGTAAGTGATTGCTTGTGTTCCCCATTGGTCTAGGTCCGCTCATCCACACTTCTAATTACATTATGCATTCCTTAGGAATGATGTATTTGTGATCTATGCCTGAGGAACATGTTGCTTAAAGGACTCCTGAGCAAAACACAGTCTTCTAGGCTTATTGATAGTACAATTAACATTTTTAAGGAAGAGTCAAGATGAGAAGTATGTTTCCACTCCTTCAGAATCCTCTCAGGTGGACATCACCTCTTGCACTTTTCCTGCCTGCCATCGGGCCCATTTGATGTGCAGGCAAAGTTAGAGAACAGCCACAGTTCAAATCACGACTGGCACAGGACATTAAAAAGTTTTCTTCTTTGTATGGGCTATGGATAGTACGAAAGGAATAGGGCTTTTAGAGTTACCCCTCTTCTAAAATCACTGTGACCACCATTGTATGTCATGGTGTAACCCCATCCAGCAGCCAAGCCCCAGGCAGTCACTCACTCACTCACTCACTCTCCCACCAGTGAGATCAGGGAGAAAATCAGAAAGAAAAAAGCCAGAAAACTTGTGGGTCGAGACAAAAACAGTTTAATAAGAAAAGAAAATGCTGCTCACACAAGGAAATCAAAACAAGGAATGAATTCCCTGCTTCCCATAGGCAGGCAGGTGCTGCCATCTCCAGGACAGGAGGGCTGCTTCATGTGTGACTTGGGAAGACAAAAGCCATGACTCCAAATGTACCTCCTCCTTCTTCATTCTTCCCCTCACTTTATATCCTGAGCATGATGTNCCAGTGAGATCAGGGAGAAAATCAGAAAGAAAAAAGCCAGAAAACTTGTGGGTCGAGACAAAAACAGTTTAATAAGAAAAGAAAATGCTGCTCACACAAGGAAATCAAAACAAGGAATGAATTCCCTGCTTCCCATAGGCAGGCAGGTGTTGCCATCTCCAGGACAGGAGGGCTGCTTCATGTGTGACTTGGGAAGACAAAAGCCATGACTCCAAATGTACCTCCTCCTTCTTCATTCTTCCCCTCACTTTATATCCTGAGCATGATGTCCTATGGCATTAAAAATCCCTTTGGTCAGTTTAAGTCACCTGTCCTGGCTGTGTCTCCTCCCAGCATCTCAAGTACTTCCAGTCTCCTGGCCAGCATGGCAGCAAGAACAGCAGGAAAGGCCTTGGCTCTGTGTAAACCCTGCTCTATTATCATCACTGTGTTCAGCACACATCTAAAACATAGTCCCACACCAGCCACCGTGAAGAAAATTGACTCTACCCGGGCCAAAACCAGCATAGCATGCTATCACAACAGCTAGTTCTTACCATTGAATGACTTGATTTCCCAAAATATCCATCCACCTAGTAATCTGAATTAAAAGCTTAACCTATCACAAAAAGTAGAAGTTTGACACAGTATTGTCAGCTATTGAAATATTTACTATAAGTTAATACAAATTTGAGGCAAAGTGGAAAAAGAAACCCCTTCCATGGAGATTGGCCAGGTTTGGTTTTCCTGCTCTCATTCTGTGTTAAAAGAACTCCAAAAAATGAAATTGACAGTCTCTTTCTGAAAGGCACTTTATTATGGAAAAGGAACAGGGAAATTATTGCTATTAGTATTTCAAATCAGCATGCCAAAGTGAGTTGTCACACAAACGAACACTCAGACAGCAAGCCACTTAGTAAGTACTTAGTCATGTACTCATATGCCAGTTTTACAAAAATTTTAGAGGAAATGGAGCTTCCAAATAAAATTGGGTTGAGTATTTATTATTATTAAAAAAAAAATCACACTGGATGGGGAATCATTTACTGTAAATGCTATTACTGTTAATGAGAGAAAGAAGACAGTTAATTTCATGCATATTCTATTTGAAATTCACTCTATCCATGAAATAATTTCACATAACAGCAGGTGGAATACAGACAGGCTAAACGGACCTTATGTGCATGGTGAAGAAGACCGATAAACCAAAAGGTTTGTAAAAATAATACTTTGACAACATAATAGAACTCTCCCTGTTCCAATTCAAGTGGAAACACATGTAATCTAAACTGTTTTAGTGAATCCTAAAGCCTAGTCCTCATGATAAATATACACAGCAGGTTGGGCTCTGCAGTCCTTTCTCTTAATTTTGTAATGACATTAAAACCAAGGAAAGAGCTCTACCTTCAGTGCTTGTGTGCAGTAAACCCTGCCTGCGTGTCAACAAAGATGTAACTACAGCAGAGCAAGGCTAATGCTTTCACATCAGACAGCTGTAGTAATCCACCAGTTTATTTCAGGAGTGCTTGACTGTTCTGAGCTGTAGTAACCCATCTGCCTGTTTAAGGACTACCTGACTGTTCTCTGTAATAAGCAGGCTCAGTAAGAAGAAAAGACCCACTAATTATCTGTGCCAGAAAGAAGTTCTTGCAGATCCCATGTAAGAATGGTTCAGGCAGTATCTGTGCAAAACCTGCAGCATGCAATATTTTAGGTTGTCAGCCATGCAAGTCATATTATGAATTGATTGTGGAGATCAGCTGTGGGAGGAAAGCTCATCCAACCTTGAGGATTACAGTTCTAAAGAAGGAAGTGAATTATAACTCTCAGTTCAGAAATCTTAAAGGCAGATGATAGCGCAGTTTGTCACCTGGCTGTTTATCTGTTTCACCTTTTTCAACTTGCATCTGCAGGGATGTGCATGTAAAACATTTATAAATATTTTGAGATTCCTGATAACCCTGCTCTGACACTATCTTATTTTTTAATATCAATGTCCTTGCCTCTAAAAATTATTGCCTGAAGCTACATGACTCAAAATGCTGCATATCAGTTCCAGCAAGCCTACACTGAAAACAATATGTATGTTCAGAGCTATCACCAAGCAGAACATTAATTTCTTTAGGATTTATTTTTTACTCTGAAAAGAGAGTTTAGGCAAACACAACAGAAATGTAAAAGGTGCTTTCTAGTCCTTATATCATTGCTATGAACTCCTTATTCCATTATAGCCCTTTCTTCAGATGAGTAACATTCCCTTCTTTCCACAAGGCCATGATGGATTGATTGCGCTCTAGTTCACATAAACTGGAAATATAATCCAAACCCAGCACTTTATATGTCTGTCATGGTTTGATGCTGGTTTAAACACTAAAGTACACAAAATTTAGTTACTTATTTGCTTTTGTTGTAATTAAGTGGAGAAAGGGGAAAACTAAAACTTAAATTTAGGATTATTGAGGAAAATTCGAAAAAACTGTAAGGCAAAATAGGCACGCACTTGAACAATTATAGTATAAAGGAGATTTATTATTAACAGAATTAAAAGTAAAAAGAAATAATAAGAAATCAAAGCAAAATTCTCATCTCTTTTCTTCTCCTCTAGCACTCCTTCTTTCCCACCAAAACTGTACAAGGGAAAAACAAAATATAGGATTTGGTCAGTGTCATAGTTTTCAAAAGTTTTTCCAATATTTAAGGAAAGAGTTTCTTCTGCTTTAATGTGGTTTTCAAACTGTCATCAGCAACATTCCCGCCTGAAATCTGCTGCAGTGAAAAACATTTTCTCATGAAAATTTCAGTTCATTCATACTGCAGTGATGGGCTCATAGATATAGGGTTTTAATCTTTTTAAGGATGAGTTATTTAGACTTGAAAACAAAGGGTTTTTTTTTTTAAAAATATTTAAAAGCCTTTCACTGTTTTTATATAGTTTGGCATGGGCATTTTTCATATCTTTATAAGCCACGCATTAATTCCCCATTTCCTCATGTACTTTAAATGGGATTAAAAAGACATACAGTTTGTGATATCACAGTTTTTATCACGGCTTGCAGAAAGCAATTTTAAGCTGCATGCGAAAAAGTTCTTCCTCCTTTTTTTCTCGCAGCTATTTTAAGTTTTGTCTCACGTGATCTCATCCTTCCCTTTCTCTCTGACTTTAGAGTCACCATGTTAAGGAGATCGTTTTTGTTTAGGCTTTATATTGGAGAAAGATTCACTCCCTTTATGCTGCTGGCTGCATGGTGTCTTTTTCAGTTCGGTACAAGCCGTGCTGGCTGTAGAGAAGTTCCGTCAGCTCCCTCCGACTCCAGCATGGGGGTCACAGCAGCTCTGGATGAAATCCCAGCCACGTGGGCCATGTGGAGGAGCAGGGGGAAGCTTGCTGGTCTTCAGAAGCGGCACCAGGTGGTTTCAGCAGTTCATGTCTGTTTTTTAGGTTCCCGTGGTTTTGGGATGGTTTCCCCACCGTCTTGGCTCGCAGACACTGCTGCCAGGGGAAGGGGGAGGCCTGGGCCCATTCTGGGACATGGAGTCCAGGGCCCGTTCCTTTTCCCCCTTTTTTCTGGGCAAGGAGAAACAAATAAAGGAAAGATCCCGCACTTCCATGCAGTTTAAATATGCAAATCACAAAAGCATCATTGGCTTAAAAGCTTGTCTATCAACTCAGTTTCAACCCACTACAATGTCTTATCCCCAGAACATGTTTTGGCACTTAATGATGAACCTTCCTAATTCACTTGTTTCTATGTTCAGCTAAAACACATCAGGCTAATGAAAGAAGGGAGTTAAAAGGAAGACTCTAAAGACAGAGAAAACCAGCAGACTGGTGCGCAAAGAGAAAAGGCTGACAGAGCAGCAGGCATGCTACACAGCCATAGAGGCTCAGTTTGTTAAGAAATTTTGCTAAAAGGGGGCTAAGCTTCCCAAGAAAAGAAAGGTTTGTCTAAGAAAGAGAGATAAATGAGATAAGGGTGAGAACTAAAAGCGTGTAATAACATATGGTGACAAACTGAAGGAAAAGAGATATTGAAGCTGATGGTGCTTTCAGAGATGGCAAGCCTGAATGATGGTGGAAAATTTCAGAGAAGTTACAAAAGGATGAGAATGAATACATGCATGCTTATTTTTTAATTTATTTGGCACTTAAGAGAGTTGTGCAGGGGAGAGAGTCAGGAAAGGGCAGGCATGAGAACATGGGGGATAGATGATTGACAAAGGTGTAAAGATTGTTCAAAAAATTCAAACAGACTTAAGTTGGTTTATATCAGAGTACCCAATAATGAAAGTTTAAAGACGTGTGCTGGTTTAACAAAACTTGTTTTGTGGGGGTAGAAGAACTTGAAACTTCTGTGTCCAGCACAGAGGCAATCGCTGAAAGCTCTGACGATGGTCAGGTTACTACTCCAATTAGACAAGCTGGCAACGCCTCTGTGATGACCTATTTAAGAAAGGAGAAACAACAAGGGCTCTCTTTTCCTGCTCCCTTCCGAGAGGGGTGGGGAGATGGCCACTTCCCGGTGCGGCAGATGGGACCGTGCTGCCGGGGAGGAGGCCCACCTGGCGCCGGGAGCAGCCACACAGCCGAAACCATGCGGCCGGGCCCGCTCCTGAGGCCAGGACTGCGGGACTCGCCCCTCCTGAGGCTGGCACAGGCCCCTCCTGAGGCCGGGACTGCGGGACTCGGCCCTCCTGAGGCCGGGACTGCGGGACTCGCCCCTCCTGAGGCTGGCACAGGCCCCTCCTGAGGCCAGGACTGCGGGACTCGCCCCTCCTGAGGCTGGCACAGGCCCCTCCTGAGGCCGGGACTGCGGGACTCGGCCCTCCTGAGGCCGGGACTGCGGGACTCGCCCCTCCTGAGGCTGGCACAGGCCCCTCCTGAGGCCAGGACTGCGGGACTCGCCCCTCCTGAGGCTGGCACAGGCCCCTCCTGAGGCCGGGGCTGGGGGACTCGCCCCCCCCGAGGCTGGCGCAGGCCTGCATGGAATTGAGCAGAAACAGCACACAGCCAGCAGCGAGAAACATGGTGAGTGTTTCCCAGATGCAGAGCCCAGACGAGATCAACCTCTCAACAACTTACAGATGCCAATTTTCTTCCAAGTCAGACAGAAAGGTAAAGTGAGGTCACGTGAGGAAGGGAACATGGCGGCCCTGAGGTCAATGAGGGAAGGGAGAGGGAGGAGATGCTCGAAACACCAGAGCTGAGATTCTCCTGCAAGCCATGGTGAGGACTATAAAAAACCAAAGTGTTTCCCTATAATTCATGAGGTGCATGGTGGGGAGCAGAGATCCACGCACAGCACTTGAAGAGGAGTGCTCATGCTGGAGCACATAGATGCTGAGAGACTGTGCTCTAATAAAGAGCTTGAACAGAGAGAGATGACCCTTACTTCTAGAGATCAAAGAAGAGAGCCTTCACTTCCAAACTGGAACAGCTCATCCTTAAAAGACTAAGCCCCGTGAACGAGCATGACCCATGCTAGGCTGTTCTGGGAAGACTGCCTGACCCATGGGAGGGATTTCTCTTTGCAGCAAGTTGGGGCGGGCTGTTGCTTGTGAAGGCTGAAACCACACTAGAAAAGTTTGCAGAGAACTATCTCCTGTGGGAAGGATCCCACAGCACAGCAGAAGAAGTTCTTTTCCTTAAACATAAAGAAAGACTCTTAAGAAGTGAAATACTGACCAAAGCCCCATGTTTGTTTCCTTGCGCGGTTGGTGGAAAGAGAGAGGGACTGGAAAAGAAAGGTGTTCTGAAAGTTTGCTTTGATTCTTATTATCCTTTTTACTTTAAATTCTGTTGATAATAAATCTTCTTTATACTGTTTAAGTTTGGTGTTTTGCCTTAAAGTGTTTTTCCCCTGATCCTTATCTCACCCATGAAAATGAAGTATTAATTCCCCTTCCTCTATTCAGCTGTAGCAGAGGAAAATAAGTGAATAGTTTTTTGTGGGTGCTTGGTCAAACCATGACAGGATGGAACAACTATTTCTCCTCTTAATCTTAACATCTTCACTGGTAACATGGAACGGCCACCTGAGTGAGTAAGAATACATCTCTGCATAGAAGAAAAGAAAAATAACAAGTACTGGAGGAAGAAGAGGCTGAGAACAGAAGTGTTGATTGTCCACAGATGTGGTTTAAGATGGAGCAGACACAGAAATAATTTGAGTAATACCAAAGAATTCAAATAGGAAGATGAATATTAGAAATAAAATTCTATTCCTCATTGAATAGGTATTTCAGAAGTTTAGGAGTGAAAAGTGAGTTTTACATCTTAATTCTACTCTTCTCTTTACATAATCGAGTGATCACACAGTACTGGTTCCAAACTAGATGTCCTTCATTCACAAAATAAAAATACAACATGTGGCAACCTGACTAATTTAGTTCTCTACAATTAAAATAAAGGCATCAAAGACACTCAGACTTGTACCATCTGACCAAATTAGCAGAGTAGTTTCAGATGCTTGGAAGTCTGGAATTTCTTTTTTTGTTTGGTTGCTTGGTTAGCTTTTAATTTTTAACTACTACACTCCTAGATCTGGGAGCTTGTGCTAGGCTGGTTTCACTATGACTGTCCTAAAACAAGTAGTACGGGTTTAANGGTTACCACTCCAATTAGACAAGCTGGCAACGCCTCTGTGATGACCTATTTAAGAAAGGAGAAACAACAAGGGCTCTCTTTTCCTGCTCCCTTCCGAGAGGGGTGGGGAGATGGCCACTTCCCGGTGCGGCAGATGGGACCGTGCTGCCGGGGAGGAGGCCCACCTGGCGCCGGGAGCAGCCACACAGCCGAAACCATGCGGCCGGGCCCGCTCCTGAGGCCAGGACTGCGGGACTCGCCCCTCCTGAGGCTGGCACAGGCCCCTCCTGAGGCCGGGGCTGTGGGACTCGCCCCTCCTGAGGCTGGCGCAGGCCTGCATGGAATTGAGCAGAAACAGCACACAGCCAGCAGCGAGAAACATGGTGAGTGTTTCCCAGATGCAGAGCCCAGACGAGATCAACCTCTCAACAACTTACAGATGCCAATTTTCTTCCAAGTCAGACAGAAAGGTAAAGTGAGGTCACGTGAGGAAGGGAACATGGCGGCCCTGAGGTCAATGAGGGAAGGGAGAGGGAGGAGATGCTCGAAACACCAGAGCTGAGATTCTCCTGCAAGCCATGGTGAGGACTATAAAAAACCAAAGTGTTTCCCTATAATTCATGAGGTGCATGGTGGGGAGCAGAGATCCACGCACAGCACTTGAAGAGGAGTGCTCATGCTGGAGCACATAGATGCTGAGAGACTGTGCTCTAATAAAGAGCTTGAACAGAGAGAGATGACCCTTACTTCTAGAGATCAAAGAAGAGAGCCTTCACTTCCAAACTGGAACAGCTCATCCTTAAAAGACTAAGCCCCGTGAACGAGCATGACCCATGCTAGGCTGTTCTGGGAAGACTGCCTGACCCATGGGAGGGATTTCTCTTTGCAGCAAGTTGGGGCGGGCTGTTGCTTGTGAAGGCTGAAACCACACTAGAAAAGTTTGCAGAGAACTATCTCCTGTGGGAAGGATCCCACAGCACAGCAGAAGAAGTTCTTTTCCTTAAACATAAAGAAAGACTCTTAAGAAGTGAAATACTGACCAAAGCCCCATGTTTGTTTCCTTGCGCGGTTGGTGGAAAGAGAGAGGGACTGGAAAAGAAAGGTGTTCTGAAAGTTTGCTTTGATTCTTATTATCCTTTTTACTTTAAATTCTGTTGATAATAAATCTTCTTTATACTGTTTAAGTTTGGTGTTTTGCCTTAAAGTGTTTTTCCCCTGATCCTTATCTCACCCATGAAAATGAAGTATTAATTCCCCTTCCTCTATTCAGCTGTAGCAGAGGAAAATAAGTGAATAGTTTTTTGTGGGTGCTTGGTCAAACCATGACAGGATGGAACAACTATTTCTCCTCTTAATCTTAACATCTTCACTGGTAACATGGAACGGCCACCTGAGTGAGTAAGAATACATCTCTGCATAGAAGAAAAGAAAAATAACAAGTACTGGAGGAAGAAGAGGCTGAGAACAGAAGTGTTGATTGTCCACAGATGTGGTTTAAGATGGAGCAGACACAGAAATAATTTGAGTAATACCAAAGAATTCAAATAGGAAGATGAATATTAGAAATAAAATTCTATTCCTCATTGAATAGGTATTTCAGAAGTTTAGGAGTGAAAAGTGAGTTTTACATCTTAATTCTACTCTTCTCTTTACATAATCGAGTGATCACACAGTACTGGTTCCAAACTAGATGTCCTTCATTCACAAAATAAAAATACAACATGTGGCAACCTGACTAATTTAGTTCTCTACAATTAAAATAAAGGCATCAAAGACACTCAGACTTGTACCATCTGACCAAATTAGCAGAGTAGTTTCAGATGCTTGGAAGTCTGGAATTTCTTTTTTTGTTTGGTTGCTTGGTTAGCTTTTAATTTTTAACTACTACACTCCTAGATCTGGGAGCTTGTGCTAGGCTGGTTTCACTATGACTGTCCTAAAACAAGTAGTACGGGTTTAAAATTTTCCACTAATACTTAAAAACCTTAAAATCAGATGTTGGCTGTTAAAAAGTCCTTCCGTTTAACTTTGAGATGTGAATGAGTGGGAATTTTAAAATGCCAGCTGGATTTATGTCTGAAACTTAGATTACTTTATCTACAGCTTTCCCAAAATTAATTATAATTGTACGATTAGTAAAAAGGATGGAAGAAAAGAGTAAATGGTGGAGGCAAAAATGAAAATCAGAATAACATCAATTTAATTGTTGAGAAACTCTTCATTATTGTTGCTACGTCCAGAAGCAGCTTAATTTGGAAAGCAACTATTTCAGAACAGTCTTCTCTGCACAGCAGATTATGTTTTGTAGGACCTCGAAGGAATTATGGCATTATCTCAGTATTCTGCTTACAAGAACTTATTCAGCATAGAAATGATCAATGTATTGAAAAGAAAAACAGAAGAACACGTGTCTGCTTTCCAATTAGTTACTGTAGAAGCTTATTAAGAAGAAAAACCCTGAGAGCATAAATGAGTTGCCCATGTCTTTATTAACCTTTGGTGCTGATGGTGAAAAAAAGGAAACACCTTACAATGCTGTGGAGCACCAGAATCAGTATTTCTGTCTGACTTTAAGAAAAATAATGACAAGTGAATTTATGAGTAAAGTAAGAGAATTTCATAATAAAATTGTTAAAGGGAATGGAACTCCATAGTATTTTTTCTATTTATTTTTTCAAAATATAATTGTATTTTTCAAACAAATGTGTGTATTTCTATCCAGACAAGTACAATTCAGAAGATGGGATTTATCAATATTTCTTTTCCCAGTATATGGAAAGCACCCAGGAATAGAAAAAACACCACTCATATCACTTCCTAATTCAAAGAATGTTGTTGGAAGCTTGATTTAATACCTGCTTAAACATCCCAGTAAGATTTTGCTCAACTAAAAAACTAGTAAGCCAGAAAATGACATTTTAAGTGCTTCATCTCTGAGGACTCATTGCTCATTCTCGCACAGATCTGTGGGTTTATCAGTTATTCCATTATTCTATTTTGCTGACCAGACAGCCCATAATATCCCACTGATCCTCTCCAATCTTTAATTAAGCTTTTCAGAGTCAACATTTGGCTGTGCACCACCTTGCCAAGCTGCATAGCAGATTTGCCCGTCAAAGCAAGGTGTGTGATGACCCATCTACTATGTCACATCAAGCCAAATTACAGAAGTCCACCTGTATCTTAATTTTCATAGATGCATTTTTAAAGATGCAAGACAGTAAAGTTACATAAGTACATTCACCACAGAGCACATATAAAGGAAGAAGGAGTGGGCCAGACTGGGAGGGGTCACCTTTGACTCTTGTTATTTTTCCCCTAATATTTGCTTATAAGTCTTTATTGATGTAATAATTCTCTTTGTTGCTACCAAGGTCTCTACACCTCACTTCAAGATTGACAGAACTTATAATGAGGACCTTAAATTTTTTCCTGTATCAGCAAGAGCAACATTACCTCAGGGACTATTGATAGATGCTGGCTCTACTTAGTTCTCTTCCATCAGACACTTCCTGATCTGCCTACTTGGCAGTCCTTGGTACTCCAGTTCTTGAGACAGATGAAATTTGATGATAATTTGATGATTAGACTAAAACATATGTCTGTTTGTATATTACTACAATGGAAACTAATTCCATGGCAAGAATATGAGGTGTCTGTCCCAGGCAGAATGAGTCAAGGGTTTACCTTAACCTTGCACTGAATGAGTATGCCTGAAAATTCTCTTATTTATAAAACAGAGCCCCATTGAGAACTTTTGTACCTTTTCCAAAGATGGATTTCTAATCACAGGCTTTGAAGGAAAGAAATAGGGTCCAGCCTATTTAATATGTAGCTGTAAAATCAGGAAGGATCTGTTTGACCTGGGTTCTCATCCATAGCTGAAGGGTGAGTCAGAGTTTATATGTAGCTCTACTCCCACACTGACCTTTTATCAAACACCTGCCAATTTCCTGGGCTCACATAGTAGTTACTGACACCTGGTCAGGGTAGTCAGTGAAGCTGACAAAGTGGTTTATGTGAGCAACACAGATGTTTACTTGAGGATTACAAGTCCCTAAACCCCCACTGACTTTCTTAACTAAATCTTCATTATCTCAAACCAGAATTTTAAGTTGTTAATTACTCAGATATGAAAACCACTCTGGAAACCATGAACTCGATTCCTGTTGAGCTGTCACCCAATGTGCCCAATATTCAAACACAAAAAGCAATTTTAGGCATATTGAGGGCAGTTGATCAAAGGAGGGAGTTCATTATTTAGGGGCAAAAGCTCAAAGAAACGCTCATAGTTGTGCTGGTTGCTTGACTGGCCATGCTGTGGGCTCCCTGTGGAGTCAGGGTTCTCAAGGACATCATGTCCCAGGCAGCTCCCCAGGGTGTGCAGTGAGAGAGACCCTGTGGCAGTTCTGAGCCTCCACCCCTGCACAGTGTCTGGGACACCAGGCTGGTTCCTTCTGGGACCTTCTGTCTCGCCTGGCCAAGCTCTCCTGCGGCAGCTGAGCATTCCTACCCTTCCTGGGAAAAGCAAATCCCTCAGGGTCTGAGGCATCATCCCCTCAAAGGATGTTAAACATGCTGGAGCATTTTGATGTATCTTTGGAGGTATTTTATTGACAATACTCCATTTCTCCACTTAAAATTATTTTCAAGACCGTATCTTTTGCAGTGAAATTTAAGGTTCTTACTCAACAAAACCCAAGATGAAAATATGATTATCTGGACACATTCCAGCTACCAATTTAAGTTTTTTAAGAACATAGAAATACAGTTGTGGGAAATGCAAAAGGTGAGAAGGTTTTCAGTTTGAGTGAGAAAAGCAGGTTTCAGAAACAAAGCAAAGATTTTAGGTTCAGCTGCAGCTGCAAAATCAGAATGTAGAAGAAGATACAATAATCTAGACTGCAAGGACATTAGAAAAAGGGTTAGTGTTCCTAGATTTGGCTCAGAGAAGTATTGAGGCTGCAGAAAATGTGCTTAGCAAGGACACTGAAGTTTCAAGCTCTATAATGGAATACTGTGTATTGTTATTAAAAGCATACAAGCAAGTGTTGTTTATAACAGGTATACGTGTGCTTTTAAGTGACTGGTTAGAACGCTTGTCTGTAAAACTTTAGAAGCATGCTATTGGCTGAAAAGCTTTTAAGAATGTTCTGTATCTAAGAAATCTTTGGGATGTCAGCCGACGTGAGCCATGTACATCTCTTGTGTACATGTGGCGGACACCTGAGTAAAATAAATAATTAAAAGCTCGTGGAGCGTCTGTCTGCTCCCCTATCCTGTTTGAGTGATACTCCGACATACAGTAGGTGTGGGAAGAGAAACCCCAAAATACAATGTATATACTCACCTTGTTTAGCAAGGACTCTGTAATACCCAACACATAAGAAATGTTGATGGTGCACGACAAAATCATATGATGAAAAAAAGTCTTATTCTCCTTAAGAATGAATTCTGCAATGTATTTCTGCTTTATTTAGAGTTACAGAAAGCTTTGGGTTGGAAGGGATCTTTAATCCACTCCAATCTCCCCGCTATGGACAAAATTTCAGTATAAATAAGTGCAAGCAACACAGATTCCAAAGTTAAATATTGACTTCAGTGTCAAGCATCACCCACCAGAGCTGCCAAAAAGAATCCAGTTTCATTAAAACTGTTGCATATACTTACTGCTTCCTGTGCTCTTGTTAATCAACTTGTTGCTTCTTAATACTGAGTAAACACTCAAATTATTCAAATGTTTTTAGTGCATCAGTTTATTTTTATGTACTCAAAAGAAAGCTAATTTGCATTTTTCCACATCTATTTAGAGCCTTGAGGATTTCAATAATTTCTTGCTGCCTTGGCTGTAACATCTAACACCTGGGTTTACCTTATGTTTTATTTATCACGAGATCATTTGATGGATATTTCCTGTAATATTTACATATGACAAGAACAATGCAAAGACTGCAGACCTGAATGTTCCTAGATTTAGGTTATTTTGAGGATAATATTCCCTTGTGCTTTTCAAGTAACTTATTCAGAACTTAGGTGAACAAGATTCTCCAGGTAAATGCACCCATTATTTTAAAACAACACTCAAATAATAAAACTTATGCTTAACTAACATTGTTGTGTGAAAATGTTCTCTTTGGTCTGTTCAAGCGCATTCAATCACTTCACCTTTGATAAAATTTTACAAGTAAAAACGAAAGCAGAATGAATATATCTCTGTAGTTCAAAGTGGTGAAAAACCAGCATGACAACTATAAAATGAGGAAAAAGCATATGTAAATGGTCATTTAAGTGTCTGAGAGTCTATCTATTGCTAGGCTTTTTTATCCTCCACCCAGCAAGTCCAAATGCATTAACACCAAAATGGATTCCCCTGACAGGTCCAGGTGAAAAACTGGTGCTGAAAACTTTTAACACAACACAGCCCTGCCCCTCTATTTCACTGGGGAGTGCTTTTGAGGGGATGTAAAGTGAAAGATTTGTGTGCCGTCTTCCCAAATACCTTAAATCATGGTTTTTTTGGTTCCATGGGAGAAATGAAGGGCTGAATGCTGAAGTCTCTTCCTATGTCTTACCCTGGGAAACACAATATCAGACTGGAAGCACATAAAAATTTAAGACTGCAGGTTTTGATGCAGCTCTATCTATTATAGATTTTCTGCAGAAAAAAAGAAGAAAAAGAAAAGGAAAAGAGGATGATTTTGACAACTCTTGATATTTTATTGCTATAGTTACAACATGTGGTGTGTTATTTTTTGGTACTTTAATAGAAATATTAACAGTCATTAAAAAAGAAAATAAATTTTAGCCTTCCTGATCATAGGAAGATCTTGGAAATATGAGCGAAATAATTATCTCAAGATTCAATATTTAAAAAAAAAATGTAAAAAATGAAAAATTCTTGTACCTTTAAAAATTCTTTTGATTATAAGAGTCTCATTCAGGGCTGAGAAATGCTTGGAGTGAGTGCCAATGGCTGTGTTAATGAGATTCCTGAGCTATAAGTCAGAACCAGCTGAAGAAACCAAGCTTAGGCATAAATAGGAAATGGAAATTTGGCATATCTATGCTTTTCCCGAGACACTGGCAAAATCGATAGCCTGTCTTTCCCTGTTAATCAACAGTGGAAATAAACTGACTTTTCTGCTGCAAAGTAAAGCATGTAACCACTAATTGTGGCAGACCAACTGCTAAGCTGACATCATGGTCATTTTTAAAAATAAACACATGCCACTGAAGCATATCCTGCACCTATTTATCCTGTGGTGTTACAGGAAAACCTTTCTACATCACTTTTGCCAAGGAAGATTCTAAAATCACTCTCTCAGTCTGAAATCAGTCTACTGGGTGATTTGAATCTTTTTCAGTGAATATAAAAGGACATCCACACTCAGAAACAAACCAAAGACTTTTTCTGGGAAAGCGTATTTTGAAAGCTGTCTAAAGCAATTAAGCCTAACTTTAACATTAATGCTATCCATGGAGGAGGTTCCTTGGAGCATTTTACTCCACTAAGTTACTGAAGCTTCACAAAAATAGAACCCAGTCACATGTGTTATATTGAGAATTGCCCTGACATGAGAAAGTCTGCAGAGGGTGTATGATTACATATCTGACACTACTTAAGGGTGTTGCTACATTTGGTTGTCAGCTCTAACCAAGTCCTTTTCCCCTCACCTGAACAGTATCATTTTAAAAAGCATTTACTAGGAGCAGGTCTTCATTCAGAATCACCCACTCTCCTTCACTGCTGTTTCAAGGAACTGCATGGCCTGAGAGATACTGGCAAAGGGAGTGCTCAGCACTTCTTGCTTCCAGCCCAGTGATAACTAGATGGGCAGCAAGAGGAGGAGTCATGTGAAATCATGATGGATATTTGTAAATGTAAGGAAGTAGGAGGGATGAGGTTACAGACAGTGATTCCCATTTCTCCTGCAATGTTGTGTATAACTCAACTATTTCCTTTAAAAACCGCTTGTGGATTGACTGTTCTGGGACAGCAGAGGCTTCAGAGGTTACTATGCAGGGCTCTCTGCTCCCCACCCTTACCTACCTGTCAAGGTTACCAAGTTGTCTGTCAACCAACATAATAAAGAGTAAATTTTCTTGCTTTCATGTCACCATTTTAGCCATTCCTCAGCTGACCATTCCATTTAACTTACAAGGACAACTTTCCATATCTGAACCAAATTCACCAAAGAAATACTTATTTCAGCCATCAGCCGAATTCTTCTCTTCAAAGAGACTATGGCTGTCTCTTTCTCTGACTACTCATATTATTAGATAGAGGAGTTCAAATTATAATCTATCCCTTATTTTGTCAGCCTTCAAATTAGACTCATCTAACAAACCCAAGAACTTACAGATATGTTATCTCCAAAACCCATGTGTCCTGGTTGTTTATGAGCTGCCTGCGAGGAGCAGAAGTAGACCAACCCCACTGTTTCTGGTTTGCTGAACAGAGTTTGCTTATCCTAGGCCCCACAGGCTGCAGTCATCTGTGTTGAGGTGGCACAACTCTAATATGTAAAATTATTAACACTGTCAAGGTTAAATTTTCCAGACTGATGAAATTATTGGTAATTTGGTTCATTTTCATAACTTCTATTTTTGTTTAATTACTATGAAGACATATTTGCTTGGCAGTATTTCTCAGACCATCTGTACTTTATTGGATACCTTTTCATTGATTTAGTTGGAAGACTAATGATGTCTGCACAGTCAAATTCCTAGCTCATCTCCAATTCTGTCTGAACTGATGGTATATTTTAAAATGGGAACATTTCTAAATAAGATGGGGAACAAAGATATGGCCAACGCCTTTGGTGACCAACACTGTAAACTTTTACTTCCTGTACACTATGTGACTTCTTTCATAGTCATCTGTGGACTCATGTGAAGGATGGAAGAGATTTGTGGAACCATCCTATTCTTTGTGGTTTATGGTTTTGAGAAGGTTGACATCAAAATGACTGTTGAAGAGCAAAAGACAAAGGAGTTTGGATCTTCACTGAGGGTACATGTTCTCATGGTGGTTGTTGTGGTTTAGCACCAGCTGACAACTAAGGCCCAGGCAAATGCTCATTCAACCACCCTTATGGAATGGCAAGGAGAATGGGAAGAGTAAAAGTGAAAAAACACATGAGTTAATATAAAGTCAGTTTAATAAGAAAGCAAAAGCTGAGCACACAAGCAAAGCAAGCCAAGGAATTAATTCATCACTTCCCGAGGGCAGGCATCTCCAGGACAGCAGGGTCCCATCATGTGTAACAGTGACTTGGGAAGACAAATGCCATCACCCTGAATGTCCCTGTCTTCCTTCTTCCCTAGCTTTATATGCTGAACATGACACCATACAGTGTGGCATATCCCTTGGGTCAGTTGGGGTCAGCTGTCCTGGCTGTGTCTCCTCCCAGCTCTTGTCCCCCACCCTCTTCACTGGTGGGGTGGAGTGAGGAGTAGAAAAGGCCTGTACTCTGTGGAACCTCTGCTCAGCACTAACAAAACATCCCTGGTTTATCAACACTGTTTCCAACACAACTCCAGAGCACGCCCCCATATCAGCTTCTATGGAGAAAATTAAATATAGCCCATCCAAAACCATAGCAATGGTTTACTGAAGTTTGCCTGGTGTAAACTTCAGCTGTTATAGCAGAAACCTTTTTTTCAGAAAAAAAAAGAAACACATAAGAAAAGTTGAGAATTCATTGTTGGCTTAATTAAAGTCTGAAACATCTAATAAAGGTAGAGGAAACACTTCTTATAGTGATGCACAAAGTCACAAATTATACAGGAAAATATTTAATTCCTGTATTTAATACAGGAAAATCTTAATATAATAACATTAGGATTATTATATGCATTTTTCTAATACTTACTCTTTTGTGAAGTTTTGCTCAACATTCCATATTCTCCTGGGTCTTAAAGTCAATGGCAGCGGTTTTTCTTGAGAAAAAGGGAAACGGGGTAGATTGCATCAAATCCTCAGCACCCAAAATTCAGAGGACTGCAATGCAGATGCTAAGAGTTTGTTTATTCTCTTCCTTGGCTTCAATTCAGGTAATTTTCTTACTTTGAATATACTCTGCACTGTATCTTTCTTTATTGGTCTACAGTTCTACATTTCATTTGACTTTATATTGAATATTTAAGTTTTATTGGATATTTAATCCTTTTTAATTTTATTATGCTTAAAGCTTTTCTTACCCAGCCCTTGAAGTTGCATTCCTTTATAAGTCTGGAACAGAACATTGCTGAGCTTTTTATAACTGTAGAGCCTCTGGTATAATCCATTCCTCATACTTTCAAAGCCTGTGATATCTCTTCATACTCGCACCACATCATTTTTCTTGAGTCATGGATTGTTCATTCTAAAGAGATTAAGTATTTCTTAACACAAGCTGTCACTTACAGATAATATATCCAAATTATTTTAGCAATAGGCTTTACACCACACAGTTGTACAAAGCAAAGAAAAAAACCTAGTTAGGTGGGGTGCTCCCCAGGCAACTGCTGTAATCTAAACCAGAGCTCAAGGCACAGTCTAGACATAACCAGACACAGCAAGCCTGACAAACCCCAGAACAGAGGCCTTGCAGCATTACTTTGAAACCTGTCATCTTTTTATTAGCAGTGACAACCCTAGAGGTACTTGGTAACATACTGTTGTGAAGTTTCCCCATAAATTACTGGGGCTAGAGGCACCTCAACAAGAGCTGTTTCAGAGTGGAGGAGAGGAAACCCACAGTGCTGCAACTCCAACTTGCCAAAACCATGCCTGCTACCTGGTACAACTCTCTGAACATGAATTTCTATGTGCAGGAAGGCAGTGGCTCCAGCCATGCCTGTCTGCACTGGGTAAGGTCTGTCATTCCTCTTACCCTTTTAGAAAAGACCTTGTTGCATTTTTCTGTTCACTGCCAGGCACACAAAAGCAGCAGCAGTGTCGGGTTAATGGTTGGGCTCAGTAATCTGGGACGCCCTTTCCAACCTTAATGGTTCTGTGGTTTAATGATTCTAGGAGAAATATAATGTATTGGGAAGAGAAGGGAGAGATCTACATCTTCCCACAGCCTGTACCCAACATAGGCTGAACTCTGGGTTCAGTGTATATGAGGACTATATTTCAATGAGATCTAGGTTCCTAAATACATTAATTTCCCTAGCTGACTTTACATATTTAACCTATGTTTGCTGTCTATACTGGGCAGGTCAGTCTGCAGGCATCTCCCAGGTAGTCTTCTTGGGCATGGCTCCAGGGCATACTCAGAGTGGGGGCATTTGAAGAAATATTCTCTTGCTGCATGTGCTTACAGGGCCATGGATGTGCTCCTTGGATGAACAAAGACAGCAGTTTAAAAGCTATGATGAGCATGAGCCTCAAGGTAATGAAGACAGCTTCTGGGCTGTGAAGTTCTGCAATGAAACAGGAACACAATATTTAGCAGCACTGCAATGCTGTGACAGCAACACAAACCAAATAAGCAGGTAACAAAATGTTCTTTTTCAGTCAGTACTGCTGCACATGACCTGGAAGGTTCATTGTGTTACAAAAACTTGGCCCTGGAAAGGTTACAGAGAACTTTGCTGTTGACTAAATTTGTATCATGCTGACCAATGAAATATCTGAATGAAAAATCACTGTTTAATTTGAATCCAGGAGACAAATATCTTTGTTGTTATTAAAAAAAAAAAAATAGAGACACTCAATATAAGAAGAAGAAAAGAGAGACTTCATGGTCTCTTTTGCTTACAGTTCCAGCTGGTTACTGTTTCAAGTTAAAATATATTTTTGAATATAGCACCTTCTTTTTTTTCCCTCAAATGACTAACCTTTTATTCACTGGCTTTTTAAAACTGTTCAAGAATTTGCTACAAATGTGTAGGAGTTGAAGTTTCTCATTAAAAATTTCTTCTGTTTGAGCTCCAGTGTGGTTTGTTTATCACTCATGCTCCTGAGTTTTTGATTCTGAACATGAAAGCCACAGAAAACAATTTACCCCTTTCTTCCTCATGTCATTTATATTGTAAAAGGGCAATTATATTTGTCATTAATTCTTGGATGAAACATGTATCTTTACCTTGTAAATCTACTTTATATCTGAGGATTTTGCAATAAAATGTAATTGAATTAGCATTTCCTGGCATCTCTTAATAACCTTTTCTATTCGTAGTATTTCAATGAAGTAAAATGCTCATAAGTGGATGCAGAACGCAGCAAAGTGGCAGTCTCTTCTGCCTCCTGTGACACAGATATTTCAGGCAGTGTACATACTTCAGCAGACATTCAGAGCTCAGCAGCTGTGGCTGCTGTAACACAATCCAAGCATATCGAGTTTTTCCAAGACTTCTGCGGAGTTTTACTCTCCAGGAGGTCACTGAGTTTCTGTGAGAGAATGCACCTTGTTGGTGGATTTCAGGGTTTCCAGAGGGAACAAGTTTAATATGGAAGGTAAGACAGGTTCAGTGATAGGTTGATTGACAAGGGCTCCCAAGGTCAGCCTTGCCTAGGAGGCCCTGGCAGCTGTCAACCTAACACAGATGTCCATTCAAGTGACCAAAGTTTCTCAGAGAAAAGTCAAAAAGAGGTAATTGTCACAGCTTTATACCACCACTTTCATGTACAGCATCTACAGGACAAAAACTGGTGTATCTGAATTTACGTTTCCCCAGCTGAGGTATCTACATCATTGTACAAACTGGTGAAGTATCACAGTTCTTTCTTTTCACAATAAGAAAAATGTAACAGGGAGGGATTTCACTAATAACTAGAAGGGATTCATGGTCTGTAACACAGGTAATAGCAACTATAAACTCAGTTTTTACTGTTTCAATATAAGTTGCAAGGTCAACTAAATAAAAAAATCCAGTCTAAAAAGTTTCACAGAAAACTTAAGTGAAGACAAAGGAAAAGTGAAGGCAGTTCCCAGTTCTTAATACAGCATTCCTACTAACCTCCTATATTTATGGTCCTTAATTCCTTTCCAAAATCTTGTTTATCTACTTTCATCTCTCATTTTATTTGAAGATTAATCCCATTGAAAAACCACACCATATTTTTTGCTTTATGACACCACGGCCGATTCATACATGAAACCTTTCCTCTGCTCAAAAGCTTTATAATTTAGAAAGATAAAGCAGTAGCAGATGATGAATATTCATGTAATTTCTCCTGGCTTGTTTTTAGTTTTTCGACCCATTCAGAGTAACAGTAACAGTTAAAAATCCCTCCTCTTTACCACTTCTGCACATATTTCTCATATGAGCTTCAGATTTCAATTCCTGTAAATAGCTCAGTGTTCATATTTTCCTTTCAACTCTCCCCACCCCCACCACTGGAGATAAAGCTGGATTTAATTACTTAATTTCCTAACATTTTCAACATCAAGGCTTTCACAAGCAAAAATGAACCAACAAAAATTACAAAAGGCTACAAGGCTGTCTCATACTGCTGTGTTGCTCAGGGAAAGAAAAAATGCACCTTAAAAACCTGTTTATTCCTTACATGTTGGGTTAAATAGGCATGCTAGTTATACATCTATGTCACTCCATCTATACACTGGTATCTCTTACCTCTCTACTTTCTCTCAGGTATAAATGCAGGTGTGAAGAAAATTTGTGTCTATTTCCCACTTTTATGTGATTTATTTGCTAAATAAACCTCTGAGTCTGTGTTTATCTTCATCTGTATTAATGCATGGTATTAATAATCCTCTTGTTCTCTGCATTTCTCTCTACAAGGGATGTGCATTCAACAATGTCCTTGTACTTTTTTGATTTGTGTTCCTTTGTTCAAAACAGCAAAATTGAGCAGTATTGAGTCATGATACTGCATGAATTTAGAAATAATCTCCTAGGTAGCACCAAAACCCTCCAAGTCATCACCTCAAGCAAGAAGGACTCAGACTGGAAGGAGCATTGATTAGTAATGCCAATGGCTGTAAAATAAAGAGTTTAATCCCCTGCTCTGAGTCCTGATAAAATCATATTTATTATCCTGATCTACAAAGGTTACATGCATTCCATTGGGCATCAGGACAAAATTAGGTTTGATATAATGGCTAACAGTAACTCCCAGAAGGAAAATACTGTGACAATGAACTGTGAAAGGGCAAACTCTGAATGCTGATAGAAAAGGTTAACAGCATGCTGGAGAATGTAATACAAAAGGAACACCCTAAACTCTACAAATTTGACGCAGATAGTGTGTCAGGAGCAATTCCAGAGACAATGAATGCCAAGAAAAAGAAAGGTAGCCTTTGGGGTTTAACCACAGGTAATAAGTACAACACAGGTGCTCTCTCACTTCTCCACCATCCTGCACCACTTGTGGGATGGTGTCTTGGAGTGGTTTTATGATAATGTTGTATTCCCCTGTCGTGTGCTTATTGCCCAGAAATGGGTCCCGCAGCTTTAAGCTGAGTCCGAGGAACGGGCGAGGGAAGCCAGGGAAAATTCCCCAGTGAGGTTTGTGTTCAAGGACTCTGATACACACTCTGCCATATTGCTCGGCTCTGCCTGCAGCAGGAGGGAGTGGATTCCTGCTTCTAGCCAGCTTGTGAGATAAGGCAAAAAGTTTTCCCAGGACTGTATGTTAATATCTTCCGGTAACTTCTTCTACTTCTGGAGCTGTTGGGCCTAGCTGTGATCTGAGAACCAGATCATCGCACCCCGTGGGCCAGCGGGGAGACTGTGGGGATCCTGGCTTTGTACCTCTGGGGGGGCTACAGAGGGAACTCCAAACCCTCTGAGCCAGCTACAGAGGGAACTCTAAATCCACAGCTTTCTCTGCAGAGAGGAGGTTTATTATCTGACATTATCTGTATTTTTCCTGTGCTGGCACTCAACTTGTTAAATAAATAGTTTTTTTCACTTTCATGGAAGAAATTCCTTTCATATTGGTGGGGAAGGGAGTGCTGAAACCTGTCTTCTGTGGAGGAAAGGTCCCTTCCAGGGCATTTCCCCCCAAACTTGTCTCCAACTGAGACAGATGGGGAGGAGAATCAGGAAAAAAAAGCTAAAAGATATGAGCAGTTTAATAGCTGAAGAAGATAAAACAGAACTAAGACTAGGAATGAAATGGGAAAAGAGAGGAATAAAACCCAAGAGACAAGTGAAACATAGTGCAATTGCTCACCACCCACTGACTGATGCCCAGCCCATCCCTGAGCAGCTATCAGCGCCTCCTGGCCATTCCCCCCAGTTTATGCACTGACCACGACATTCTTTGGTGTGGAATATCCCTTTGGCCAGTCCAGCTTCCCTCCAGGCTTCTGGAGCGGCTGCTCACTGGCAGAGCTCAGGACATTGAGAAGTCCTTGACTCAGGAAAAGCACTGTTCAACACCAACAAAAACATCAGCCTGTTACCAACGTTATTCTCATACTGAATCCAAAACACAGCTCTGCACCAGCTACCAGGAAGAAAATAAAGTCAGTCCCAGATGAATCCAGGACACAAGACCACACCATTAGGCAGAAAAATGAGCATCTTTTCCAAGGCTAAAGAAGCCGTCTTAAAAAATATATGGAAATCTTGTGTAAATAACACAGTGTAAGACAGATCCTGTCCAAATAAGACAGATGCCAGGTCTGGTGTAATTCCGAAATGAGGAAAGCCAAGGGAAGCTCAGAAAAGTGGCAAAGTAAATGACAATAATAGTACTGAGATGTTATCCATAAAAGAAAAAAAAAGAAAAAAGAAAAAAAGGAAGCACACAGGATCCAAGAAACTAATGAAAAGAGAAGGGCCACAACTGAATTTAAAGGAAAAGTAAAGGAATTTAATGTTCTTTTCAACCAATCTTTACAGCAGGCAAAAGGTAGGGAAATTTTTACACCTATGTCCTATTTGTATCACTCTTCCACAACTTTAAGGTCTCTCAAGACTTAAAAGAACTTCAAGTGCAGCAATAAATAAGCTATCATAGCTGCATTTCATCCAGGATCAATGTAGTGTGAAAAAAGTGACTTACCTATGGACCCACTTTTTTTCTCCTCAGAAACCCTGCTTCCCAATGCAGAAGCAGCAGGATTTTATAACCCTTGATTACCACCTTTCCCTGGAGTTCCTTCTGTTATCCAGATGGCTTTTTACCACATCTTTCTGGGGCATTAAGCAGTCCTCTCTGCTTCTAGAAACTTATAGTGTAGTCATGATTGCTCCTAATTTCCCATCTTTCTTATTCTTATCTACCTTGTCCATCTTGTCCATCCAGTGTTTTCTGGAGGTTTCAAGACATTCCTTTCTAATAAGCCTCATTTGTAGCTTCCCAACAAGAGACCTGTATTTTCTTCCTGTTCTTCACTTGAAATCGACTTCAGATATTTAAGCTCTCAGTGATGGTGACGTCTCCTTTCAGGAATTCTGCCTGGCAAAAGGAAGGATAGAGGGCGATACCATAGGTGGATGAGAAACATTAGAATACAGGTGCTGAGGATGTAGTTTCTTTCGAAATACAGTTCCACATTTTAGAGAATACTTTTCCAGGTTTAGCCACACACGTTAAGCACCAAACTTCATCTTCTTCACTAGTCAACCATGAGAGATCTATTTCTGAGGACAGTTAACCACATACCAAAAGAGGAGGCTGGTAAAGGTGTTTAATTGAACAAGGTTAATTCTGCTTGTGTTGCAGCGACAATGCATAGTGCAGAGGCTCACAGGACCAAAACCAATAGTTCTTTTTGTTGATTTTCTATGAAGTTATTAAAAAGAAATTAACATAATTGGTTTGAGATTTCACTAAAATTAGTGTGATTTCAAAGGAAAAACAAAGCTGTTTGGGTTTGGAGAAGATTTATTTTCTCAATATGAACCATTTTGTTAACCCTAAATTCAAAGCAATGGGGAAAAAAAAGTGTATCCTGTTTTCATACTTTTTCTTTCACTTCATAGATATCAGGGATCAAATTCAGAGCTGAGAAATACCCTTGCGGGAAACAAATGAAGTGACAGAAGAGTGGGAGGATAAGAGTTGTTATCCAAAATGTTCCTGACACCATCACACCCCTTCAAGTGTTTGTTAAATAATATATTATTAGTACATACAGCCTGGGAAAACGTCATTCTGAACAGATGCTGCAGAGAAGGCAAATGTGATCACAGTGATAAGGCAACAGGCTGGGCTCTAACCACCGGCCTGTAGCAAAACCTGTTCAGTCCCAGCTGCTCTTAGAAATAATTTGGTACTTTCTGTCTGCAGCCTCAGTATATTTACAGCTCCAAGTGCAGCTTTTTGAGGAGCATCAGTTCAGCAAAGACTACTGATGCCCTCTGCAGCAGTCCTCAGTGCACTCTCTTGCCATCTTTCATTTGCTCTAGTAGGCTGTCATGTTCTATTTCAAGATAGCCAAAACCTTAGACACCCAAAGTCCTTGAGGACCTTAATATCTGGTCTGAAGCACATACCAGTAATGATCTGCATCTAGCTCATGTGTCTCTCTCCATAAAATCATTGGCCTGGATGCTGTATGTGAAATACTAAAGCTGACTCTGAAAAGACATCAGTCTGAGGTGTGAAATTTGCCCATTCACTACAAGAGGACACCATGTTTTACTGCATATTACAGACTTTTTAGAAGTATAGACAAGGACAAGTATTACTTTTAACCCTCTAACAATGCAGGTAGAACTGTGCCAGATACACAGATATCAGCATCTTCAAGCAGACCTCTAAGAAGAATGGGAAGTCCTCTTTCTGTTTGGATCAGAGACAATGGACGTAGGGAGTACAAATGATGTCAGTAGGTGGACCCCAGCTATGAAACAGGTGTGCCCTAAACATTTGGACTTTAGAGTTCAGTTGTTGGTGAGAGATGAAATTTTCAGCAGCAAAGAGGAAAAGGTATATATATACCTCAGTATCAGCTGAGGTATATACAGGGTGAGAGAAAGGGTTAGATGTTGTCTCTAGGCATGTGGATGTATTTTTTCTTTTCACTTTTCTACAGCTTTGCAGATGTCTGGTTTGGTTCAGTAAATGCATCTTCTTTCATTTTCCCGTGACTTGAGTTAAGAATAGTTTTCGGGGTGATTGTAGTTGGCTATAATATGGTATTTGATACCCCAAGGTGTGGTGCTTGGGGTCTGGGAGTTATCCATCCCCTGTGTCCATCCAAAGAGTATACATTGAAATTGCACAAGAGATTTTGGGAAATGGAAATTTGGTGTTCTTGAAGAGTTTCTTCCAGTGAGTATTGACAACCAGAAAAGTATTCTGATGTTTAGCAAAACAGTAAGGAGCACATCTCAAACAGTGGTTTCAAGGTTTAAAGATCTGTGGAAAAGACAGGCCAGGAAAGCCTAGGTAGGAACTTGTTCCTAATTAGGAACTTGTTTTTTAAAATGATGTGGCCAATCTAAATGGAAGGTTTTCTGCACAGATTTGGATGTAAGATCTCCTAGATTGCATCAGGAAACCTTCATTAGAAGTTTCCAGTCTGACTGCAGTGGGTCAGCCCACAGCACCTAAAGATGGGATTTTGTTGTCAACACCAGAATAATAGTAAAAACTCTGTTATGAACCTTAAAGAATTAGTGTTTCAGTATTTTTTGTTACTGTTGCATATGGTTCGGTGGTTTGTGACAGATCCTCATCAGAACACACTGATGCAGATCTGCTTGCTGGTGTTGAGAGGGAAACATTTGAATCATTTCACTGCTGATACCTCCTCACCTCAGATCTACCCCATCTTCCTGCCACTTCTTCCCTGACCTTCTGGGTCCAGCTAGCTCCCATCACGGTACCTCCTTTTGAACTCTGTTTCTACAACATTATCTCAGATTTTCAGCCTCATACTTAAAGTAGACCTCAAGCCAGACCTCTATTCCCCTTAGGTAAGAGACAGTGAAGCCCAATGCTGGCTGGAAGTTTAACTAGTGCTCTGGATAATATACTAAAGAAAGTTCTTGGCACTTTCCTTTAGTTACATTTTTGTAACAGATCAAATGCTTATGTCCATAAGAGCATCTTCATTTCTTCCCCTTCCTTCTCTTGTGTAACAGTCAAACACCTTCAGGCAGAAAATGCTTTCAGATGCACTTGAAAATAATAGAGGTTTTATCTCCATAGAAAGAATAAAATGTCAGTAGATAGATTGGAGAGCAAAATATGATTTAACAGCCTAAATCAAAGCCTAGTGATGCCAGTGAAAACATCCCTGTGGAAAGACTGCAAGTGAAAAGGCAAGCAGATATGAAGGCCATCAAATCAAAGGTTCCAGATATCAAATTTAGGTGATTTCTTTAAAAACAGCTTAGCATGAAGTTAAATACACCTCCACACATAAACAAACACCCCCACAGTCTTACGTAAGCTTGGGTTTGGTCCAAAAACAGGGAAAAAGAGGAGAATCTTAAAATGGTCCTTTTGGCTTTTGTTAGAATTTTTACTTATCTTTCTTTACATCTGTGCTTCTTCCTGATAAGAGAAGTTTTCCTTTTTTATTGCTTGTTGATGTGCAATTTTCCTACCTCAGTTCATTCACAGAAAACATAAAAGAAGAATTTTTTTGATCTTGACTTCAGAGGAAAAGTCAGCAACATATTGAGAAAGAGAGTTAAACATTACATGAACAGAAGGGAGGGAGAAGGCTGGTGTTTGTGCTCTGCACAGTGACCATTGTCTTTCAACTCTATTCCTTGGGCATGGTGGAAATGGAGCAATTCAGTCATGCATTGAAAGAAACTCCACTTTGTGCTAACCATTTTGACAATATAACAATATACTGTGGAGAAGCACGTGCTGCTAAGGGGTATTCAGAAATAACAGTAAGGTTTAGGTCATTTTCCCACAGCCAAGTACAATGCAGTGTATCCTAAAATCACTTGTCAGAACTGTCACTTGCCCTGTCACTTCTGTTTGCCTCTCTATCAGTCCCAGAGTTGTTTGACATGGCCCCAGTCAAGGAAGATTGATGACAAGTGTACCAATGGCCTCACTAGGAACCTGGAATGCCAACCACTGTGTGATGAATATTCTTCGTAATCTCAGATTAAAAGACACAAATGCAGAAAGAGCCTACGTACCTCACATAATGCAAGAATCCATCAGTTTTTAGAGCCCAATAATTGTAAAAACACTAGTGTTTTTTTTCAAAACATTTAGTAATTTTTCTGGTAGCTGCCACTAATTGAAATATTTTACATTCCATCTGCTTGATATTCAGTCTGAGAGAGAGTGGAAACCACTACCAAGACAGTGCAGCATTCAACCTTTTCTCTCAAAATAGTTGTAATACACCGAATATTCCTCTACATCCTTCTCTGCAAGCACAATTTGTCTTCCAGTTGTGGAAACTTTGTATCCCATTGCATTGCTCCTCATGTGCAATTCAGATCATAAAGCTTGTGGGCTGTGTGTACTTTACCAGCTATTAGTGCCAACTCTTATTTTTATTATCTCAATTTTTAGCTTTGTGGGAAGCCAAGGATGTTCCCAGAAAGGCTGTCTTTTCACATCTCAGTGCTGCCCAAAATCTTTCCTCTATAGTGGAGGCAGTTTGATATTGGTGTCTGGGAGAGCCTTTCTGATTCTGAGGAAACTTGCTTTTGTCCTCTTAAAAATTTAATATTTTAAGTGCCTTCTCATATCCATCATCAGCCCCTCATGGACTTGCACATGTCTTGTAACTGAATTTTGTTGAGGTGCATATTTGACCATTTCTACATCTGTCTTGTAGTGGTGTTTACACCAGCGAGGACTCAAGTGAATTAAGTGCCCATTCACAGCCTTGTTGCAAAATTCTCTAGAGAGCTCTGTTTTCTTCTGAGATAATAGTTCTTGAAATCCTCCGCAATGTACATCTGAAAGTACTTCAACTTTTCTCTGAGTATCATTTCACACATCTTCCATTGTCATGTCTGCTACTGATGGAATTATGTGCAGCAAGATATCACAGCATCTTGACATCAGAAATTGCACAAAGGTGTTCATTAGTATCTTTTGTGGCAATGTTTCTGCTGACAGGTATAGCCTGTCATGGATTTTCTCTGATGCTTACAGTTTTCTTTTACAGAGTCTTATTTATTTCAACTGCTAATTCAATGTTGATATTTGACTGGTTGCGGGGAGCTGTGATGTGCTGTGAGTGAATTCTCATTGCTCAGTAAATTGTACAGTCTGACTGCCAGTAAACTGCAGTTTACTGTCTGAAACAGAACAGGCTGGGATAGCAGCCCTTGTGGAAAATCCCCCCTGCTCTGCCTGTGATGGCTGTTCTGACACTGTCAGACAAATTACTTACTTTGCAGAAACCAGAGTAAGAGGTTTCAACACCGAAGCAGTGAAAGAAGTAATTAGTCACAATATTTGCTTTGGCTTTTTTCTGTGATCTGTGGGTGCACAGTGCCTGGGTATTATATCTTCCTTCTGATTTCCCTGCTTTTAACAGCTTTTATGAAACCTGGAGAAAATCATGAAAGCTGCTGGAGGAGTTAGAGTTTTTACAGAAGGGAAATCTGTCTTTGTCCTCTGCATGGCCCTGAGGAGAACCTTTGCATATCTCCAAGCCCCACTCCATCACCATGCAGAGCCACTTGCCCGTGTACACAGAAGTAGCTACAATTGGCATTGCCTCTTTCCAGGTCCTTGCTATGCATTGGATTGTGGGAAAGCAAAATATCCACATTTCCTCCTTGCTCAGGTGTCACCTAAACCACTCAGACAGCCTGAAAAGAAGATGATAGGAAAGTGTGAATATTTTTTTTTTTTTTAATCTGCTTCACTGCCTAGTCATTGTCCAGAGTCAGGATACAGCTCTAGGGAAGCAGTGAGGATCCCAAATATACTTCTACAGTAGCTAACAAAGCAATCTGGTCAGATGAAATTTTAGCTTTTCTACCCTGCTAATCCTAGTAGAGTGGTCAATGGAGTGGCAGTCATGTGCCACATGTTTCCAATTCCAGGCACCAGTGTTGTCATCTTCAACTCTGTGCAGGAAATGCAAATGATGTTTTTACCACAGATTTGATTCCATATGACCTGCTCAGTCACACATATATATATCTACCACTGGTATCCACGATGTGGTGGGGCTACACCCCTCCTAATGAAACAACTTTCAGTGACCAGTTCTTGCCAGTGTTTGTCTCTGGTTCCATACACCCCAGTTTAGCCTTGCGTGATACTTCTTTAGTGCGGGACTTGGGCGCTGGTCTCAGCTTCCTTACCCTTCAGTAAGGGTGTAGTTAAACATTTCTGTTTATCCCCCTTGTGAACACACTAATGGGGTTAAACAGGATTGTTTGTTTCCATTAATTTACATTGGACCATTATTGCAAGCAGATATTGCACTAAGTGAAGAACATCATACAGGAACCCTGTAAGGCAGGTAGAACTTTTCTGGTAGCCCATTAACAACTCTCTTGAAAAATTTAACAATGTACTTTTTGAGCTCAACATTTTTCCATTTTCTGTCACTTTTATATTTCTTCCTGAATGGCCTGTCTCAGATTCAGTGATGGTAAGCTGATGCATACACGAGTTTTAGTTAAGAGAATCAGCAGAAATTTTAGCCTTCATCTTTTCTTTGGTATTCTACTCTGATTTTGCATTATCAAAATAATTTTATAATTGGTCACACTATATACTAATGTAATTTTTCTTGATTGCCATATGACTCTTTTCTCTGATACAGAGCTGAGCTATTCTTCGTACTGAGTTCATAACGGATGTTTTTAACCCTGGGCCTGGGTTTGCCTCCCCTCCTGATGTCAACTGCACAAAGATGGATGGCTGGTTTTCTTATTTTTATTTGCATAAATATAATTAATATTAAGGTAAAATTATTTCCTTTAAAGTACTCTTTCCTTTCTTCTTATAAGTTATAGTTAGGTTTTAGTCAGGCTTTAATATTAAAAAATTGCAAAATAGTACTTGCAACTAAAATGTACAGGGTATTTCCTCCACTATTCCCTAAATTCTTTTTTACATTTTGATGCGCTTATGGGTTTCTGCTGCTGCTATGTATTAGCCTCATTTCAGGTTTCCACGCTGAGGCCAGGTAAATGCCTGCCCATTTTCACTAGTCATTTGAAGTATGAGCTCTGTTCTTACTTTTGTATCCACTCATGGTTTTAGAAAAGATGATTCGGCTCCCAAAACATTTGTACTAAAACCTTTTCTTTGTTCTATTAAACACTATGAAATCTGACGATATATTTATATCTTCATTTGTTCTCATATATTTAATATTTTACATTCATGTGATGCCTTGTGGATTGCCCAGTGCTTTTGGAAATTTCCTAATTACTTGAATTTAAGCATACCATACACTTATTCTATTACAATGTTTCTGGTCCTTACTATACCTCTATGTAGACTGGTAGCAATCTTGTAATTTTATAATTGCAATCAAAAGAAGATTTGACTTTTAAAGGATTGATTTCAGTGTGGTTAGAGATAAAAATTTTATAGGCTGCCACAGTTAGTATTTTCAATGTGTTGGAGGAAATTATCTTCTTATTTTTTATTTTTTGAGAGAACTTTATCATTTTTTTAACTCCTGGATTCTGATTTTTCATCCAGCTAGCATCATATTTAGGATTCAACAAAGACTAAAAGAAACCAAAGATCTGATACAGTCTTTCCTCCTTCTTTACATGGCACTGGATCCCTTGTAGGCCTCTTTTAGAGAACAGTTCCCTAAGGATATGGTTGTAATGACTGTCCATAAACACAGTGCTCTAGTGCATTAACCCATCCTTGAAATTACTGACAACACTGAGCCGTAATCTTCAGAATTTGACTGGGGACATAGTTTCTCACGTGTGTCAAGGAAGGTTTCACTGCAGACCCCACCTGCCTCCTGCAGTCCTGATTACATCCCAGAGACGTCATCCACACCCTGGGATGTGCAACAAGCTCCAAGCACGTGCCCTGCTCAGAGGAAGGAGAAGCAGTCTCACATGCCAGAATGGGAAGCCCTTGACTTGAGCAGTTTCAACATCTGGTGAAACAGAGCTGCATGTGCCCACAAATGCAGCATCTGTTTTTTCCTTCTGGAAAAGGTAAAGAAAGGGACAATTAAAGCAGGCATGGCTGCTCACAACAGGGCTGATTGTTGGAAATCTCACTGCTCCTTGGTTTCCCCAAGGTTCCCATTCCAGTGGAGTGATTTGTCCCGTCCCAAACCACTCTTCTCTGAATGGTGGTGGTCTAAAAGAACATGGCAATGCCTCTGGGACAAAGGTATTCCTCCCTTTGCAGCTTTATGTCCTGTCCTGGAGAAATGGACTCAGTAAAATTGTACAGACTTCACTGCATGGTTTACAACCAGTCTCTATTCTCAAGCTTTCCTCTAAAAGAGAGCTTTCCTTTTTCTTTAATGGGAGCTGTAAATATTATATTGTCACAAGCCTAAGGTATTTATGCCTCAAGTTTATAGTTTTGGGCCAAAATCTATGCTTTAATCTGGCTCTGGCTCATGGAAATGTTCCAGAGGAGAATTAAATTCCTTTGCTTCTTAACACTTCAATTTTTATTCATTTCCTAATTCTTTTCAATGGAAGATGAAAAAAAAGGACTATAATGACTACACAATTCCTTTTGGTCAGGGAATTACTTACACTTTTTTTTTTTTTATTGGCATAAACACCCTTGAGACATTTTTTCTTATCCACCTACATTTCAGAGAGCTGCTGGATAATGCAGTATCCTACCCAGTATCCTCTTCGGGTGGTTTTAAATATTGATAAGGTAGAGAAAACACATGCAATTGTTAGGCTATTTTCAGAAGCTTAAAATTGAAACCCAAGACCTAGAAGCAGGAAGCAATTTAGTCTCAGAGTTTAATGACAGAAAACAATAAAAACTCCTGGATACAAATTCAGCTACAACAAGAGACTTATATTTAAAAAACCCTTTGCAAACATTGCCCTGTTTTCCTAAAATCCTTGTTCTAACTGGCGTGATTTCTATGGGAATGGAGAACATAGTTTAAATTGCTCAAAGACTCGACTAGTTACCTTCTCAGTGAAATAAGAAAGAAAAATGGTGAAGGAGTGGGAATGGATGATGGGAAAGGTTTGAAAACCTGTTATGCAGAGGATTAGAATGGAAAATCTCAGTTTTATTCTGTTCAGACATTATGGTTTAACCCCTGCTGGCAACTAAGCACCACACAGCTTCTTACTCACTCCTCCCCTGCAGAAAGATGAGGGGAAGAGAAACTGAAGAGTAAAAGTGAGAAAACTTGTGGGTTGAAGAAGAAAAATTGAATAATTGAAATATTTTTCTTAATAATAATACAAAAATATTTAATAATAATTTTTTTTAATGAAAAGGAAAACAATAAAGACAAAGACATAAATCACAGGAAAGACAACTGATGGTCATGAAAAACAATTGGCCATGACCAACCAAGCAATGTCCACCCAGTCCCTGAGCAACAGCCCCTGGTGCAAATCTTCCCCCACCTATTACTGCTGACCATGATGCCAGTATGCAATATCCCCTTGGGTCAATGGGGTCAGCTCTCCTGGCTGTGTCCTCTCCCAGCTCCTTGTGCCCCTTCAGCCTCCTTGCTGGTGGGGTGGGGTGAGGAGCAGAAAAGCCCTTGGGTGTAATCCCTTGCTTAGAAATAACTAAAACATCCCTGTTCTATCAACACTGGTTCCAACACAGCCTAATACTAATTACTATGAAGAAAATTGACTTTTCCCCAGCCAAAAGCAGCACATCAGAAATTCAAAGATATGTGATTCCAGGAATGTGCTTTAGTTCTCAGATAATATAAAAGTCTTTCGTTGCAGCTGCTTAAATATTTGAACTGCTTTGAAAGGTTTTACGTGTACAATCCTATTCATTATAATGAATAAAATACCTTTCTCTCCTTTTTTTTCTCATCTTTTTTCCCCAAGAGATTTGTATTTGTCATTGAAGTTCCTTTCAACTACAACCTGTTATATCTCATATATGGACCTACATTTTTCTCAGGAACTTCTTTCCCCTTTTCATGAATTATATCTGGATTTGGAAGAAACTTCCAGTCATAAAGATCACTCTTTATTTCCTTCCTTCTCATTCTTGTGCACTTTTTATATCATTTTCATCTTTTTGAAGGCTTACTGCCTTCCTTTTGAAGCCGGTTTTGTTCTTTGAACAATACAAGAATCCACTGCTTCTGATTCCTTTTTTCTTTTAAACTATTCTGTAATTTAGATTGCTTTCAGTACATATTTTACGTGAAATAGTAGTATACAACTACACTATCAGGTCAAGAAAACAGCTCTCACTCTGAATGTCATTTACCCGTTTCTATTGTCTTCTTTGCTCCTTATTCCAAGGATTCCTATAATCAATGATTGGCAATTTTGATATTGGCAAATCTCTTTCTGCTTTGGTCCCTTGTATTATCCATGTGTCAATTCAAAGTTAGTGTGCTTTTGACTATTGCCATGAGGTATTAGTTATTTGGGGTAATCTTCTCTCTACTTGGGTAGCTAAATTGAATGAGCAGCTTACTTGTTGCATTTGACATAATTCTGATGTTGCTGTGAAAATCATTTCGGTTTTGCAATCAAAGTTGCTATCATTGCCATATATTTGCCTCCCAGTTCTGATGGGGAAGATTCACAATGGAGAAACACCTCCTCAAGCTTCTTCTTCATGCCCTTTTCTTTAAGTTGTCTTTTCTTCTTGGTTCTGGCTTTTCTCTCCTTCTTCTGATGCTGCTCAGCTTCTCCAGGTACCTTCTGAATCCATGTCCTGTACCCCCTCCAGTGTTACTGGCATTTCAAAACTAACACCTTTCCTTTTACTGACTGTGCATTGTCATCTCTTCACCCGAGATTCCCCCTGCTCCCAGTGGTAGTCAATGAAAGGAGTATTTTAGAGTCAGTGCTTTCTGGTGGTTTTCCAAAGGCTCCAGGTCACAGTCAGCCTCCCATTGGGATTTCTTCAGGAAATTTTCTGAAGATGTGGAGGAAGAAAGGCCACTTAATTATCCAGCGACTCTCTGAAAGGCAGGTGAATAAGTGTCTCAAATGTGTTTGACAGTCTGAAAGGAGGGCTGACCAACGGGATTATAATCTCTTTCACATTGTCAAAAGTTTTTGGTAAACATGAGGAAGCTAAGGTGGAGGGAATTGCAAGTAAAGTTGAATTATTTTTTCAATCTGGGCTGCATATCCATGGCCCTGGGCCTCTAAGACAAACATAATATTGCTCTTTAACAGCCACTATTCATAACCATGGCTCTTACCCAACAGTGGCATGCACCTGCATTAGTAATTTATACTTCTCTTCTATATGGACAATCACATTATATGTCAAAGTTTAATTTGACACCTAACTTTAGATCCCGTATATTGTCTGACACTTTTTGTAAAAACATTTTTGCCTACAGCAAGTAAGAGCAAACTGCACTGAGCAATGGAGAATCCATGTGTGAGTCTCACTTTTAATATTTATTTTCTTTATTATTTTGGATTTTATTTATCAGTTATAGAAATACTACAGCTTTAATAAGAAATGTGGCTTTTCCAAGACTAGACCCCATCTTCACTAAATATTAGCCTTTTAAAAGAGACAATTTTTAAGACAGTGCTCTAAGTACTTTTCTTCTGCTTTTCCACATAAAGAGTACAAGGCATAGGAACAAACAGGAACACAGATCCTGTAATTATTGACATGAATTGCAGTTCCTAAGCTGTCTGCACACAGATGCCTCAAATCATAGCAGTGCCACAATGGAGACCTTGGCGTCTGTGCACTTCAGAGACCCCAAAGTAGCTGTCACCATCCTGGTAAGACATTCTTTTACAAACAGGTTCATTCAGAGAAGATGTGAATCTAAGTGACTCAGAGACCCATTTAAGCACCAAAATGTCTTTTTACTTTGTGTGAGGGTGACAAACTAAATCGTGATGTCATGATTGCAGAGCTGCCAGTAGAAGCCAGTCACTTTCATGCAATTTGGTGAGAAAGAAGAATCAGGTGATCAGGAGATTTTTTTCCCCCTTAAAAAAATGGTTCCTCTAGATGACAATACAGAGTATGGCTTAATTTGTGTGCCTCAAATCAGCCTGCCAAGGTACTTTTTCCTGTGTGGATTATGCAGAGATCCTTGTGAGCTTAGTCCTAACTTTGGCAGCTATTAAACATATATATTAAAACATACTTTTTGTGAAAATCTCACACAGGAGCACAGTCTCCTCAGGTACTGGTGGCTCTAAAAACCTACCCACAGTCACAGTCCATTTCAGAGCTCTGAGAAGGCAGGACACCTGAGAAACCACTGGGTACATGGTATTAGGACCACAGTTCTCTAAAGCAGTGCCTATACCTGTGTATGGAGGAGTGCCAGGGCAGTGGCAGGTAGTCATCTACACTGAGTCACTGGGGGTGTCCCTGGTGCCATTTTGATTGTCACCAACCAGTTGCCTTTCAACAATTCCCATGCATGAAGGAGTTATCACAGCCATCAGCTTCCCCAACAACCAGATTTTATGGAACCACTCATCTTGAAAGTAAACTACTCTGGAATTTTGGACAAGGCATGGCCACAGAAATATCTTGCTACTCTAGAGGTAATCCTTACCTAGAGGTAATTCCTAGGGCCAGTGCTGGGGTAATGAAAAGGAACTCCCTTGAGAAATTCACGCCTTCTTTACACAGAAAATTCTATTTTTTGCAGGACTAACGTTCACTCATAATGGCACATTCATCCTATGTTGTGCCAACCTGTTCTTATTTTGTCTGAGTATAGACCATTTTCAATATTTACTTGTGGTAATGGTCAAATAAAATAGTCGTATTAAAATGAGAGCATACACATGTGCATGAATTAGAAAAGCTGATCTGCAATATTTTAGTAAAGAATGGGATCCCCATCTATCCTAATGAACACAAATATAGACAAACCCTATACTTCCCATCTGTCACCAATTCTAAAGGCTCTCACTATGACACTTTCCACTGATTCAAGATGTGAAAAACAAGATAGGAATACTTTCGGGGGGACATCATGGAAGCTTTAGAAGAATAAATGAAAACCTCTGGGAAACAGAAATTCAGGAGAAGGAAATGCGAGTTCCTCATATATTCCTGATGTTCCTCAACACAACTCCGTTGTTCCTATTAGCAGAGGAATAGTTACAGGTTGAACTGAGATGAGGCTGAATTGCTAAACCTGATTCTTTTTCTATCGCAGTGTCCCTGAAGCTCTTCTCATCTTCTACAGCTCCTACTTTATTTTCACCTTCCTACTCCTAATCTATCATCAAGAGACAAAGCTTTTCAGCTCCCAGGCTGCACTGATTGACTTGGCCAAGAGATTCTGCTTCAAAAGACTCTAAAAAAGGTTTGAAGACTTCACCTCCTGAGGTAACTATCAGGGCTTGATCAAATCTTTAGTCATACCTCAAACTTTCTAAGAAGTTTTTTTCGAAGAAGACTTGACATCACTTAGTTAAAGTTAATAACTGCCTTTGCAACTGGCCGTATGTATTAAAAGTAAAAAAAAAAAAAAAAAAGAAAAGTTTAGTGCTCATTTTGAAAAGAACTGTGTGTAGGGTTGTGTTTAACTAAAAGTGATTCCTTAAAAAACAAAATTATCTGGAAAGTTCTGCGGTTAAGCGAGGTTTGTCTTCAGATGAAGACTCTGCTATATTTTCTGCAGGATCTGTTCCCTAATCTCAGTCACATGGCTGCTTAAAGAATTGTAATGAAAAAATTAAATTCCCTACAGAAAGATTCAGAGACCTCCCTGCTCAGGGAACAATTATGAGTATCTGAAAACTGTCATATTAAGCACAGTTCATGGCATAACGAAGGGCAAGCACTTCATGAAGTAATCATAATGTTGTGACTTCCGAGAGTCAAAAATATAATTTCTTCCCACTTCTTGAGACTGATAATGTTCAATTTACAAACAGAAATGGCAGTCTAGAAAAATTTCCAATATTCACAAGCAGTTTCTCTTTAAGCACTCTCAGATAACTCAGCACTTCATATTCCCCTTCTTCCCTTCATTCCACTGAACTACCAGTTGGGTATCTCATTAGGTTCACAACCTTTCCTGTCTGACAGCTCTGTGGGAGATTGACCAGACTAACACACTGCCTTTCTTCTGCTATCTCTTTCGGACATATCTTAAAGATCTCTTTCTTCCTAGACTTAGTTCTTAATCATTGGGTTGCAACCCACAGAGATTGATCCTTCCAGAGGCAAGTGGGCCAGTCCATCTCTACAAACATTTTTAAAATCTTAAGTAAACAAAATCTAAGTACAGGAAAATTCCTTTTCACCACAGCAGAAAAATCAACCTGAGATGCACAAGTAATGGGGAATAATTAATGATTTTAAGTACTGTTGTTGAAGGAAAGGAGAGTAACAGATACACTTAGTGGAAGCAAATCAAATTAGAGGGAAATTGGCTGTAAATAAATGTAAGATACAAATTAGAATAAAATGTTCATTTTTCTCACCTATATATTGAAGATACTAAGTCATTATTCTCACCTACTTGTCTAATGACTTACCTCCAATTTTATGTTTTCTATTATTCATAGCATATATTTAATACTTGGGAGATGCTGATATTCCAGTATGATGTAGAAGCAGGAGCTTAGATTTTCACAACAGAAACATCTACATTGACAATCCCAAAGAGACCCAAACCCACTGAATTCTGCACATAATCTAACATGACATGAATCACTCCTACTTTGGTTCTTTAGCAAGCAAATATAATGCAGAAAGTTATCTGCCTGAACAAAGCTTGTATCAATAATATAAAAGATGGGATTCACATATTTTGCGGTTTTTGTTTTATTGTTTTTTTTAAATTTTGTTGCTGATACTGAAATCTTAAATTAATCACTCAGGCTTCCCCTTTCATCACTGAAGTGATACTTTTACTTCTGAAGGCTGAGAGGAGAGCTCTATGTTGGAGACACTCATGAAGACAGGATGACCCCTCTAAAATACTGATGATAGGTGAGCTGTATTTCACTGCTTGGGTGTTTTTTGCAGAATTCAGACTAAAATGATATGAAATGGTAAATTCTTTTTGTTGAAATGTGTAGTGGTAGAGTTAAGAAATATTTAACCATTAATTTTATACCAAGTAAAACCATTTTTTATAAAATGCTTATAGTAAAATGTTTTAAATGTTTTATGTTAAAGGCTAGAGTATTTGTTTAGAGGCTTTTTTAAATGCAGTTTTACTTAAAATATAACCTACAGATGATGCATAACCTTCAACTCTCCCTTTACAAGTTCTGTGTTGTGAAACACTTGTCAAATTTGTTTGTTTGCAGTTAATTAAAATTAAACATAACCAGGCCAAAACATTTTCTAATTTGCAATTCTCCTCCTTAAATCAGTATTTTTGAACAATATGAACTGTGTGGTTTAATTAACAGGGAATAAGGCTCTTCAGTTTGGCCCTGTATCACATCTTGTATAAAATAGTGTTTCTAATCCTGCATTAATTTACTCCCCACCATGACTAGCACAGTTCAAAGACAAAAATTAATATTTTCAGGGCTTAGCTATGCACAGTTATCTAGGCTCCTATCTTTTAATCTTGATTTCCACCCACGCCACAGCTCCCCAAGAAAGAGGATTAAGAAAATAGGACAGTGAGTGCATTACTATCGTTGTACTCTAATGCATATGGAAGTTATTGGAGGATAATACAGTACTTTATCTAACCTCTGCCTGCTCCAAAGTATGCTCTCCAAGTCACATTTAAATGCCCCACTATGTATGCTATTATTTTGTCCTTGCACAGTCCTTGACAGCAAAAGGAAATGGTTTGTGAATTTTTACACCCAACTGTTACAAAGAGAAGTGACCTAAGACAGGAGAACCAAGGATTTTTCCCATTCCCACCCACACAGCTCCTCCAGACCAGGCCTCAGGTGAGTCGTCTCAGTGGGGTTGTGTTACAAAACGGTTTAACCCAGAAAAGTGAAGAATGCTAAGAGTCTAGGTATAAACTGGAAATAACATATAAGATTCTAAAATGTCCCCAAACGAGACTAAAATCAAACGAGATTAGATGTTGTTGAGAAAGGAAGGAAGGAAGGAAGGAAGGAAGGAAGGAAGGAAGGA